>OY992877.1:10383395-10395895 GCA_963921405.1 Cepaea hortensis
GTTTTGTAATCTTTCTACCAATCAAACTGTAGACTTCACAAAGTTTCATAACCTCTGACCCCCAAAAAATAAATAACACGAATAAGGTCTCGTTGTTCTTCTACAGTGAAAGTCGATAGTGCGGCAGCCATTGTTTAATAGCTCATGCGCATGCGCAAAAGGTTCGGTTCTCATGACCCCTATATTGGGTATTGTTTTAGAGTCAGTTTATGTCCTGAAATAGAATTTCCTATTGTCCATACTCTTCCACGAGCTCCATAATAAAATTTATGTCTCTTAATGACTTTCCCTGGTGTTGACGGCGAATTGTAGATAATGATAAAATGTGACCCGAAGTTGATTACAAGAAATCAGCTCATAAAAGGCAGTCTGGAGCTCGTACATACAGAGTTAACACTGATGTTCCTAGGGGGTAATTTTTCAATTTGTGTTTGACATTCATCCATCATGTGTCATGCCGATAAGCGTTGGTCGTCATGTTTCGCCATCTCACTCGATCACCAGAGTTGTGGATCAGCTAAGTGTTCTTGTTTCGACCATACCACGTGGCAAGGCCATCCTGGCAATTACTTCTCTGCCTTCCCATTGTTATCTTCCCCTCGTTGCCTGTTGCCACCAAGTTCTCCAATTTATTTCGTCACCGAACGTGTTGCATGGAGGACAAATATCAGAAATGGAATAAAGACAACGGAGAAATGATTGCAGATCTGTCACACACTGAGCGCGTGAACGAGCGAACGAACGAACGAACGAACGAAAATCTTTATTTTCAAAGGGTTTAGAATTTGGCACGCAGGCCCGTCTGACATTCTGCCCTTCTTTTCTAACGTGAGACGTAAGATGGTGCGTGGTGGTGAATATTATCATGTGTTTACATGCATCCGTTGTGGATGAACATTTACAGCGCGAATTGGTGTGAGCAGTCATATTCCCTACGGCCATGGGTTGTAGTTGATATACCTTTTTGAAGCGCAATACAACAAATTATTGTATGTCAAGACGGCAAGTTGCAAATGAATGAGAAAGTCTTTCCCATCATTTTTTAAAATCTGGAAGCATCTTTGTCATGTAGACATGTCTTACTTTATCGAAAGCCTTTGTGCAGTCAATAAAGCAAATATGTAGGTGTTTGATTACTTCTCTAGAACGTTCAATTACAGTTCTCAGCGTACACACAGCATTTACTGTACCATTGCCTTCCACACACCCTCATTGATTTGACACTTTCCACAAAAAACAAAGACGAACGTTATAATCTCGACTTCCGTGGTTTAGGGACCAATATAAACGGCAGAAATATGTATAGAAGAGCCCCAAATTTACCTTCGGCCGTAGCATTTTGGAGAAATGATGCCAGGCACATCGTTTCTTGACCAAACCATGCTTGATGAGTGATATGGTCAACTAACATGCAGGCGACCATAACCCCAGGGAGAATATCTAGTGCCGACTTCATGAGGCTGTCTCAACCCCGAATCCATGTGGTCACCAAAAAAAACCAAACAAGCAATCAAACAAACAAACATACAAACAAACATCAAGCTCAGCTCAGGAACATCCAGTCAGTTGACCAGTTCATGTGTAGTTGCACTGCTGAGCTGTTACAAGGAAGGATTGCAGAGATGAGCTTTATTCTTCCTTTGTATAAGAAGTCTCCAGTGCTTCGTATTTGAAAGCCGAACCAGATAAAGCCAGATTTTTAAGGCTGCTTAAGTTTGGACCAGCGTGTGGATCCAGCCAGCAGAGTCGGCGCCTGCGGCTATGGGGTTAGTGACACGCAGTTTCACAGTTCCCCGACTCACCGAGTTGCGGGTTCGATATCAACCGCATGCTATGTAGAAGCAGATCACTTTGACTTGATTTAGATGGTATGATGTTCGGTCGTTTAGAAAGCATTGGCAAACTACTAACGTTATAGTTAGTTGCAGATCCCTTTTTTTTACAGGCCATCGCAGTCAACCCCAGAATTTTGTGGCTGTTTGTGATTTATTGGCATGTATACGTTTAGCAGTTTTCCATTGCTTTCTGAACGACCGAAATCATAACATTGTATGAACATCAGCGTAAGGCGGACTGCTCCCAATTGGCGCGCATCTGTGTTTCGATTGCGGGATTATGAACTGAATTCGTAACTCCTTCACCACAGAGCACGTACTCACGTACCAACGTAAAATTGTCTTTTAAATTCCAAGCAGAAAATAAATGCTGAGTTTGATTGCAACGTTCTGTAAAGGACATAAGGTAACTTTAACCAGTAAGGACGGGCGGCGTGCATGACTACACTCCTCCGACGTGATTCACATACAGTGCGATATTTGAACAATCAACATCTTAATCCTTCGTAATGTTTTGAGTCAGATTGAGTACCCAGGGTTTTTCCCGGAGTCTGATGTCGATTCTTAATAAACACAAAATTGAGCCGAAAATAAACATATCTTGACTTCACACTTGTGTTTTCATTGGCAAAATTGGCTTGACCTGGGATGCCCCTTTCGTAGAAATTCGAACCTTCTAGCGATTGAGGAATAGGCCGAAGAGAAAGCAAATCAACCGAAAGAGGACTTCGAGCACTGTAGCAGCAGCTGTTGAAGGCAGAGACGTCCTTAGCAATAGATGCCTGGGGATGATGCAGGGACGAGTTAATGTTGTAGTTTCCAGTGCGTGGAAAGTAATCATGTCTTCTTTGTTGCACGAATCACGCTGTCTGTTTATTAGACAACTGTTACCAACCAACAAATCTCTTTGTACATGAGCATTTCCATTTATGATTACATTGGCATTGAGTGAATCATTGAACACTGAAAGTGGAATTCGTTCATTCATTCAGTAGCAGTTCCTTTGCAGAACCTCGCTCCCATAACAACTTTCATGAAAACTTATCGGTCATAAGCAAGATGTCCCGCATCCGATACACCCATCTGGAGATCATCCGCCACATCCTGCACCCATCTTCTCTTTGGCCTTACTCTTCCTCTCTCCTCCTCCATTATTGTTCTCTCCAAACTTTCATGACGCTTCAAGTGACCAACATTTTTACTTTTAAATTGTCTTTGTTTTATCAACTTTAATAGCCATCCTTCTTCAGTAATCAGCTCTTGTCGTATGGATGCATTTGTTCTTTTCTGTATCCAAGATATTCTTAGAACCCGTCTATAACATTTATATTCAAAGGAATGTATGCGCTATTCAGCTTGTTTAGTAAGTGTCCAGGTCTCACAGGCGTATGGTGCAATGGCAAAGATGTATGCTAATAAAAATCTAAGTTTTATAGTTCTATCTGTCACACTCCATAATTTATTCAGTTGGTTTAGTGTTTGAATAGCAATAGACATTCGTCTTTTATTTATTTCGCTGTGTCACCATTAATGGTAATTAATTACCCAAGATATTTGAAATTATCCACGACTCCAATTTTTCCTCATTAACATTTATTTGTTTTCTCTAAAAAAAACACTCTACACTGCTTTTGATGTCATCCATCCATGTTTTGCTCGGGTCTCCTCTTGCTCTCTTATCATTGGTATGGCGTTAGCGCTGGTAGTTGATGCTGTTGCATTCTAAGGAGATGATGGAACCTTTTGGTCTTCTGTCTTTCAGTATATGTGGCACACGGTGTTGAACCCACTGTCTGTGTGATAACACAATTTCTTAATCTGTCTCGGAAAGTTAAGTTGCGAGCTCTTTTCATGCGTCTCATATATACACTATACTGCACATGTGTGATTGCATGCATCTCATATATACACTATACTGCACATGTCTGATTTGATGGATACTGTAGACATTTAACATTGGCAGCATACGGCTGTTAGGCGTATTCTATTTATTATCTCTAGGTACATTTGGATATTTCAGTATGGGTGATAGTTGATATATAAACGCAACTTGCTTTTTTTTTTTTACTTCTCATCTCCATTTCTCTGCGTATCCTGCTATTTATAGTGATCACACTTCTTAAATATTTATATAATGTTACTTTTTGCAGGTGTACTACGAGGGCGAGTCAATAAGTATGTCACACAGTTCTGTGGGATGGCAGGTAAATGTAGTTGGTGTTTTCTACAGGTGTCATTAGGTGACAGCAACATAGAACTTTATATTCCCGTTCGTCAGGTGGCGCTAGGTGTCTCACGCGCATGCACAGCGCATAAACAAAATGGCGACTGTACTTACGGAGTGTACAACCAAAGAGCAACTTGCTGTTGTGCGTTTTTTCTGGGCAAAAGGACTGCTTGCAAAGGACATTCATAAGGAAATGCTTCATGTTTATGCTGAAAAATGTTTGTCCCGAAAAGCGGTGCATAGCTGGGTAGACAATTTTTCTCAAGGACGCTCTAACATTGTTGATGAAATCCGATCTGGTCGTCCTGTTGAGATTGCAACAGAAGCATCCGTGCAGCGGGTGGAGGAGATGATTAGAAGTGACAGGCGAGTAACGATAGACTATGTAGCATCTGCAATAGTGTGCTCACATGGTTCAGCATTCAGCATAATGCATGTTCGATTGAAATTTAAGAAAGTGTGCTCAAGGTGGGTACACAGACAATTGAAGGAGAAACACAAAATTATCATATTTGGCCTGTCTTTGCATCATTTCTGTCGATACGAAGATGAAGGAGAAGACATGCTGAACAGGATTGTTACTGGGGACGAATCATGGGTGCATCACTACCAGCCCGAATCAAAGCATGCTTCAATGCAATGGAAACATCGTTCGTCGCCTTGTGTCCAAAAATTCAAGGTTACGCCATCAGAAGGGAAGGTTATGCTGACAGTGTTCTGGGATTGTCAAGGAGTGTTTTTAACCAATCTCAAGAAGAAAGTGACAATGTGAATTCGGAATCGTACTGTGAAGTTCTATCGATGCTTCATGATGCAATTCGAAGAAAACGTCCAGGACTGCTGAATAGAGGAGTGTTGCTTCTTCATGACAATGCCAGACCACATACGGCTCGATTAACTCAGGAGAAAATTAACCAACTAAGGTGGGAAGTTCTGGAACATCCACCTTACAGCCCCGACTTAGCCCCTAGCGATTTCCACCTTTTTGGTCCACTGAAAAAAACACATTGGCGGGAGACATTTCGCGAATGACGCTGTAGTTGAATGTGAAGTGAAAACGTGGTTTAGAAAACAGAGCATGCAGTTCTATGAAGCTGGTTTGGGAGGACTGATAAAACGATGGGATAAGTGCATCAATGCTGGTGAAATTATGTTGAGAAATAAAGGGACAATGTATGTATAAAAATAAACTGGTTTCAAGTTATTATCATATTTAGTTATTTTTCTCCAGCCATTTGTGACTTACTCATTGACTTCTCCTCGTATTTATCTGTACATGAAGTGGATCTTGAAATCTGTTAAGCTGCATAACCTCAGTTTACGCAATTCATAAGTAGTACAGATTAGTCATGTTATAGTGATTTTTGCATATTTCTCATATGTTTATCGTGAATATATCTTTATTGTTGAGTAAGATTGTATTGTATTGTAAGATAAACTTAATAAGAGATGTGTGAATGAAATAATGAATGACAGGAAAGAGATTAGATGGGCAAGGATTCAAACCGACCAGTGCGTATTTGTAATTCTTTGAAATAAATTTATTTCGCTAGCTCTGTCTGTCATCGTATGTCAAATTCTCACTGTGTAGCTTGACATCGTATGCCATGTTCTCACTGTGTAGTTGACGTCATATGTTATGTTCTCACTGTGTAGTTGACGTCATATGTTATGTTCTCACTGTATAGTTGACATCATATGTTATGTTCTCACCGTATAGCTTGACATAATATATTATGTTCTCACTGTGTAGTTGACATCATATGCCATGTCCTCATTGTGTAGCTGGAAGTCGGATGTCATGTTCTGACTTTATAGCTTGCTTCATATGTCATGTTCTCACTGTATAGTTTGATATCATATGTCAAGTTCTCACTGTGTAACTTATCATCGTATGTCATGTTCTCACTGTGTAGTTGTTATCGTATGTCATATTCTCACTGTATAGCTTGACATAGTATGTCATGTTCTGACTTTATAGCTTGAAATCATAAGTCATGTCCTCACTGTATAGCATGAGTTCGTATGTCATGTTCTCATTGTGTAGCTTGACATCGTATGTCATGTCCTCACTGTGTAGGTTGACATCGTATGTCATGTCCTCACTGTATGGCTTACCACCCAAAACATATAACTTTCTTCTTCTATCGATTTGTTCCACTCATTCCTCCATCAGTTCCTCCTGTTATTGTATATCCTGTTATTGTATATCCTGTTATTGTATATCCTGTTATTGTATATCCTGTTATTGTATAACCTGTTATTCCCTGAACCCCATTCCGTGACCTCTCTGTCTCCACTGACCAGTTCGTTCTTCTGGAGTGGACCTTTACTTATTCAGAACTAACCCGGATGTTTATACAGCGTAAACTATCTCCCCCACAGACCAAGTATGAGAGCCATTTCCCCGTTTCTCTACAACGGCCTGTCTAACCATTGCCAAGAGTTACCCCCAACATCATTCAGGGGGAAAGGGGAAACTACTGGGTATCGTCTCCTGGCTACGCCGAAGTGTTTATGTTTGTGCCAAGTCTTGTGTCTGTTAGCTCGGCTTACGTTGGTGAGAACAACAAGACTGTGTGGTTTTTTGTATGTCCAGTTGTTAACTAATGATTCTTACACGTGTAGCTGTGAATAGATATGTTTCATTAATGTATAGCGGTAAATGTATGTGACTGTTGTATGTTGTTGTTTGATTATATATGTTCCCTACACGTGTAGCTGTGAATAGATACGTTTCCTTAATGTGTTGTGATAAATATATGTAACTATTGTATGCGTAGCTTTGATATGTTCCCTACACGTGTAGCTGTGAATAGATATGTTTCATTAATGTGTTGTGGTAAATGTATGTTGTAACTATTGTGTGCGTAGCTTTGATATATCCCCTTCACGTGTAGCCGTGAATGGATATGTTCGCTTCACACATAGCTGTTAATAGATATGTTCCCTTCACGTGTAGCTGTGAATAGATATGTTCCCGTCACGTGTAGCTGTGAGTACATATGTTCCCGTCACGTGTAGCTGTGAATAGATATGTTCTCTACACGTGTGGCTGTGAATGGATATGTTCCATACACGTGTAGCTGTGAATGGATATGTTCCCTTCACGTGCAGCTGTGAATAAATATGTTCCCTACACGTGTAGATGTGAATAGATTTGAAAGCATACCGCACTGAGTTTGTTTTTTATACAATGGCATGCGTGCCGGTCGTTCAGAAAGGAATGACAAAATACTCAACGTTGCCAAGGACTCACAAACAGCCCTATAATGCAAGAGTGACTGCTAAGTCATGTAAAGAATATGCAACTAACTAATTAACATGTGCAGCTGTTAACATGTGTGTGCATAACTACGAGTATATCTCAGTGTGTATATCTTAATGTGTCTATCCAAGTGTATGTATCCCAGTGTGTCCCAAAGTATGTGTATCTTAGTGTGTCCCAAAGACTGTGTATCCCAGTGTGTGTCCCCAGTCTGTGTATCCCAGTGTATCCCAAAGTCTGTGTCCCACCGTGTGTGCAAAAGTATGTGTATCCCAGTGTATCCTAAAGTCTGTGTACCCCAATGTGTCCCAAAGTCTGTGTCTCCCAGTGTGTCCCAAAGTCTGCGTATCCCAGTGTGTGTCCCAAAGTCTGTGTATCCCAGTGTGTGTCCCAAAGTCTGCGTATCCCAGTGTATCCCAAAGTCTGTGTCTCCCAGTGTGTGTCCCAAAGTCTGTGTATCCCAGTGTGTGTCCCAAAGTCTGCGTATCCCAGTGTGTGTCCCAATGTCTGCGTATCCCAGTGTGTGTCCCCAGTCTGTGTATCCCAGTGTATCCCAAAGTATGTGTCCCACCGTGTGTGCCAAAGTATGTGTATCCCAGTGTATCCTAAAGTCTGTGTACCCCAATGTGTCCCAAAGTCTGTGTCTCCCAGTGTGTCCCAAAGTCTGCGTATCCCAGTGTGTGTCCCAAAGTCTGTGTATCCCAGTGTGTGTCCCAAAGTCTGCGTATCCCAGTGTATCCCAAAGTCTGTGTCTCCCAGTGTGTGTCCCAAAGTCTGTGTATCCCAGTGTGTCCCAAAGTCTGCGTATCCCAGTGTGTGTCCCAAAGTCTGCGTATCCCAGTGTGTGTCCCAAAGTCTGCGTATCCCAGTGTATCCCAAAGTCTGTGTATCCCAGTGTGTGTCCCAAAGTCTGCGTATCCCAGTGTGTCCCAAAGTCTGCGTATCCCAGTGTGTGTCCCAAAGTCTGCGTATCCCAGTGTGTGTCCCAAAGTCTGCGTATCCCAGTGTGAGTCCCAAAGTCTGCGTATCCCAGTGTGTATCCCAAAGTCTGCGTATCCCAGTGTGTGTCCCAAAGTCTGCGTATCCCAGTGTGTGTCAAAAAGTCTGTGTCTCCCAGTGTGTGTCCCAAAGTCTGTGTCTCCCAGTGTGTGTCCCAAAGTCTGCGTATCCCAGTGTGTGTCCCAAAGTCTGCGTATCCCAGTGTGTGTCCCAAAGTCTGCGTATCCCAGTGTGTGTCCCAAAGTCTGCGTATCCCAGTGTGTGTCCCAAAGTCTGCGTATCCCAGTGTGTGTCCCAAAGTCTGCATATCCCAGTGTGTGTCCCAAAGTCTGCGTGTCCCAGTGTGTGTCCCAAAGTCTGTGTCTCCCAGTGAGTGTCCCAAAGTCTGCGTATCCCAGTGTGTGTCCCAAAGTCTGCGTATCCCAGTGTGTGTCCCAAAGTCTGCGTATCCCAGTGTGTGTCCCAAAGTCTGCGTATCCCAGTGTGTGTCCCAAAGTCTGCGTATCCCAGTGTATCCCAAAGTCTGTGTCTCCCAGTGTGTCCCAAAGTCTGCGTATCCCAGTGTGTGTCCCAAAGTCTGTGTATCCCAGTGTGTGTCCCAAAGTCTGCGTATCCCAGTGTGTGTCCCAAAGTCTGCGTATCCCCATGTGTGTCCCAAAGTCTGCGTATCCCAGTGTGTGTCCCAAAGTCTGCGTATCCCAGTGTATCCCAAAGTCTGTGTCTCCCAGTGTGTCCCAAAGTCTGCGTATCCCAGTGTGTGTCCCAAAGTCTGCGTATCCCAGTGTGTGTCCCAAAGTCTGCGTATCCCAGTGTGTGTCCCAAAGTCTGCGTATCCCAGTGTGTGTCCCAAAGTCTGTGTATCCCAGTGTGTGTCCCAAAGTCTGCGTATCCCAGTGTATCCCAAAGTCTGCGTATCCCAGTGTGTCCCCCAAAGTCTGCGTATCCCAGTGTGTGTCCCAAAGTCTGCGTATCCCAGTGTGTGTCCCAAAGTCTGTGTCTCCCAGTTTATCCCAAAGTCTGTGTCTCCCAGTGTGTCCCAAAGTCTGCGTATCCCAGTGTGTGTCCCAAAGTCTGTGTCTCCCAGTGTATCCCAAAGTCTGTGTCTCCCAGTGTGTCCCAAAGTCTGCGTATCCCAGTGTATCCCAAAGTCTGCATATCCCAGTGTGTCCCAAAGTCTGCGTATCCCAGTGTGTGTCCCAAAGTTTGCGTATCCCAGTGTGTGTCCCAAAGTCTGCGTATCCCAGTGTGTCCCAAAGTCTGCGTATCCCAGTGTATCCCAAAGTCTGTGTCTCCCAGTGTAGCCCAAAGTCTGCGTATCCCAGTGTGTGTCCCAAAAGTATGTGTATCCCAGTGTGTGTCCCAAAGTCTGCGTATCCCAGTGTGTGTCCCAAAGTCTGCGTATCAGAGTGTGTCCCAAAGTCTGTGTATCCCAGTGTGTGTCCCAAAGTCTGTGTATCCCAGTGTGTGTCCCAAAGTCTGCGTATCCCAGTGTATCCCAAAGTCTGCGTATCCCAGTGTATCCCAAAGTCTGCGTATCCCAGTGTGTCCCAAAGTCTGCGTATCCCAGTGTGTGTCCCAAAGTCTGCGTATCCCAGTGTATCCCAAAGTCTGTGTCTCCAAGTGTTGCCCAAAGTCTGCGTATCCCAGTGTGTGTCCCAAAGTCTGTGTATCCCAGTGTGTGTCCCAAAGTCTGCGTATCCCAGTGTGTGTCCCAAAGTCTGCGTATCCCAGTGTGTCCCAAAGTCTGCGTATCCCAGTGTGTGTCCCCAGTCTGTGTATCCCAGTGTATCCCAAAGTCTGTGTCCCACTGTGTGTGCCAAAGTATGTGTATCCCAGTGTATCCCAAAGTCTGTGTCTCCCAGTGTGTGTCCCAAAGTCTGTGTATATCAGTGTGTCCCAAAGTCTGCGTATCCCAGTGTGTGTCCCAAAGTCTGCATATCCCAGTGTGTGTCCCAAAGTCTGCGTATCCCAGTGTATCCCAAAGTCTGTGTATCCCAGTGTGTGTCCCAAAGTCTGCGTATCCCAGTGTGTCCCAAAGTCTGCGTATCCCAGTGTGTGTCCCAAAGTCTGCGTATCCCAGTGTGTGTCCCAAAGTCTGCATATCCCAGTGTGAGTCCCAAAGTCTGCGTATCCCAGTGTGTGTCCCAAAGTCTGCGTATCCCAGTGTGTGTCCCAAAGTCTGCGTATCCCTGTGTGTGTCCCAAAGTCTGTGTCTCCCAGTGTGTGTCCCAAAGTCTGTGTCTCCCAGTGTGTGTCCCAAAGTCTGCGGATCCCAGTGTGTGTCCCAAAGTCTGCGTATCCCAGTGTGTGTCCCAAAGTCTGCGTATCCCAGTGTGTGTCCCAAAGTCTGCGTATCCCAGTGTGTGTCCCAAAGTCTATGTATCCCAGTGTATCCTAAAGTCTGTGTATCCCAGTGTGTCCTAAATTCTGTGTATCCCAGTTTTTCCCAAAATATGTGTATCCCAGTGTGTCCCAAAGTCTGTGTAACCCAGTGTATCACAAAGTCTCCATATCCCAGTGTATCCATAAGTCTGTGTATTCCAGTGTGTATCCTAAAGTCTGTGTATCTCAGTGTATCCCAAAGTCTGTGTATTCCAGTTTGTCCCAAAGTCTGTGTTTCCCATTGTATATATCTCAGTGTGTACATCTTATTGTGTCTATCCTAGAGTATGTATCCCAGTGTATCCCAAAGTATGTGTATCCCAGTGTATCCCAAAGTCTGTGTATCCTAGTATAGGTATCTCAGTGTAAGTTCCCCAGTGTTTGTATCTCAGTCTAAGCATCCCAGTATGTATATTCCATTTTGTATCTCTAATTACGTATATCCCATTTTGTACATGCCAGTGTGGGCTTCCCAACATGTGTAACTCACTGTCTCTATCCTACTGTATCTATCACAGATTGTATATTTTAGTGGCCGGTCTCCCTGGCCTTAGGGTTTAACGTCTTTCTCTGTAATCCGTTTTTTTCCTCTCGTGAATAACGCAACCTGCGCGATAATTGGTAGCGGTTCTCGCCGCGTTGTTAATTTACGGGGTATGTGAGCAGGCTGCTCAGAAATTAATGGCAAACTACTGAGCGTAATCTTACCTAGTACATCAACAGCAGCTGAAAAATGCTGGTGTTGACTGCAACGTCCTGTAAGGGATATGCAACATTATGCAACATAAACAAACAATATTTAAGTGTAGGTATTTTCGTGTGTTTATCACAGTATCCCAGTCTGTGTATTTCACAATCGTACATGATACATATTCCATCCTGAATCACAATCATCGTCATCATTGTTATCAACAAATGTCTTGCCGACTGGCGAGGGCGATCCTGCGCCACTACGTCTATCATTTCAAACAGCATGTCTTACTTAGTTCGTGTACTGACACCTTTTTGTACCAGCAAAAGCATCATCTTTCATTGTCTTCCACTATATCTACCATTTCAAACAGCATGTCTTACTTAGTTCGTGTACTGACACCTTTTCGTACCAGCAAAAGCATCATCTTTCATTGTCTTCCACTATATCTCTTTCCATAAATGTTTCCGTTTTAGCCCAACCGACCGGTATAGAGGCTGAACCAGCTACTTTGGCATCAGCACACCAGAAGTTTACGTTCGAGGGCTCTTATCTGTTCGGCCATGCTCATTCTCACCTACTCTTTCATATTCAAAGATTCCGTAGAAGTGTGAAAGTGCGCAATGTGTTTGGCCTTATCTGAGAAAGCTAGACACCCAATTTACTACTCAGGATTGATCTTATTATAGCCTCGGAATCCTTATTTTGTTAAAATAATCGTCTACATCTGGATTTGGACCCGCTACGTCTCGTGGGATAAACGGACGCCGTCTATCCCAATCACTCCGACCCTGTAACATTTTCAATAGTCTTGAAACATAAACTGTTGGGGCATTCTGCCGGCACCTTGGCAACCGTTTGTCTCTATCAGTATTCCTTGCCAACAAGCCAGAGTATTCTGCGAGTCAAATCGTCGTTATTTATAAATCTATATCCTCGCCTTGATTAGACAGTCTGCGATTTGAATGTTGTTTATGGCCAATGAATTGTTTTTGGATATCTGCTTTTATGATTCAGCTGTTTGTGTTTCTCAATCCCCCTTGATTCAGTGTGGTCTCGGGGTATCCACTGAAAGTAGAGGGCAGGCGTAAATCAGTT
>OY992877.1:10398395-10658085 GCA_963921405.1 Cepaea hortensis
ACAATCAACCTTACTTACCTTATTTCATAGGGAACAGTATGAGTGAAGCCTTGTATTTGGTTCTCTCTCTCTCTCTCTCTCTCTCTCTCTCTCTCTCTCTCTCTCTCTCTCTCTCTCTCTCTCTCTCTCTCTCTTTCTCTCTCTTCTCACATATACCTTGCACAAATCCATGTACACTATTGTATGAATGTCTGTTGAGTGGTGCAGATGTATGTATGTGCACTCACACATATCAGTCCACCCAGACTTTAGGACTCTCCTCACGATAACATAAAGGAGTACATAATGTGAGCTTTATTAGTATCACCATCATACTTGGTTGCACACTTCATTGCTCTTCAATAATCGTCCACTAGGGCCAAGCCACTCACTGGCACCCACTCATGCTTTGTAATTACATCCACTGGGATTCCTCAGATCCCATTCTCAGACAACTATCACAGATCCCCGACCTACCTTCTTGCCTCCGCCCCCCTCTCTTTCAATGTACCACTTCCACTCCAGTACCTGGGATGCTCACTGAACCGTTACACACACCACCCCGTCATCATCCTACATCCCACTCCCTCGGTTGGGTATAAAAGAAGACAACGGTGATATTCGGGGCTATACACAGCTCGGAATTCTGAGCAGATGCATGTCATGTAACACGCGAATCCATATGTTTGTGTATTCTCATCTGTCATATTATAAGTTAAATACCATTTGATTTTATCATGTATAATCTAAACTTATGTTCATTACTGTAGTTTGAGTGAGAGAGTGAGTGAATGTGAATGAGAGACAGAATGAGTGAGCGTGAGAGTGAATGAGTGAGCGTGAGAGTGAATGAGTGAGCGTGAGAGTGAATGAGTGAGCGTGAGAGTGAATGAGTGAGCGTGAGAGTGAATGAGTGAGCGGGAGAGTGAATGATTGAGCGTGAGAGTGAATGAGTGAGCGGGAGAGTGAATGAGTGAGAATGAATGAATGAGCGGGAGAGTGAATGAGTGAGCGTGAGAGTGAATGAGTGAGCGTGAGGGTGAATGAGTGAGCGGGAGAGTGAATGAGTGAGCGTGAGAGCGAATGAGTGAGCTCGAGAGTGAATGAGTGAGAGTGTCTGTGTGTGGGAGTGAATGAGTGTGAGTGAATGAGTGAGAGTGAATGAGTGAGCGTGAGAGTGAATGAGTGAGCGTGAGAGTGAATGAGTGAGCGGGAGAGTGAATGAGTGAGCGGGAGAGTGAATGAGTGAGAGGAAGAGTGAATGGGTGAGCGGGAGAGTGAATTAGTGAGAGTGAATGAGTGAGCGGGAGAGTGAATGATTGAGCGGGAGAGTGAATGAGTGAGCGTGAGAGTGAATGAGTGAGCGTGAGAGTGAATGAGTGAGCGTGAGAGTGATTGAGTGAGCGTGAGAGTGAATGAGTGAGAGTGAATGAGTGAGCGTGAGAAGGAATGAGTGAGCGTGAGAGTGTGTGAGTGAGCGTGAGAGTGAATCAGTGAGCGGGAGAGTGAATGATTGAGCGTGAGAGTGAATGAGTGAGCGTGAGAGTGAATGAGTGAGCGGCAGAGTGAATGAGTGAGCGGGACAGTGAATGTGTGAGCGTGAGAGTGAATGAGTGAGAGTGAATGAGTGAGCGGGAGAGTGAATGATTGAACGGGAGAGTGAATGAGTGAGCGGGAGAGTGAATGAGTGAGCGGGAGAGTGAATGAGTGAGCGGGAGAGACAGAATGAGTGAGCGTGAGAGTGAATGAGTGAGCGGAAGAGTGAATGAGTGAGCGGGAGAGTGAATGAGTGAGCGGGAGAGTGAATGAGTGAACGGGAGAGTAAATGAGTGAGCGGGAGAGTGAATTAGTAAGAGTGTGTGTGTGAGTGAATGAGTGAGAGTGAGAGTGAATGAAAGAGAGAGAGAGAGTGTGTGTGTGGTGTGTGTGTGTGTGTGTGTGTGTGTGTGTGTGTGGGACGCGCTGGCATCACTACTTTTACGTCACATACTTTTTATGTACACATTTTTCTCCATGTTTAGCCTTGTTTATGTTTACAACATTCATTTCACAATGTTTATTTTTCTTCCTATGTAAATGTATAATGCTCTTGATGAACGAAAGACGAGTGATTGGAAGGGCCGAATGTAAGACGGGCCTGCGCGCCCAATTTGTGACCCTAATAAAGTTGATTTGATTTGATTTGATTTGATTTGAGGTAAGTAGGAACATTTGTTCCAATTTTTATTTTCTCTTCATTGCTTTCATTTTTTTTCCATCTTTTTATTCTTCTCATGCTGTCGTCACGTTTTAATGTAGTCACGGGAGTTCTCCGTGACAATATGTTGTGTTTTGTGAATGTGTTTGTTTGCTAATAAAGGCTAATCGTCGCAATGTCCTCTATGTGTCCTAATTTTGTTATGTAAAGCTGCACTACTTTGTGTCATTTTATGTTGTTTAATAATCAACACACGACGATCTGCTTCCAAATCGCCTCCAGCTGATTTCAAACGTGGTATGGACGCCATCCCTTCGCCAAAGACACCAGCTCAAACGGTACTTGTGTAATATCGTCTGTATTACGAAGGTTACATTGGCAAACCCCGGAATTCCACGCCTGTAAGCAAGTATTCTGTCTCTCGCATCAACCCTGAAACCACCAAACAGTAGGTGGATAATCTCATGAAACATCTACAATCACACCCGGCCACAAGCAGGAGTTATGTGACAGCCAGGCACAGTCGGGGGAAAATGAAGGAAACTTTTATAGCACTGCTTTCTGCAAACTGTGACTAATAACCACGTGACCCCTATTGTGTTACAACAGACACTTCCTTCCGGCTGTTGTCCAGAACAGCCTGCGCAATTACTTCCGGTGGATCGGGGATATTATTCTGTTCGATCTAGCAACTTCTTTCACTATCTCTTGTGATTCAATCTAAAAACAGCGCGGTACAGGCAAGTTTGTACCATTTCTATTGCAAATCTATCTCACGTCGTTTGTTGGGTAATTTTAGAGGTACATTGTACCACTTATCTAGTCTCACGTCGTTTGTTGGGTACTTTCATAGAGGAATTTGCACTGTTGTTTAGTCTGTCTCATTTGTTGAGTAATTTCGCTGTCAAATGTTAATCGTTGTTTTTTTGTGTGTGTGTCTGTCTCACTTCGTATTTTTGGTAATTTTGTAGGCAAATTGTACCGCATATTATCTTCCTGGCATCATGTGTTAAGTATTCAGATGTGTACCGTTTATTAAGTCTCACATCATATGTTGGGCACTTTCATACGAACATTTATACCGTTTAAAATCTATCTTACATACATTGTTAAGTATACACTTTTGTACATTTTATTACGTCTGACATCCTGTGATGGGTACTTTTACAAACAAAATGTACCATTTATCTCTGTCGGACATCATGTGTGGGTACATTTGCAATAACAGTTGATGTAATTTTAGTCATTTGATTGTGATATGTTAAAATAGCACCACAACTAGTTAGTAATCAAAACCTACACCTAAACTGCACTACATATTTAACGTTCAAATTCAAACGATAATGTGGGAATATTCCAAAGACATTAATGAACAACACATATCTGTAGATGTAAAAGTCAAGTAAGTAAATGACCTCTGCATGCTTATTTAGTATATGGTGCCAGCGGGATATTTCCTGACCAGTCAGTAAACCATATTTCTAGACCAATCAGCAACTCCTTTATTTCAAGACCAACCAGCAACACCATATTTCTAGACTAATCAGCAACACCATACTTCTAAACCAATCAGCAACACCATATGTCTAGACCAATCAGTAACACAATATTTCTAAACCCTGGAGGACAGAAGATTTACCCCATGACTGGAAAGCGTCATTATTGATATCCTATCTTTAAGAAAGGAGACAAGTTCCAATGTGGAAATTATAGAGGAATATCACTACTGTCCACAAGCTATAAGATACTATCCGCAGTATTACTAAATAGACTAAAACCATATTCAGAAGACATATTAGGTGACTACCAGGCGGGTTTTAGACAAAACAGATCAACAATAGATCAGATATCTATCTTACGACAAATAGCCGAGAAACATTGGGAATATAAAAGAGATCTCCATAACATTTTTGTGGATTTTAAAAAGGCTTATGATAATGTCCATAGGAATAGTCTATGGAATGCTATGCAGGAATTTGGAATACCAAGGAAGTTAATCAACATGACCAGACTATGCATGGAAGATACTTATAATATAGTAACATATAAAGGCAGGAAATCAGACCCTTTCCAAATAACATCTGGCTTGAAACAGGGTGATGCACTATCGCCGATACTCTTCAATCTGGCTCTAGAGAAAGTTGTAAGGAAGGTAAAGGAGGAATGTGATATTGGAGGAACATCCAAGCTGCTTGGTTATGCAGATGATATAGATATTATAGGGCAAAGTGAACAAAAGACATTGGAAATATTGACTCACTTAAAGGGAAAAGCCCAACAGATGGGGCTGGTTATCAACCAAGATAAGACAGAATATATGGTAATTTCAAGAGACGGAATGGCTAGAAACTCTGGCCACATACAAATAGATAATATGACCATTAAAAGAACGGAAACATACAAATACCTGGGTACAATCTTTAACTGCTCCAACATCATAAGGGAAGAAATACAAACTAGAATCAACTCTGGAAATAAGATATACTATGCACTACAACATCTACTAAAATCAAAGGCGCTATCTCGTAACACCAAAATCACAATATACAAAACACTGATCAGACCAGTTGTGCTGTATGGCTCTGAAACCTGGAGTACTACGAAAGGAGACGAAGCCTTGTTACAAACCTTTGAGAACAAAATTTTAAGACGCATCTTTGGACCCATTAGGGATACACAAAGTGGAGAGTGGAAAAGAAGAAGTAACACAGACATTTATGATCTGTTTAAGTCCCCGCTAATCACTGGTATCATGAAGGCTAATAGACTACAATGGCTGGGGCATATAGAAAGAATGGAAGATAATAGGGAAACAAAACTCGCTTACACTCAGGAAATAAATGACCGTAGACCCCGAGGTAGACCAAGAAGGCGGTGGAGAGATAATACATGTACAGACCTACAAGCACTTGGAATCAACGACTGGCAAGAGAAGGTCCACCAGAGAGACGAATGGAGACGGATTGTATTTGCAGCAAAGAACCTCAATGGCTCGGAACGCTGAAGAAGAAGAAGAATTAGAAGCACCATATTTCTAAACCAATTAGAAACGCAATATTTATAAACCAAATAGTAACACAATATTTCTAAACCAATTAGAAACACCATATTTCTAAGCCTATCAGTAACATCATATTTTTAGACCATTCAGCAACATCATAGTTCTAGACGAATGAGCAACACCACATTTATAGTCCAATCAGAAACACCGTATATCTAGACCAATCAGTAACACCGTATTTCTAGACCAATCAGCAACTCCATATTTCTAAACCAATCAGCACGCGATCGCTAATGTGGTCTATATCTCTCCGGCCGGCATTATTAATAATAATAATTTGTCCCGAAATAGAACCATCACATTTTGTAGGCCTGGATGCAAGGAGGAATAGGTGGCCAGTCTTTCCCTCACTTTCGCAGTCAACGAACGCAGGCGTGGAACCCGTGCCCGATCGTGCTTATGACAGCACCAGCGTAATCCGCTAACAACTACCCTAGCGTGTCTGCCATGACTTCCCAAGAAATGTCTTGGTACCCTTCATAGGCTGAGTCGACTTGGCGATCCAAAGCACATTATATAAAAGGTAACCAACGCGAAGGTATTGGAACACAAGAACACCGGGCCAACAGGTAAGTGACATGACCACTGCGCTAGCTCAGGTATCTCTGCAAGTGCTGCCATTAGACTCACTGTGTTGTCTCTCCTGACTTTGATCAAGCTCCCTGAACATGCTTTTAACAAACTCCCCGAAAGCGCGGATATAAAGTGATCAGTGAAATGCCGATGTTAAGTGCTCAGTGAAAGGCCGATATTGAGTGCTCAGTGAAATGCTGATATAATGCACCCAGTGAAATGCTGATATAATGTGCTCAGTGAAATGACGATATAAAGTGCTCAGAACAATGCTGATATATAACTTCAAAAACAATGGTCATGAAATCCCACCCCATTCCACCCGAAACTGTATAAACAATATTAGAAAACAACCTGGAAATGCCGATATTAAACTCCACGAAAAATGATATGTCTGAGTGGCACCTTGCCGTCTCGACAGACTGTGGTTTGTTACATGGAGTTATATCTCTCTATAGCACAAAACCTGGGCTGAATTTAGAGACCATGTGTCGCCCATGAAATATAATCCCTCTCTAGGTCTGCCTAGTTTACTCCACAGGAACGGTAACATGAATACATCTGGAACAAGACAAGCTGCAGAAGCTGCCGGATCAGTAAGGCAATGCTCTAACTGTGCGCCTGTCGGAGCTTCCATCTTAGACCAGTTGTCGACCAAGACTTAAGTCCTGGTCTGCCCTGCCATGACATGACATTTAGTCGTTAGGTTACATTTCCTGGAACTAGGGTAAGGCTCGTATCTTCACAATTGTGCTCCTCCGCGCGAAGCAACTGACACAATGTTGGTTGTCGTGTGTGATGTGTGCCGCCCAACATTCGACGATAAAAGACAGCAGGTAGTACAGTCTACTGTCATACGGTAGCTCAGTCACATCTGGCTAAGACCTTACACATATGCTATAAACTCCACGAAAAATGATGATATAAACGTCCACGAAATATTATGACATACAACTCACTGAAAATGATGATATAAAACTCTCCGAAAAATAATGATATAAATTTTTCAGAAAAATGATCATACAAAACACCGCGAAAATGATAATATTAAACTCCCCAAAAAGTGATGATACAAAACAACTCCAAACTGCCGAAATTAACACACACACACACACACACACACACACACACACACACACACACGCACGCACGCACGCACACACACACACACACACACCACAAAGTATACGAATCTCCCCGAGACATGATGACACAATATATGTTAGTTATTCCGACAGCACAACCTATTCACAACATTCGTCTTAGAAATCACATATCTATTGCTCCAAAACTATTCCTTCTTTATTCGTAGGCGTTCCATAATTCACTGCCATACAACAGAAAAGGTTATATATAGCATTTCAACACCCTCTTTCTGGCATTCTATTATAGTGACTAATTGTCATGAAATACTTTTCATTTTTTGACTTGAAGCTGTTGCTTGGCTTATCTGCTCTCAACCTATGTCACACATTTTCCATCTGATGTTATGATTACCCTCATGCGAACTGATTACGCTTTGTCTCTTCTATTGTTTTACCACATTTTCGCGTTACATTCTATACTATTTATTATTATTTCAACTACCTCTGGTCCATATATATGCTACATTATCTCACGCTGATAATTCATTATAAAGCAATTATTTCATTAGCTGAATATATCCCGCAGACTCTTCATTTCAAACAAACAACTTTCTGGTTGATAAACATATCTTGACATTTATGAGACCTTTTGGGCTTTGTCCTGTATAAATCATGCCACGTTTAGTTACAACCATCCCGTCTATACCCAGCACGCATTAACCACTGTTATTGTGTCTACTTCCTAGTTGACAACATACTTTGTTACACCACAAACCTGCATTTAAGTGTTTCTATCTGAGACGTCAACAACAATCAGAAGGCAATAAAAGGAAACATGGCTACACGACTTGTCATCCCTTTTCCGTCAACTGTCACTAACAGGAAGTGGGATCACTATGACACTTGTCACCAAGCTGCACTGACAACAGTACACGTGACTGTCACTAACAGGAAGTGGGATCACTATGACACTTGTCACCAAGCTGCACTGACAACAGTACACGTGACTGTCACTAACAGGAAGTGGGATCACTATGACACTTGTCACCAAGCTGCACTGACAACAGTACACGTGACTGTCACTAACAGGAAGTGGGATCACTATGACACTTGTCACCAAGCTGCACTGACAACAGTACACCTGACTGTTAATTTTGTAAATTTGTTTTCGTTTAGAGCTTGCTTTGATCTCAAGCGTAGTCCATATACGTGTTACTACTTCTTGTGCACTGGACTGCTTTTTGCGAGTGGATTATCTTTACTTAATACCAACTGTCCTTCGCTATCAGGCGAACCCACCCCGACTTCTTAGGTTCTTGTAATTTACGTCCCGAAGTCAAGGAACAGAAGTCAACATTTTAGTCCAGTTGAGCGGTGTAGGGGTTGAACTCGCTACGTCGGCATCAGCACACCGGATATTTAATAGTGAACGCTCTTATCCATTAGGCCATATTGAGCTCTTTGTTGTAAATGTGTGTTCGAATCTCGTGTCTTCGTAACCTTATTTATTGTCACCTGTTTATTCTATTCTTCTTTCTTCGCTGTCTGCTTTCATTTTGAGCGTAATATGCGCTATGTGTCTATGTGTCTATATGTCTATATGTCTATGTGTCCTTGTGCATGAATCAATAGCGTTAACTGTGCATTCGAGTGTTGCATATCTGTATATTCAAGCGTTAAAACGCCTGCAGTAGGATATATTTTCTTAATTTGAGAATGCTTATATATATATATATATATATATATATATATATATATATATATATATATATATATATATATGTGTGTGTGTGTGTGTGTGTGTGTGTGTGTGCGCGTGTGTGTGTTGTGTGTGTAGGTATGCGAACGTATGGATTTTTTGCCCTGGCAATATACATGTATGTGTGTGTGTGTGTGTGTGTGTGTGTGTGTGGAGAGAGATCGAGATACAGGGAGTGAGAGAGATAGAGAGAGAGTCAGAGAGATAGAGAGAGAGAGAGAGATAGAGAGAGAGAGAGATAGAGAGAGAGAGAGAGAGAGAGAGAGAGAGAGAGAGAGAGAGAGAGGGGGAAGGGGAATGAACAATCGAACAAACGAACGTGCCACGAATTTTATTTTGAAAAATGTAAGAATTGGATGGGCAGGCTAGTACGACATTCTGCTCTTATTATATATCACCTTTCAAGCATTATTTTATTCGTTCGACAATTAGTAAATAGATCTAAGAAATCAATAATAACATATTTATTGTAAACTTATGGGAATGTGCAGAGATTATTACTACATGACTCATGCATACTAATTATTATTATAGTAATTTTAATGCTATGGGAAGACAAATCAGTATAAGAATACATACTATGCTATGCTATTATTTATGGGAACCTGCAGTCTGTACTGAGAGTGTTTGTACAGGAATTTCTGGTGTCTGATTTGCGTTGGACGATTGTATTACGGCTGACCTGCGGAGTGCGTTAAATTGTGTATCCTAGGTATGGGGATGTGTAACCTGATATGTGGTATGTCTTGCATTATATTTAAATAACTAATGTTAACTTGTGTTATTTTGAGATATCAATTTATTGATTAATTTGGCTGCATTGAAAAGTAAAGCGTTTCTGGAGTGGTAATAGCTGAAAACGTTTATATAGCGTGTATGGCCCTTTTCTGGAGTGAGAAAAGTCGTTTGATGATTGAATTGCAACAGCCATCCACGATTGTGGAGCAATAGTCAATATATGTCTTTGTGTGAGAAGTACAGAATATCTTTCTAATGTTTTCGTCAATAAAGTTAATTTTTGTCATTAGTAAACTTATTTTGCTGTTTGTTTAACGTGCGTTTGAACTTGAGAATTAAAGGTTAGATTTATGTCAATGCAAGGATATTCGTTCAATTACACTTTCGGCGTGCACGTTACCTATATAGAGAGACTGAAGACGGAAATAGGTTCCTTAGCAAAACATCGCAAAATTACTCACTTGTAATTTCACAGTGCAGAATTATACGTCATATACGCAAATGGATAGTCACATACACACTTAATTGCGTGTCCTTTTCAGGATGTCACAATCAACCCCAGCATTTTTGTGGCTGTTTGGTATTGTAAGGATACTTTTCAGTAGCAGCTTGGCATGTTTCTAAATGAATGAAGATCACACCATTGTGAAAATCAACCCACAGCGGCTTTATTCTGATTGGCACGCAGCCTGTTTTGAACCCAGTATGCGAACTTGGGAAACTGCGTTCACTAACCTAAGCCACAGACGGCGGCGGTTCCTGAAAGCACTTACACATGTTGGAGTGAAGCAGGTGTAGAGGCTCGACTTCCGGCAGCACAGTACGATCTTCACGGGGACGGTATGATCGCGTGCTCCTTGCTTGCCCTCTCCAAACTCAGACATCTGTGGGGTGTGCAATACCAGTAATGGGACTTGACATCTGTGGGGTGTGCAATATCAGTAATGGGACTTGACATCTGTGGGGTGTGCAATATCAGTAATGGGACTTGACATCTGTGGGGTGTGCAATACCAGTAATGGGACTTGACATCTGTGGGGTGTGCAATACCAGTAATGGGACTTGACATCTGTGGGGTGTGCAATATCAGTAATGGGACTTGACATCTGTGGGGTGTGCAATACCAGTAATGGGACTTGACATCTGTGGGGTGTGCAATATCAGTAATGGGACTTGACATCTGTGGGGTGTGCAATATCAGTAATGGGACTTGACATCTGTGGGGTGTGCAATATCAGTAATGGGACTTGACATCTGTGGGGTGTGCAATACCAGTAATGGGACTTGACATCTGTGGGGTGTGCAATATCAGTAATGGGACTTGACAACTACAGAGAGGCATACTAGAATATAGCCAGGTCAAGATAATTGACCGCACATACATATTGACTGGAATCAGGCCCAGATCCATCAGCTTTCTCCACCAGTCCAATTCCCAGAGATGGGCGTGTCATTTACAATCTACTTTATTGTATCAACCTTTCAATTTGTCTCTTGTTCGGTCCACCTTGTGTTCACTTTCACGAACCACATTCACGCAATATGGTGCCTCCGAGGAGAGGCCCGATGAATATATAATAAAACTGCAACGCGTACCATCATTAATGGGACTCTTCGCTGGGTGTTGTAGATGTTGACGGAGTGCTTATGGAAATGCCTCCAGTGCTGTGATGTAGGCTTTGGATGCAACCCAACATGTGGCTATGGCAGTCTATCATATGACACCCTGTAAACATGGTCAGCCAATGCACCCGAGATACGTACATGCTGGTGGCTTTCACTGTTAGTCCGCGAGAGTATCTACATTTATCAAACACCTTAAGTGAAAAACTGTGTTAACGGACTTGGAAATTGCAAGAACACAGCTCTCTTGTTGCCTTTTCAATACATCTTGTGGTGTACAAAGAGATCAGAAATATATGTATCAATGCAATGTTCAGCTCAGAATGAACGAAGGTGACAATTCATTCTAGGTAGGTATATGCATTAAATAGTGAAATGGATCATGCATAACATAGATAAAGAACAGAACAGGACAAGCAAAGTATTAATTCTATCAAATGAAGAAAATGTTATGGAATAATTCCCTGTCTTGGATGCTGGTACAGGCATTCTTGCATGTTACATAGAACCAGTTTTAACATGCGGCCGCGAATCTTGGACAATTAGTAAACAAGCGAAAAACATATCACTAGAAGCCGTAAAGATATGGTTTTATAGAAGAATGCTGAACATTTAACGAACAGCCAAAATTAGCGATCAGTACATTTTGAGAGAGGCTAAGTTGCAAAGACAACTTATCACAACATAAGAAAGAGGCAGTTATATATTGGGGGGGGGGGGGGGGGGGCATATTAAGAGAAGACAAAAAAGAATGAAACATATTGTGACAACCGAAACAATTTTTGGAGAGATAGACAGGGGAAGACAGCGAGATAAAAAATTTTAACAGTCTTGTGCCATGGCATAGAAAGCGGTCAACATACGAATTGATCAATGCAACGGGAGATCGCATTTTGTGGAGCTGCATGATCGACCACACCAGACGGCAAGGCACTTGATGATGATGATGATGATGATGATGATGATGATGATGATGATGATGATGATGATGAAACAGTAGCAAGGGAGTGTAGTGGCTAGAGGCTAGTCTGTGGTCTGGTGGTCATGAGTTCGACCTCACATCTTTGCGGATATTTACGAATGGACTTGAGCTCTCAGGTCGACTCCGTGTAAAGTGGCAATCAGAAACTGTCTTGGGAAATGAAGGCGGCCAACGTGATATCGTCTACGTCACACTCGACTGCCAATTGGTAAATAAACACAAGGTATAGCACCATACGACCGATTCGCCTTAAAGGCGTATGAAAGGGCTCCCTTTTTGCAAAAAAATCAATAGTCTACATTGCAGTGTATTTGTGGAGAAAGATTGGGCGTCATCGTCTTGTTCCGGAGGGTAGCATGTTGAATCTATAATCTTCGCCTTCGTTCCTCTTTCGAGAGGAGTGTGTCACACCAACTTAATCTTCAAAGGTCATCGCGCCCGACTTCTGCGTGCGTTTGTCGACGGTTTATTTCCTCTAGAGAGAAAGAACGAAAGAACTTTATTATCAAAGGGTCACAAACTGAAAATGCAGGCCCTTCTTACAATCGGAGCTTCCGATTCCTCATCTTTCGCACATCAATTATCTATTGCGTATGTTAAATTCATAGAGATTAAAAATTGTCAAATAAATTGTATGTACATACACATTGCATATCACGATGCTAGGAGACAGACAGGCAGGCAGGCAGGTATACACATACACACATATACATTCATACATACATACATAAACACATACCTATATAGATCATTTACATTAACTCTCACAGTGAATGCACCTACACAGTTCCTCGCAAACACATACACTCCTTCAAAATCACCAGGACACTAACAAATATTTACTCATACATACACATTCCATCCATCCTAGGTAACGGGCTTCTTCCTAACATGTTTTCCATCCTAACAATTCTGCCAGGACTTCGGACTTACTGTCTACTCTTTGCCACTTCCGACTGCTGTCAGATTTTAAACGCGCATAACTTACGCAAGCGACCTCCAGTTTTTTGTCCTTATCCGTGAAAGCTAGGTATCCCAAAATGTAATTGGGACATGTGATATCATTAGATACTAGTGGGTCTTGGAGGACACGTAGCTCCAAGACATCCAGCTCTATGCCAGGATTGAACCCAGCACCTTCTGATCCAGAGGCGCACACCGCAACCTCAGTGCATCACTGGCTTTCCAGTTACTAGATACACAGTGCAAGCAACATCAGTCCGGCCATTGATGTGTCCACACGTAAGCATTTATATATGTCTCACAATCTCCGATAATTTAATTCTATTTGCTGCACTTCTCACATGCATGGAGCATGTCGTAAATTGCGTTCATATCTCGTGAGAAAACATCTTTGGTTGATGCTGAACACTTTACTGCTCTCCTCTCCTAGCCTAGAATGCGCGACCATTAATATTGACCATTCATATATATACATTTCTGCATGTACTTAGATGCCTTCGGTGATAACTTTGTTAAATGGATATTGTTATCAATGTAATGTATATGTATTTATGTATGTATCGATGCGATGCATTTATAGAGCAAGATAGATTGGGTGAGAAATAAGAGAAAAATCAGCGAGATGGAATAGTTATGTCTGTATCTATACCCTTCCTTGTTCAATTGCTCTTGTTATTCCTGTCTTAAATACTTGATTTCTTGCTCTATTACAAACACGTATTGACTTTCGCTCCAAAATGTGAGATGGTTATTACAAATCAATCACAAAGCGCCTTTACTCACTTCAGAAAAGAGTTGTAGGTTTAAGTAATAATAAACATATTACCAAAAATTATAGGCTACGTAAACGTTTTCAGTGACTATCACGCCGCACACGCTTACTTTTTAACAAGGCCAAGCTAATGCACACATTTCGATATCGAAGTGCTTCAAACCTTTTTCGGTCGTTGTTTACATTTAACGAAAGCCACAGCCAACGACTATACATATTACGTGTCCCCAAACTTAGGATCCATCCATCCATCTCATGTGCCATGCCAATAAGCGTGGGCGGTCATGTTCTGCCATCTCACTCGATCACCAGAATCGTAGATCAGCTGCATGTCCTTGTCTTGACCATGCCACCTGGCCAAGCCATCCAGGTATTTACTTCTCTGTCTTCCAATTGGTCTGTTCTCTTCGATCTTGCCAGTTGTCATCAAGTTCTCCAAATAATTTCTTCTCCTAGCATGTCCATCAAATTTTGACTGTCTACGTCTAATGACTCTAATCAGTTTGTTCATTGGTTTTTCTGTCTGTCCATGGTATTCTTTGCATTTTCCTCAGAAACCATATTTCCTCAGCCATCAGATGTTTTTCAGCTTGACTACTCATTGTCCACGCTTCACATTCATAAAAAAGTACAGGTTCTATGTAGCACTTCAACACTCTTTTTCTCGTTTCAATTGATATCTTTTTATTGGCCAGTATGTGTTTCATCTTGCAAAAGGCTACCTTCGCAATGGCAATTCTTGTTCTAATCTTTTCAAGGCATTTCCCATCAGATGTTATGACTGGTCCCCGATAACTGTACCGATTCACTTGCTTAAGAATATGCCAATTTACTCGTATATCACATTGTGGTATGTCCTACTTCCCAGTGACGATCATTATCTGTGTCTTCTGACTATTCAGTTCTAACTTTGAATATTTTAACAAGTTTACTTAATTCAATCGCGATGCTGTGTATATCATTGTGTTCGTTCTAAAATTGGATTACATACTACTCAACACTTCAAGTTTATGTGACCGTTTACTTAGTGAAATGAGGGATTCTTTGTGATATGTGATGGTAAGAGCAGCCATTTTTGAATGTTACCAATTATCGATCCACGTCAACGTGAGAATTAGCCATGCGGGGCTAACACCACGCACGCCCTACAGAAGGGCCGGCGTTTTTATTTACTCCATTATTGTGCTGAATTTACACACTCTCAACTGTCAAGTTTATGTGACTGTTTATTTAGTGAAATGAAGATTTCATTGTGACACGTGAGGGTAAGAGCATACATTTTTGAATTTTTACCAATTATCGATTCACGACAACGTGAGACTTAACTAGTGTGACTAGCAAGAGATAAGCGCCACGCACGATCTACAGAAAAGCCTGCAGTTTTATTTACTCCTTGCCTTGTCGAGCTGCCTATATTGCCAACATGTCCTCCAACTTACGATCATCAACTGTGGCAAAGCGATGTGAAAATGTAAACAAAAACAAGATGGGACAAAAGTTAGTTAGCATGCCAGCTCAGCGACTGAATCTATGATCTTCATCGCCAACATCCATCACGCTGTCTAGTGAACAATCAGACACTGATGTCCAGCTGGACAAACAACACAATTCACCAGCTCAATCTTATCAAATTAACACATCACCTTCAAAGACGGCCTAAACACAGCGCAACAATGATTGTCGTGAACTAATTCAGGCTTTGGAGACGAGGTTAAAAGATTTTATTACCAGCAACACAACTAATATTATTGCGGAGTTTAAAAAAGAAAACATTCTTCTTCGAGAGGAAATCCGAATCCTTAAAGAAGAGAAGGAGACTTTTAAAACATCCATACATGCCTTGAAACTAAAGCGTGCACAGTCATTTCATAAAAGTGCACAAACAGAAAGTACCCATGGTGTTGTGGATGCGTGTGTTACCAGTGAATGTTCGTCGCATAATGACATACAGATAGTTTCTACAAGCAACAAAACCACCACTAAACCTGTAGAACGCACACCATCTATCTACCCCATCGATGTGCATATCAGCAACAGGTTCCAGGCCTTAAGGTAGACTCTCCAGCAGCAGACTTGGAATCACAGAGCTCAGTCGTTACCACTACTGGATACCAACAACCAACGCAAGCAAGCTACAATAAACAAGAACTTAAGAAAGACGACAGTGACCAGTGGCAACAACAGTCCAAGCGGACACGCCAGCAGCGTGAAATAACCATAGATCATAGTGCAACATATGTCGTCATTGGAGACTCCCTGCTGAAGGGAATCTATAGTGATCGCATGTCATCTTCTGACAGCGAATCAACTTCAATCTACCCTGTACCAGGCGCTGACATTGACAGGCTGACCGCTACACTGCGACGATTCCAAGTGAACGACCGAATTAGGAGAGCAACAGTCCATATTGGTGTTAATGACATAATGGATAATAAAATCATCAGCACCTCACAACTAGCTACATTGGAGGTGCTGTTGCGAAATAGATTTCCGAAATCATCCTTGTTTATTTCATCTATCATTCCACCATGTTACGGGTTCCAGCGTCGTACTGCCGATGCTGCTAATCTAACGTTACATAAATTCTGTAACAATAATAACATGAATTTCATAAATAACACCCCTTACTTTACGTCAGCGTCCGGAGCTCCTAAGAAAAAACTATACGGGATCAAATACATTGTTCCAAGCTAGGAAGTAGTTTCCTAGCGAAGAACATAAAATATCCCGAACGTGCACAACAACCAGCATCAGTTACAGGAGTAAACCGAACTTCACCTCCGGCAACAGCCATCTCACTGTGTTCAGTAAACTCTCCTTCTCTTCCCACACCACCCTTGCCTGTACCCCAGGAACACAATGTCGTGAATAGCAACCCAAGCTCCAATACAAATGTTGCTAATTATGATACTTTGTTTCCTACCTTGCCTGTAAAACAGTCTCCCTCTATGATGTCAAAGGGGACACCGTTAAACAATGGTGCTGTGCCGCCGATGCCTGCTTCCAATGTAGGCACTTCCAGTGACACTCATAGCAATCCCTCGCTGGACGGTAATCTACAACCCTATGAGTGGAACCGTCAACTTCAGCAGCTAATGCGATACAATCCTGCAGCCCTGCACCAAGCATTCATGATATCACTCCAGCAAAGACATTTTGCTGCCCCCTCTAACAGCCTTAACTATTTCTAAATAAAGTTTCAAAATCCCTGCAATTTGTATACCACAAACGAAATCTTCCTTTTAGTTTATAATGTTTGCCAATCACGATTAGTGGCTCAACAAAAATGGTCTATATATAGGCCATCTCAACATCTTTCATGTGCTCAACAAATTACCTGAGCTCTCGGTAATACTGTCCAAACAGTTCCATGTGTTTGGAATCACAGAAAGTCGTCTTAACGACAAAATAACCGACTCCGAAATCTCACTTAAGGGGTTTAAAGTAATTCGGAAAGATGCAAATAAAAAATTAGAGACAGGTATTGCTGTATACATTTCCAATTCTCTCAACTGGTCCTGTGGAAATGATCTCGAGACAGTAGAGATAGAATGTGTTTGGTTACAGGTGAAGCCAGCCAGCCAACAACCGTTTCTCATTGGATACCTATATAGGAATCCTTGTGCCGGGTACAGTTGGTATGACTGCTTCACTACAATGATGGATAGAGTGTTTACAGCAGGTAGAGAAGTTATGATACTAGGTGACTTCAACATAGATATTAGTAAATCCAACCAGACATGGGACGATATCATTCTTTCTTACAATTTCAAACAACTAATAAACCGTCCTACAAGGGTTACTGACACATCCTCAACTATAATTGATCATATATATGTTACTTGTCCAGATAATATTATTGAATGTTCTGTTCCTGTTAGTACAGTTAGTGACCACTACCCGGTATGTTGTACATGGTCAAGAATTGGGTTCAAATCTCTTAAACATAAACATGTAAGTATCAAATTTAGAAATTTTAAAGCATTCAACCTAGATTTATTTTTGCAAGACTTAAGAAAAGCAGCCCTTGATCACGATTACCAACTTCCTGACCCGGAAGATGCATTAGCTTTCTGGACGAAGACAGTCTACAATGTGTTCGATAAACACGTGCCAATCAAAGAAGTTCGAGTCAAAAATCAACATAAATCCCCATGGGTCACTAGAGAAGTTCTGGAAATCATGAGAGAGCGAGATACAGCACACAAAAATAAAGACTTCACCAATTACCGCAGACTAAGGAATAAAGTTAAATATGAAATTCGTAGGATAAAAAAAGACCATTTAAAAAATTTGATTGTAGATAATTCAAACAGTACAAATATATGGAAGGCTATTAACTTGCTAACCAATAAGAAACGCCCTACAGAATCAGCAATACCAAATTCTATAACATGCGATGAATTCAGTTGGTTCTTTCAATCAGAAATAGAGAATCTAAAGTCTTCAATACCAGACGCATCGTGTAATTTAAGTTCACTGGCATCATTCTGTGAGGAGAAGTGCACCAGAAATATTCCCGCTGAGATTCCTTTAGTGTCTGTTGCAGACGTTTATAAATATCTCTTAAACCTCAAATCAACAAACTCACACGGCGTAGATGGTATCAGTAATAGAATTCTTCGTTGTGCTGCACCAGTCATTAGCGAGTCCTTAACGTTCGTATATAACCAGTGCCTGGCCAAAAACTACTTTCCATCTGCATTTAAAATTGCTAAAGTGTTTCCGCTAATTAAAAATGGCTCAATCGATAATAGCGTTTTGGGTAATTATAGACCTATTTCCTTACTATCGTCGCTATCAAAACCACTAGAAAAACACATTCATAAAATAACGTTACACCATTTAATTAACAACAATCTAATAATTAACAGTCAATCTGGGTTTCGACCTAAATATTCTTGCCATAGTGCTCTAACAAAAATGACCGATAACTGGCACTTAAACATCAACAACGGTAGAATTTGTGGAGTGGTGTTTGTAGACTTTAAAAAAGCTTTTGATATGGTAGATCACGATATTCTAATTAGAAAACTAAAACAAATGAAGACAAGCACCAACATGGTGAACATAATTACGTCATTTCTATCCGACAGACAACAAGTCGTGTCCTTCAACAACTGTCTATCAAGACCCACACAGCTTAATATTGGTGTGCCTCAGGGCTCAATACTAGGTCCGCTGCTTTTTGCAGTTTATATTAATGATCTTCCTTTATATATCAATACAACTTGTGATCTATTTGCAGACGACTGTATTATATATACTAGTCAAGAAAACCGTAGTGAATTCGAGAATTCTTTACAAAAGGAACTTGATAATCTTACTAGATGGAGCAATGAAAACCGCATGCAAATTAACATTGACAAAACCAAATCCATGCTAATAACGACCAGACAAAAACTGCAGACACTAGCCATAACTGGAGCACCGCTCGAACTCCGCATAGGCACGTTACCTATAGTTAATGTGACTGAACATAAAACACTAGGTCTTTTAATTGACAGCCATTTGAACTGGAGCTCTCATGTTCACGCTCTTACCAAGAAAATAGCACAGAAAGTTTACCAACTTGCTAAAATTCAGCACTTCCTGGACGAAAGCACACGAAAAATATTCTATACATGCTATATCCAATCACATCTCGATTACTGTTCCACAGTTTGGGATGGTTGCCCTAAATCTAATTTAAAACGACTATGTTCTCAACAAAACCGCGCTATTCGTCTGGTTTCTGGCATAAAGCACGTTGAAATTAATAATTTGTACAGTCATCTAAGACTTCTACCACTTCAAATGCGCTTCCTTTTCAACAAAGCCAAATTAGTGAATAAAATTATATCTCAAAATACCCCAGAGTATCTTCTGCCGCTGATTCAATCTAATGCAATGAACAGCAAGCGCCTAAATTTGTTACATGTCTCAAAGCCTAGATTGGACCTATACAAAACATGTTTCGCCTATTCTGGTGCTCACTTATGGAATGAGCTGCCTCCAGATCTGAAAACTCCAATGAGTCCCTACGCATTTAACCGAAAACTCTTTCAATACTTAATCCATATCGACTATATGCCACCATAATTCATTTACTGGTATAATTGTTGATTATAATTGTTTAACTATAATTGTTCACTATATATGTGTGTGTGTGAGAGAGCGAGAGAGAGAGAGAGAGAGAGAGAGAGAGAGAGAGAGAGAGAGAGAGAGAGAGAGAGAGAGAAAGTGGGTGTCAGAGAGAGGGAGAGAGTGAATGTGTGTGTGCGCACGTGCATGCGCGTGTGTGGAGAGAGTGATTGAGTGAGAAATGGTGGGAGAATGTGTCAGTGCATGCATTCGTACGTGTATGTGTGAGAGTGAGTGAGGGAGTGTGTGCGTGCGTGCATGCGTTCATGCGTACGTGTATGTGTGAGAGAGTGTGTGTGAGAGAGTGTGATTGAGAGAGTGAGTGTGTGTGCGTGAAGGATTGTGTGTGAGAGAGTGAGACAGTGGGAGAGTTGATGTGTTAGTGTGTGTGTGTGTGTGTGTGAGCGCGCGCATGCGTGTGAGTGTGTGTATATGAAAGAATACAGAAAGAGAGAGAGAGAGAGAGAGAGAGAGAGAGAGAGAGAGAGAGAGAGAGAGAGAGAGAGAGAGCTGAGCAGATGCATGTCATGTAACACGAATGTTGTGTAACACGTGAATCTATATGTTTGTGTATTCCCATCTGTCATATTATCAGTTAAATACCACTTGATTTAATCATGCATAATATAAACATGTTCATTACTGTAGTTTCAGTGCGAGAGTCAGTGAGTGTGAATGAGAGACAGAATGAGTGAGCGGGAGAGTGAATGAGTGAGCATGAGAGTGAATGAGTGAGCATGAGAGTGAATGAGTGAGCGTGAGAGTGAATGAGTGAGCGCGAGAGTGAATGAGTGAGCGCGAGAGTGAATGAGTGAGCGCGAGAGTGAATGGGTGAGCGTGAGAGTGAATGAGTGAGCGTGAGAGTGAGAGTGAATGAGTGAGCGCGAGGGTGAATGAGTGAGCGCGAGAGTAAATGAGTGAGCGTGAGAGTGAATGAGTGAGCGTGAGCGTGAGAGTGAATGAGTGAGCGCGAGAGTGAATGAGTGTGAGCGTGAGAGTGAATGAGTGAGCGTGAGAGTGAATGAGTGAGCGCGAGAGTGAATGAGTGAGCGCGAGAGTGAATGAGTGAGCGCGAGAGTGAATGAGTGAGCGTGAGAGAGAGAGAGAGAGAGAGAGAGAGAGAGAGAGAGAGAGAGAGAGAGTGTGTGTGTGTGTGTGTGTGTGTGTGTGTGTGTGGGATCATCACTATTTTTACATCACATACTTTTTATGTACACATTTTTTCCATGTTTAACATTTTTATGAGACTGCTCATGACATGTGTCAGTGTATGTGTGTGAGTAAAGTGTGGGAGGTTGTTCATACTAGTTTCAATGCTAACTTGAGACATTTTGTATGTGCCTAGATGTGAGGAGGTGTGAGTGTGTGTGGAGGATGTGTGTGAGTGTGGGGATATGTGTGGGTGGGGATATGCTTTTGGATAGGTTGGGGTGTGTGGTTTTGGTGGGTAGTGATATTTCTGGGTGTTGGTGGGATGTGTGGATGGCTGTGTGGGGGTGAAAGTAGGGGTGTGGGAATGGGTGTGGGGGATGTGTATATGGGTGGAGGATATGTGTATGGGATGGATGCGGGGTATGTGTGTTTATGTGGGTGGAGATGTGTGGATGGTTTGAGGAAGTATGTGTGGGTGGCGGGGTTGTGTGGGTAGGGGATTGTGTTGGGTGGATTGGGGATGCAAGGGCGGGTGGGGAGAAGTGTATGGTGTGTGGGTGTGAGATATGTGTGCGGTGTGTTGGTGCGGGATGTGTGCATGATGTGTTGGTGGAGGGTATGTTTGTGGTGGTATGGGTGAGGATATGTGTGTGGGTGGAGGAAAGTGGGTGGTGTGGGGGATGTGTGTGATGGGTGCGGGGAATGTGTGTATGGGTGGGGTATATGTGGAGGTGAGTAGGGGATGTGTGGTGGTTGGGGGAAGTATGTGGGGGTGTGTGGGTGGGAAATGTGTGCGTGGATGGGGAATGAGTGGGTGAGGGTGTGTGAGTGGCTTAGGGTTGTGTAGGTCGGAGAGGGAGTTGTATGTGTCGGGATGGGATGTGTGAGTGGGTGGAGGATGTGTGTGGGTAGGGGTATTGTGATCGTGAGATGTTTGGTTGGGGTGGCTGGGGGTGTGGGTGCGTAGTGGAGGATGTATGTGTGAGTGAGTGTGTGTTGGTGGACGGGTAGGGAATGCGCGTGTGGGTGGGGAGAGGTGTGTGGTGTGTTGGTTGGGGATATTGTATGGGTGAGGTATGTGTGTGTTTTGTGGTGTGTTAGTGGGGGTATGTGGGGTGGATGGGTAAGGGTATTTGTGTGGGTGTGGGTGGGTTATTGTGTGGTATCTGGGTGGGGGATATGTGTGTGGTGTGTAAGTGGAGATGTGTTGGTGAGGGATATGTGTGTGTATGCGTGGTGCGTGGGTTGGGAATATTGCGTGGTATGGTGTGTGTGTGATGTGCGGGTGGGGGATTGGGTTAAGGCATGTGGGGGTGGGTGGAAGTTGTATGTGTGGGTGGTGGGGTGTGTGTGAGTGGTTTGGGGATGTATGGGTGGTTAAGGAGATGTGTGTGTGGGGGGGGGGGGGGGGTAGGGACATGTCAGTTAGTGGGGATGTGAGTGTATGGTTTGGGGATGTGTGAGTGGATGTGCGATGTGTGGGTTGGTGGGGTATTGTGTGCGTGGGGAGGGGAATATGTGGTCGATGGAGATGTGGCTGGGGGATGGGTGGTTTGAGGTGTGGGCGGGGAGAGGATGTGTGGGTTAGTGGGGGAATGTTTGTGGGTGGCGAGTGTGTTTTGGTTGGGGGATCAGATGACGGTAGTGTGTGTGGGTGGGGGATGTGCGCGAGGGGGATGGGTCGGTTGGTGGGGTATGTATGTGTCCCTGGTGTGCGTGTGTGTGGGTAGGTGGGGGTGTGTGTGGGTGGGGTGATGTATGGATAAGTGGGAGATGGGCCTCATAACATGGTAATAAGCCTTGTTTATGTTTACAACATTCATTTCACAATGTTTATTTTTCTTCCTATGTAAATGTATAATGCTCTTGATGAATGAAAGACGAGTGATTGGAAGGGCCGAATGTAAGACGGGCCTGCGCGCCCAATTTGTGACCCTAATAAATTTGAATAGATTTGATTTGATTTAACCCTAGCTGTTCATTGTGTGTAACAACCGCATCTACTATTACAGGTCCTGTTCATTGTCTGCAATCAAGACTGTATCATCTGCATATCTAATGTTATTGATGCATCGTCCCCCAATGTTGATTCCTTCCATATCTTCTATATTTCTGATAATATGTTCACTGTACTTCCGGTACAAATGGCGACGGCGTGACGCGCTTATTCTTCGGGAGACGCTTTTTAGTGTTTTACGCTCTTTAGTGTTTTAAGCTGTTTAGTATTTTCCTGTGGATTATTTGGTGTCATTTCGTATTCGTTTATTGGAAGTGTTCAAAAGAAGCCACGGAAGGCAGGTTTTGGATGAAACTTTGAGGGCAGCGACAGGTATTTGTTGGTTATGGTCTCAAGTTTCGCGACGGCATGCAGAGGATCTCTTTCAAGAGACAATGGTTGCGCTCACTTGACCAGTATGGTCACTGCTATAGAGGAAAGCAACGGCAAACTACCTCTTTAAAAGTGCCTAGTACATTATGATTCGCTTAAAGACTGATCATCGCAAGACAAGAACAGAGACATTAAAATTAGCAACATGGAATGGTAGACGTTAAACGACGACGACAAATTAAAGAACATAAAACAAGAACTAGAACGAGAAAAAAAATACTATTTTAGGGATGTGCGAAACGAGATGGACAGGAGCAGGCATCAAGATAGATGAAGATTTGAAGATTATTTATTCTGGAGGTGAAGATCGACAAAGGGGAGTGGGAATTATTTTGGACCGGAAAACATCAAAATCTGTTCAAGGATATTGGGCCGTGCCGGAGAGAGTTCTACTAGTTAAATTAAGTGGCAGACCTTTCAGTACAAATGTTATTCAAGTATATGCCCTAACAGGAGAATCAAGTGAAGATAGTGAAGAGGAATTTTATAATGACATAGAGTCTGCCTTAAAGAAATGTAAACATTTAGAAATAAACGTCATTATAGGGGACTTCAATGCAAAAGTAGGAAATCAACGTGACAGATACACAGTAAGAAACTATGGTTTAGGAGAGAGAAATGAAATAGGATAGAGACTCGTAGAGTGGGTAAAAGAAAAGGAAATGATTGAAGGAAACACATAGTTTAAGCAACACCCTAGAAGATTATAGACATGGAGGAGTCCTGACGATAGGATTAGAAACCAGATTTACTACATTCTGATAAGCAGAAGATTTAGAAAGGCGTTAACAATAGCAAAAACAGTTCCCAGTGCTGAATGTTATAGTGACCACATATTACTTACAGGAACATTGAGGATAACGTTGAAGAAAGTCAAGTATATAACAGGAAACACAAAATATGATTTGTGTACATTGAGTAATGACAAGGAAATACAAAGCAAATTCAACATAGAAGTACAGAACAGATTTGATATATTGTCTGATCTAGAGATCCTATTCCAGGATGTGGATGATCAATGGGAAATGTTGAAGAATTCAATCAGATTGGCTGCAGAAACAACTATTCCAGAATTAAAGAAGGTGGGTCGTAAGAAATGGATGACTGAAGACATTTTACAACTAATGGAAACAAAAAGACTCAACAAAAATAATCCTGCCAAATATGAAGAAATTCACAGACAAGTCAGAATATTTTGTAAGGAGGCAAAAGAAGCATGGCTTGAGGAAAAGTGCTTAGAAATTGAAAAACAACAAAACAGTCAAAGTAGCAAATTAGTGCACAAAAGAATTCAGGAACTTACTAATAAAAGAACAAGTACATCAACAAGCTGTCTAAAAACTAAAGATGGCAAAATCATAATAGATAAAGATCAGATTATACATGTATGAACAGATTATGTGAAAAACCTTTATGAGGATAACAGAGAGTAACAGTATGATATTAGATTTAATAATGAAGGACCGCCAATTTTGAAGATGGAGGTTCGAAATGTTCTTAAGCATATGAAAGCTGGCAAGGCTCCTGGTGCAGATAACATCACAACAGAAATGATTAAAGCTTTAGAAGAATATGGATTAGATCAAGTCATCAGACTGCTGAACACATTATATGATACTGGAGATATACCTTCTGAATTATGTAACTCTGTATTTATTGCAATCCCAAAGAAATCAGGAGCTTTGGAATGTGATAAACATAGAGCAATTAGTATAATGAGTCACATCACAAAGATTTTGCTACGAATTATCATGTAATGAGTGAGGAAGAAATTACAACCTGAAATAGGGGAAGAACAATGTGGGTTTGTGGAAGGAAAGGGTACAGTAAATGCTGTGTATATGCTGCGAACAGTTATTGAACGTGCTATAGAAGTAAATAAGAATATATATCTTTGCTTTATTGACTACACAAAGGCCTTTGATAGAGTTAGACATGTCAACATGGTGGATATGCTTGCAGATCTACAAATTGATGGGAAAGACATTAGACTTAGAAAAAACATATATTGGAAACAACAAGCTGCCATAAGGATTGATAATGAAGTGTGACAATATCAGCCTATTAAGAGAGGTGTTAGGCAGGGATGTGTAATGTCTCCAGATCTTTTTTCCCTATACAGTGAAACTATTTTCATAAATGTAGAAGATATAAATGGAATCAGCATTGGAGGACGAACCATCAATAACATTAGGCAGACAATGAACAGGATCTGCAACAGTTAGTAGATGCGGTCTTTGTACACAGTGAGCTACTGGGGTTAGAATTAAATTGTAAAAAAGACACAGGTTATGGTCGTCACTAGGAAGAACGAAGTACCACAATGTAATATACAAGAAAATGGGAATATTCTTCAACAAGTGAATCGGAACAATTATCTCGGAACAGTCATAACATCTGATCGGAGATGCCTTGAAGGGATTAGAACAAGAATCGCCATGGCGAAAGTAGCCTTTAGCAAGATGAAAAACATTCTGACCAATAAAAAGATGTCAATTGAAACGAGAAAAAGAGTGTTGAGGGGATACATAGAGTCTGTTCTTTTGTTTGGGGGTGAAACTTGGACAATGTGCAGTCAAGCTGAAAAACATCTGATGGCTGCAGAAATGTGGTTTCTGAGGAAAATTCAAAGAATACAATGGACAGACAGAAAAACCAATGACCAAGTACTACAGGAGACAAATGAAAATCGTAAATTGATTAGAGAAATTAGACGTAGACAGTCAAAATTTTTTGGACGTTATGAGTAGAAATGGATTGGAGAACTTGGTGACAACTGGCAAGATCGAAGGGAACAGACCAAGAGGAAGACTGAGAAGAAAATACCTGGATGACTTGGCCACATGGCATGGACGAGACAGGAACACTGAGCTGATCCATGACTCTGGTGATCGAGTGAAATGGCGAGTCATGACCGCCTACGCTTTCCGGCATGGCGCATGATTAATTGATTACAGGGAAAAAAGATCTGGAGACATTACACATTACTGTCTCACACCTCTTTTAATAGGCTGATATTGACCTACATCATTATCAATTCTGATGGCAGCTTGTTGTTTGCAATATATGTTTTTTACAAGCTTAAGGTCTTTTCCGTCAATTTGTAGATCTTCAAGCATCCTTATCATGTCGACATGTCTCACTTTATAGAAAGCCTTTGTGTAGTCAGCGTAAAACAACGGGGCTCTATTTTAGAAACCCTGGTTTACAGGAACGATATTGTAGCACTCCAGGAGACGAGACTGGGCGATCAGCTACTCCGAATTGCCGGCTTCAAATGTTTCTACAACAGACGACATCTGGGAATGGCGATTCTCGTTCGCGACAGCATGGTGGCGTCAGAGCTAGACATGTCCAGTTGGGACAGTGACGATATACAAATACAGGCGTTGAGAGTTCATTCCACTATACCATTCGTGTTGGTTAATGTTTATACCCGCAATGCGAGTATGGACGCCCAGAATTGGCAGTGCTTAAGTGGCATATTAGGTCACGAGAGAAATGTTATTTTCTGTGGCGACATCAACGCTAAAGGCAGATCATAGGGAAACATTTCCTCCAATACACAGGGAGAGGAGCTCGAGACTGCACTTGAAACCATTGACCTGGTTTGTATCAACAGTGGCTGTGTCACCAGGACAGCAAGCCATCCAGGCGATGAGGACAGTGCTTTTGATCTGGCGCTGGTTTCACCTTCACTCACTACAGTGTGTAGATGGGGTATCCTAGGACACCACAGCAGCGACCACCACCCTTGCAGCATATTGGTGGAAAAAGGCAGAACCAGGCAGCAGAAGCTAAAGGTAAAGACTTTCCAGTATGACAGTACAGGGCAAGATGTGGTGAGTAAAATAAGACGTGACAAGCGCAGAAAGCTTCATGACAGGAAAAAAAGCTGGGAGCAGCCACCTTGGTGGAATTTCGAAGTGGAGAAGGCTTGGGTGGATAAGCGTAGTGCTGTAAGGAGATGGCAAAATGCCAAGAAGAACAGAGCTGGTCATCCTAGTCCCTGCATGCACTTAGAAAGAGAGATGCACACAAAAGTAAGCCATTTAAAAAAACTGGTCAAGGTGGTTAAAAGCGGAAAATGGGCAGAGGTGTGTCAAAGAGTAAGCACAGACAAGTTACTGAAATTGTTCTGGCGACTACATAAAAGCATGAGTGGTGTAGTCAAGAATAAGAGCATTTCTGACTTCCAAGGTGCTGACCTCATCTCGCAGAGGACTAACGAGGACAAGGGCAAAGCCCTCTTTGAACGCTATCTAGAGCAGAGCAACCAGACAGACATGGGAGGCCGAAATCTGGCCAAGGAGGTCACCTCAGACAGGTGCAAGGCCCACAGCACTTCGGATGAAGACACAGTGACGGTGAAAGAAATCAAGGCTGTACTTCGACGATCAAAAAACAGCGCTCCAGGGCCTGATGGCATAAGATACGACGACATCAATAGGTGTACCGACAATGAGCTAGAGAAACTAGCAGACATGTACAACAACAGTATAGAGAGTGCTAGCATCAAGGAGGAGTGGTTACACAGCTATCTGATTCCCTTGCCGAAGCCTGACAAAGACCACACAAAAATTCAGGAATATCAAATTATAACCATGCAGAATACAATAGGCAAGCTGCTGGAGAAGGTAATTGCCAGGAAAATATCAAGCCAGCTAGAGAGGCAAGGTGTTTTCCCACCTACCCTGGGTGGGTACCGTCCAAAAAGAGAAACCTGGACCAATGCAGCAGTCTTTGCCCATGATGTCTATGAAGGTTTCCACTCAGGCATTGAAACCTTTGCTGCAGCGATTGATCTTTAGGACGCATACAACATAGTACTATTGTATTTTTTAATGCTTCAGCTTCTTGAACTAAAAGTAAGTCCATTCCTCCTTAGTTGGATCGCTGCAGCCCTCTTCCACCGGAAAGTAGGTTTTAGATGTGGCAGTTGGACTTCGGAACCAACAACAATATATCCTGGCCTACCACAGGGATCACCATTATCTCCGGTACTTTTCAACGCCTACACAGTGAGAATCACCAGTGAGCAGATCACTGGACCTGGCAGGACATTGTCATATGCCGATGATGTTTTAGTGTATCGTCAGGGTAAGGATAGAGAGCAGGTTGCTGTGGAACTACAAACCGAACTCAAACGCATAAGTACTTGGTGTGATGAAGCTGGGGCAATGGTCAACCCAACAAAGGCAACAGTGACATGGTTCTCGTTGATAATCATATTGTAATCACTCCAACACCAACTGTAATGCTGTGTTCAGAGACGGTGGAAAGAACGCAGGCAATGAATTACCTGGGGATACGGTTTGATCGAAGCCTTGCTTATAATGAGCACATAGACCAGGTGATAACAAAGGCCAAGCGGGGTTTGGCTGCAATGCGGGTGATGGCGGCAGGAAACTGTGAGCGGCGCCATCTATGTCTTCTGTACGAGGGGCTGGTCATGTCTGTTTTGGAGTATGCAATGGCAATCCTGACTCTCAGCCGTAAGCAGATAGAAAAGATGGAAAGGATACAGAATGAAGCTATGCACATTATTCTTGGATGTACAAGAGATACAGCATGCAGGGCGATGCGCTACCTTCTTGATCTTCCAACCATTGAAGAGAGAATACAAGTTTGCAGGGCACGCGCCTACCTCAGAGTTAACGCAAACACACAACATCCATTGCATAGTGAAATTATGAAGGTGAATGGCAGCAGGTTAAAAAGAGGACGGTCGTGGATGGGTCAAGACGAAGACATTCTTCAACAGGTGTGTTCACTTGAGGACTTAGAACCTGGCGAGGAGTGGGTGTAAGTGCCAACAGATTTCTGCACATCCTTTTCAGTTTGCATCCAACTAGATAGAAAATGCAGACAAGAAAATCCGGCTGCTGTGGAGGCTGAAGTACAAGCGTTGATTTTCGAGAATTCGCTAGACGGTGATGCGGTCATCTACACAGATGGGTCGGTCGTCCGACATGTGAGAAGCTCAAGGGCCTTTACAGCTCGGGCCGGAGGGAGAATTGTGAAGGAGGACTCTGGTGCTTTCACTGAAACCACAAGTAGCCTGACTATGGAAGTCATGGCAGTAAGTAAAGCAATAACATGGCTCGAGACACAGACATTCACTAGGGCATGTTTCCTTAGCGACTCAATCAACATGATCAAGAGGAAAGAGGAGGGGTCGATCCGAAGAGAATGGTTGCTGCCTCTGGAGCGGTCTCGGCTGACAAAGATTAGTTTAATCTTCGTGCCAGGGCATGCGGGAGTACAAGGAAATGAGCGGGCAGACAAGATCGCAGGTGAGGCTACTGTGGAGGGCGGACGGGCCATGGACCAGGCTGACATTCTGAATGCTCTACGAGAAGTAAGACTCTTGCATGATCCAAGTGATGACTGAATCTACAACCATGGCCAGACTGCGAAAACAGCAAATTAAAAGAGGGGTGGCCAAACAAGAACACTACGCAGGTAGCTAAAGAAGATTGATAAACCAACACAGAACTGGCGTCGTTAGCCGCTACACGCTGCGGGATTTGCTGAGGGGATCCTGCACTTATGGACTGAATGGTTCGATGTGCAATGAGGATGATCTGTCGACTAACTAACTAACTAACTTTGTGTAGTCTATAAAGCTAAGATATAGATCTTTGTTTACTTCTATAGAACGTTCAGTTACTGTTCTCAGTATATACACAACATTTACTGTACCCTTGCCTTCTATAAACCCACATTATTCTTCTCCTATTTCGTGTTGTATTTTCTTCCTCACTCTTTGCATGATAATTCTCAGCAAATTCTTCGTGATGTGGCTCATTATACTAATTGTTCGATGTTGATCACATTCCAAGGCTCCCGATTTCTAGAAACTTAGGATAGACTTATACAAAACAAGCTTAGCGTACTCCACAACACATCAAAGACACCAACAATCCACGTACACACAGTGGAACGTTCTTAAGCTCTATCTCTATAAGGACAATATACCCCCGCAAAAATAATAATGATAACCTTTAATTACAACTAGTATAATAAACATTCTCCTAACTGTGGTACCTTCCATCATCTACCTTAGCTAATTATAACAGGCACGTCAAGAATTAGCTTTAGTGAGTCATGTATTATTGATTATTGATCATGTCCAACCATTTATAATACACAGTTTGCTCCTGTTGTTGTCTAAGGTTAGCCTCATAAGTGATGAATGAATGAAATAATTTATGAGAGCAGATAGATAATAAGGGAGAACGCCCGACGGGCCCGCGTGCCCAATTATTAACCCTTGGAACATACAAAAAAAAAAAAAAAAAAAAACTTTGTTCGTTCGTTCTTTCGTTAGCTCTCTCTCTCTCTCTCTCTCTCTCTCTCTCTCTCTCTCTCTCTCTCTCTCTCTCTCTCTCTCTCTCTCTCTCTCTCCTCCCTATCTCTTTCTTTCTCTCTTTCTCTCTCTCACGCTATCCCTGTCTGTCATTATACATATATCTCTCTCCATACATTCTTTTATTTCTGAACCCTTTTCTCTTAACACCCCCCCCCCCCACCACCACCTTTCTCATGTTATTCGATCATGGTAAACAACATGTCATATCAAACAAGGGCAATAAAAGCCTTCACACTAAACAAGATTTGACATGCCATGTTTGTTACCTCCCTTTTCTGCCTCAATCGTCCATGTTCAGAGACTCCAGACTAGGGATTGTCCACACAGAGACCCGCACTGTCTTTCCTCTTCTCCTGGCTGTCCTGTCCTGTCCTCGGCAGCCATAAACTCCTCATTAAGTAATCTCATCATATCAGGCCCTGTCAATAGAAGAAATATTTCCGTGGTGATAATTTCTGGCGCTTTTGTTTCTTAACACCGATAATCTCATTGCGAGCTGTTGGATTCACATAATTGGAAGACAGGGGAGAATTGTGTTAACAAGACAATGACGTAATAAATATCACACAGAAATGTCACAATTTGAATATGAAAGGCAAAATTCGGTGTAAATCTGAAGGCGGGAGGATAAACTTAAGTGACATAGTTCTGTGAGGAAGGACATTCTGATCAAACAACAAACGGTAACGCGCGGGAGGACAGACAGACCAGGACACTATCATAGCAAAAGAAACATAATCAAAACAATACATAGTTGTTGGAAGGTTAGTGCCGTTGGTAATGTTAGCCTGCATGTTACTCAGTCTTAAAATGGTTAGGAAACAAACGGCGGTTTAAGAGATAACTCATAAATAAACACTCGTGTATTACTTGGCGCTCGTTGAAATAGAGAAGAAGAAAGAAGTAGAAGAAAGACGTAGGGATAAGTGGACCATTATATCATATACAAATTGAAAGCTATAGTGATCGACCGGGATTCGAACTTGTCACTTCCAAAATGACTACAGGGCCTCGCTTCAGGAACAAGTGTGCTTCGACACATGACGAACATTTTTTTTTTAAATTCGCATATCCTTTACAGGACATCGCTGTCAACAGCAGCATCTTTCAGCTGTCTGTTAATTTCTTGGCAAGATTACGCTCAGTAGTTTGCCATTGCTTTCTGAGCGGCCGGCTCAGTTATCCCGCAAGTCACCAGCAGGGGTCGAACCGCCTCCAGCTCTCGCCCGCTACGAGACTGCGTGATAAACGGGATTACGGAGAAAGTGTTGTAACTTCTCGGCCAGAGAGACCGGCCATGACGAACTAGACAGCCCTAAATTAAGAGATAACACTGCCACCATGTCTGTCCGTACTCCGATAAGCAGAGCCTAACTAGACACATATCTGTGCGATACACTGAGACATTCAGATTGAAAAACATTTGCAGAAACAAACAAATAATTAGTGACTAGACACATTTCCTAATAAAGGCCACTCGGTGAGCCATGAGGTGCAGGATGCTTCGGGAGGAAAAACTTTCAGAAGCATCCGCAATAAGAATAGAAGTGACAGTACAGCCTTTTGTTTCCAGTACTAACTTACTGACCATAGACAGGATAATGAAGGCAACAAGCACTGCCAGAAATTGAATGCAATGGGCAACGATGACAGATCGATGATATGAGCGTCGCTGAAGACAATGTCCCTCTTTCTCAAAATCGAAGTCAGATGCAAGACAAACTAAGAAACCAGGATGAGAAGTCATAACAATAAGGTATTAAAATGCAACGGGGGAAGACAAAGACAATGAGAATGAATCAAAGCATACATTGATCTTCCTTGAGGAAACATCACTTCAAGAGATGGAATAATACCTCTATATGGGTAATGTAAACAAATGGGTAGGAACACATACAGATATCACATAAGAATACAGGCGGCTAGGGGTGTCTCAACAACTCTTCTTCCAAGAACCATGCTTTCCATTACTCTTCTTTCCTACCCACGGTGAACTTAATATACCCGGAGAACTTAAGTTTCAGGTACTTAAGTTTCAGGTACATGAAGAAAGGAAATGTTTAAGGGACCCGTTTTCTTTCTAGTTCCGATAAAGTAAAAGTCAGTATTTGTATTCTTCTGGATCGAGAGTATACTAAGAAAGTTGTTGTTGGGTTTAACCCAAATTCCCCCAATATCTTCTTCAGCCAATGCCAGCTTGGTGCTCTACTGAACAAAATGAACAATACAATAGTAGGTTTTAGAAATAGGGGCTTCCGAAGACAAGAGGGCATTCTTGGACAGACAAGGGCAAACAAGGATTATATAAAACAACTAGAAATTAAACGAGAAAACACATAACGACCGCCTCTGAAAGAAATGACAGTCAGAAAATAACAAGATAATATGGTCACATGGAAAGAGATCAATCTGCTGGCAGCCCTAACGATGGGAGAATGCAAATGTGAAATGGTAATATAACTTCAATGATATCAGTACTCAGATATAGCAGACTATGGTCTAGTATCATATCAAATGAGTTTCGCAGTGGCACAGGGTTAGCACGCTTGCTTGCATGCCCCGTTGCCGTGGGTTCAAATCCCATTGAGGCGAATGGGCTGGCCGAGTGGCTAGAACGTCGGATTCTACTTCAGGAGACCCGGGTTCGAATCCTCGGTAAGGTGTGGGATTTTTTTCTGTGGGGGAAAAAAGAAAATCCTAATCTGCAAAATTCGCGGCGACAGCACTAGCCAGGCGGCCTTAATTCCTCAGGCTCACAGACCCCTCTGCCATACACCGCAATGTACAATATTGGCAGTAAATGGCAGTTTTTTTTTTATTGATTAGGGTACCTGGGTAGACCCAACCTAAAACTGGCACCAGAAAGGGGCGGGAAGTAAAGGCGGCTGAATTGACAGTTAACCCATCACCCATTGCTGTCCCGTTGGGCTTCAGAAATACCGGTCTAGCACCATGTACACGGTACGCCCGGAGGTTTGAATCCTTGTAAAAGGATCCTTTATTTCTACAATTTAATGTGAGATTTTAGGTCATAGGCCATTACAGGACAATTACAGTCAACCTTTACGTGTACAGTGTAATGTCAGATTTCAGGTAATCGACCATTACATGACAATTACAGTCAACATTTACTTCTACAATGTTATGTGAGATTTCAGGCCAGAGACCATTGCATGACAATTACAGTCAACATTTACTTCTACGATGTAATGTGAGATTTCATGTTGTAAAACATTAGATTACAACTACTGTTAATGTTTACTGTTACAATGTAATGTGAGATTTCAGGCCACAGACCTTTAGATTACAATTACAGTCAACCTTTACTTCTACATTGTAATGGGACATTTGAGGTCACAGAACATTAGATTACAATTACAGTCAATGGTTATTAGAGAATCGGTTCTCAATGTTGAAGATGATGATGATTGTTCTCACAGTGCATGCATTTCCCGATGGGTTTAGACATTCAAATCGAATGGAAGTTCTAGCGAACATTGTTGAGATGTTGCAAACGGATTACAAATATTAAGGAGACTTAAGGGATACATTAGAAACAGGCTTTCATCGGATTGACCCAATTCTGAAGGACGTCCCACTGTGGCTAAAATGCCATCAGACAACATCGTCTATTTCGAAGAAATCTTTTCTTAAAGAAGCTGGGTCAACGCAGCAGACCTAACAATTGCCTTATGTTAGAGAGTTGCCATAGCCTCCCCCTACCTTCCGTAGGCATCCCTTGATTAATCTAAAGCTATCAGTATCGAGACCAACCCGGCCACATAAAAATTGCGATTAGTTGAAGGATAAAATGACGATTAGCTCTTTTTGAATTAATTGAATCAATAATTAGCCATCTCCACAATAAAGGTTTGCTGGAAATAATCTCCGGCAGTTTCTTGATCTTGTTTTGATTGTACACAGGTTGCTGTTAATTGATCTCTTGGTTTTATATTTCCACGTGCAAGCAAATTAAGGAAAGGTATTCGTCTTTAGACCTTAAGAAATATTGGGCATATGGTGTCAAACCAATATTTTTATAGATCAATCGACACTCCACCACGTAAACGATGGACAGGGAATAATAGAGTCCATAGGAATTTTGATATATGCAGCCCATAATCGGGCACTCTCCCGTTGTCTATACTTCACCTCGACACCGCAAGATAAAAGAGGAACATGATGAGAAGAGACGAGGTGAAATGAGATGAGATGAGATGAAATGAGGTGAGGTGAGGTGAGATGAGATGAGATGAGATGAGATGAGATGAGATGAGAATCGACACTCCGGGGATGATGTCATCAATGTCACGCCCGCCGCCTTCACTGCAGATCCCATTTCCTTTCTATGTGTATTAGAAGTACTCAAGTCACTGCACATAACATGTCCTTTCTATATGTATTAGAAGTACTCAAGTCACTGCACATAACATGTCCTTTCTATATGTATTAGAAGTACTCAAGTCACTGCACATAACATGTCCTTTCTATATGTATTAGAAGTACTCAAGTCACTGCACATAACATGTCCTTTCTATATGTATTAGAAGTACTCAAGTCACTGCACATAACATGTCCTTTCTATATGTATTAGAAGTATTCAAGTCACTGCCCATAAGATTTCCTTTCTATTTGTACTAGAAGTACTCGGGTCAAGAGGGACGTCTTCCTCCCACCAGTTTCACAATCTGTCTCTGTCTCACTCCGCACTACTCCAATAGCCAGGGGATTTTTTTGATGAACGCAACATTTAAACGGGCCTCACTCGTTGGTCCTTGTCCCCGAAGTCTAGTCTCCCGATCTACTGCGCCCTAATAAGGAGAGAAGTACACCATTATAGCTCTTGTTTTGCATAGACGCATTTAGAGAATTCTCAGTGAGTTTGGATAAGTTAGAGACCGACGTTATAACGTCTAATCTAAGCCACTGCGTCCCTCGATGTTCTCATTGTTTATTATATATATACGTGTTTGACTGGCACCTTGCCGTCTTGACAGACGATAGTTTGTAAAATGGAGTTATATCTCTACATAACACAAAGCCTGGGCTGAGTTTAGAGACCATGTGTTGCCCATGTAGCAATATCCCTCTCTCGGCCTGTCTAGTTTACTCCAGAAGGTAACACCAATACACCTGGAACAAGACAAGCTGCAGAAGCTGCAGGATTAGCAAAGCAATGCTCTCACTGTCCGTCTGTCGGAACTTCGATCCTAGACCCGTTGTCAACCAAGGCTTAGGGCCTGGTCTACCGTGCCATGACATTTAATCTTAATGTTGCAGTTCCTCGCACTAGGGTAAGGCTTGTACCCCCCCCCCCCCCCCCACCTCCCCCATTGAACTCCTCCCCCCCGAAGCCGTTGGCACAATGTGGGGTGACGGGTTTGGTGATCGCCGTCCACCATTCGGCGCTAACAGAAAGCAGGTAGTACCGTCTGCTGTCATACGGTAGCTCAGTTATATCTAAGATCTGACTTAACGTGTTTTATAACACGTTTTCATTGTTATAACTACATACCCGGCATCCACCACACACACACACATATATCAATCAATCAATCAATCAATCAATCAATCAATCATGTGCCATGTCAGAAAGCATTATATATATATATATATATATATATATATATATATATATATATATATATATATATATATATGGAAATGACGACGTGTTCACATGCACCCACTGTGAACGGACATTTACAGCGCAAATTGGCCTTATCAGTCACACTCGCTACCGCCATAGTTAAAAGTTATTATGCCTTTTTAAAGCACAAACTATCGTCTGTCAAGACGGCAAGGTGCCAATGGAAATATATATATATATATATATATATATAAAATACCAATGAGGAAATGTGCAACACATGGAAAGAATATTTTATTGAATTACTAAATTGTGAAGCTCCAAGTAACATTTTCCCACAGGAAGAGGTTCTAACATGCGAACCACAAATTGAAGAACCTACATTTGAAGAAATCCTATATGTAATCACACGACTTAAAAACAATAAGGCAACTGGGACTGATGGAATTGCTGTTGAATTTATAAAGGCAGGTGGCCATGCATTACATCTAAAGCTATACGAACTAATAATAAAAATCTGGAGGACAGAAGAATTACCCCATGACTGGAAAGAGTCATTATTGATACCTATCTTTAAGAAAGGAGACAAGTTCCAATGTGGAAATTATAGAGGAATATCACTACTGTCCACAAGCTATAAGATACTATCCGCAGTATTACTAAATAGACTAAAACCATATTCAGAAGACATATTAGGTGACTACCAGGCGGGTTTTAGACAAAACAGATCAACAATAGATCAGATATTTATCTTACGACAAATAGCCGAGAAACATTGGGAATATAAAAGAGATCTCCATAACATTTTTGTGGATTTTAAAAAGGCTTATGATAGTATCCATAGGAATAGTCTATGGAATGTTATGCAGGAATTTGGAATACCAAGGAAGTTAATTAACATGACCAAACTATGCATGGAAGATACTTATAATATAGTAACATATAAAGGCAGGAAATCAGACCCCTTCCAAATAACATCTGGCTTGAAACAGGGTGATGCACTATCGCCGCTACTCTTCAATCTGGCTCTAGAGAAAGTTGTAAGGAAGGTAAAGGAGGAATGTGATATTGGAGGAACATCCAAGCTGCTTGGTCATGCAGATGATATAGATATTATAGGGCAAAGTGAACAAAAGACATTAGAAATATTGACTCACTTAAAGGAAAAAGCCCAACAGATGGGGCTGGTTATCAACCAAGATAAGACAGAATATATGGTAATTTCAAGAGACGGAATGGCTAAAAACTCTGGCCACATACAAATAGATAATATGACCATTAAAAGAACGGAAACATACAAATACCTGGGTACAATCTTCAACTGCTCCAACATCATAAGGGAAGAAATACAAACTAGAATCAACTCTGGAAATAAGATATACTATGCACTACAACATCTACTAAAATCAAAGGCGCTATCTCGTAACACCAAAATCACAATATACAAAACACTGATCAGACCAGTTGTGCTGTATGGCTCTGAAACCTGGAGTACAACGAAAGGAGACGAAGCCTTGTTACAAACCTTTGAGAACAAAATTTTAAGACGCATCTTTGGACCCATTAGGGATATGCAAAGCGGAGAGTGGAAAAGAAGAAGTAACAAAGACATTTATGATTTGTTTAAGTCCCCGCTAATCACTGGTATCATGAAGGCTAATAGACTACAATGGCTGGGGCATATAGAAAGAATGGAAGATAATAGGGAAACAAAACTCGCTTACACTCAGGAAATAAATGACCGTAGACCCCGAGGTAGACCAAGAAGGCGGTGGAGAGATAATATACACACAGACCTACAAGCACTTGGAATCAACGACTGGCAAGAGAAGGTCCACCAGAGAGACGAATGGAGACAGATTGTATTTGCAGCAAAGAACCTCAATGGCTCGGAACGCTGAAGAAGAAGAAGAAGATATATATATATATATAATCTAATCGTTCGCACTACACCAAATTTTAAAATTGTACACCAGATCTCAGAGACACATTGGACTATCATAAAATGTATAGTTACTTCTTATATTCCTTATACATACCAGCCATTTCCCCTTAAGGACAACAATCACCTTCAAGTTAATAACCTGTGAGGGTAAAGCCGTGGGCAGCTGCTATTTGCGGCTAACTCAGTCACATATTTATGTATCTGAGCCAGGGATGGACCCTAATATAACTTAAGGTTGGACAGGGTAGAGATAATTGTATAATCGAAATCGAAATCTTATATCCCTGGAAGTTTCTATTTATTCTCACGATCTTTATATCCCATTGGAGAATAGTGGGTCCAGCAACTCATTTCTAAGCCCTCCAATCTGTTGCTATATCTCTTGTAGATATGCCTGTAGACAAGAAGACTGATATAATGTGACAAAATAATATGCACTCGATGCGTTTCAGAATAAAACTAATTTGAGAATAAATAATTAGATGGGACAGGGAAATCATTACAATTATAAGAGATACTGGTTTAAACAGGAGAGACAATGTTTGTTATTCGGCAAATATGATGACTTTTTCTGCTGCGCCAGCGAACATTTAAGAAATGTGATGTAAAGGTCATGACCTCATTTTCAGCGGACTGGCAGCTTGTCATCTTGCCAGACGACTTGACATGTGAAACTCTCATCACAAACACACACACATACACCACACGCGCGCGCACACACACACACACACACACACATACATCATGACATCTTATCTGTTCAGCCACGCCAATTACTCAGATATCTTTTGAGGCCCAAGGGATATGTGCAGACAGACATGCATACGACTGAAGTAGATGTCAATTAGCGGTTTGGGGCCAAAAGGGTCGGGCCACTACAGGAGCGCCAAAAGAAAGCCCCCTAGGCACCCAACCCCCGGGGGCCCCACCCCCCAGGGCCCCGGGGGGCGACCGCCTGCGGGTCTCCTACAGGACCGTCCTCTGTATCCCGGAGCGCACGCATGGCGACCGAGCCGTCGATTTAGAGTGTATCATCTACAGACATACCAAGATGCGCACCGCGAAGAACAGTTGTAAGTGGCTACGGCTACGTTCCACAGAGCCCTGCAATCGGAGTTGTATGAGGGACTACTGCAAAGTCCATGCAGTGCTAATACGGAAGGGTTCATGTATTAAACCATGTCGGAATTGTGGGAAGGGGGTCAACAACCTCCTAGAACTATGTAAAGAATGTGGATATGACAAGGAGTATCACCGAATCTGGTACGAAGAGAATGTAAAGGACTATAATGCAGAGATTCGTCGAATTGCTAAGATTATAGTGGATTGAACTTTCAATTAGAGAGAGGTGAAGTCATCGGTGTACTTACACACCTACTTGTTAGAGACTGACGGATCTGTGTATTTAGCCATGCCTACGCTGATTCAGTTGAAACAGCAAGCCCGCGAGTATGGCATGCCATACAGTGGGAGGAGGAAGGCCGTTCTTGAGGGGGAAATATCCAGAGCGCGTGAGATGGCTCGGGCCACCCTGCTCGAGAAGAACCCCAACCTACAAGGGGCACGACTTGAAGCAGGGATTACCACCGCCCTGAGATTTGTATATGGTACCGCCGCGGACCGAGCCGCGATCGTCGCCGAGCGACGACACCGCGCCCGGCAGCGTGCTCAACGCCACGCCGACCTCGAAGCAGAGTTCCTTGCCCGAGCTGATTGTGTGCGAGAGGAAATGGATGAGGAGTTGGCGGAGCTAATTCGCAATGCACCCGAATTGAAACTCACCCGGGAGATTGAGGGGAGCCTGAGAAAATATGAAGCAAGCGTCCCAGAAGGTAGCGACTATGATGAGCCTGGACAATTTATGTTTTCGATGGAGCCCGCCATCAAAGCCCTGGTGGTAAAAGGGTTGGGGGATTATGGCAGCGTTAAAATGCAGCTGTATCTCCATCTAAAATACTATAGCACCACCCCAGAAGGCGAACAGATTACGGCAATCACCACCCATGGAAGCAGGAACTATGAAGTACTGCACGAGGGGGAAATTGATGAGGGGCTGAAGCTCGCCAGAGCCAAGATATTCGCTGACAGTGAGTGCTTCACCGAACAGGGCTCGGATTGGCACTATGATGAGTGTGTGCAGCTCGACCTCTACATAGTAAAATACCAACCATTCAGAGGCTCTAGCTACTTCGCGACACCCAGCTTCATTCCACCACGTAGTGTTATGAATGTAAAGAATGAGGACAACCGCTGCTTTGAATGGGCCATACTCTCTAGCGCTCTACCCAGTAGCACATGGAGAGCATCCTGATAGGCTCAACAATTATAGCGCCCACCTGGGAGAGCTAAACTTTGAAGGAATCGAGTTCCCAGTGCAGCTGACCAGCATTGCGAAGTTTGAAAACCAGAATCCTACCATAGCCATCAGAGTCTTTGGGTGGAACAAAGGACCAACCATACTCCGGACCAACACACTCCAGCGCAACCAAATCAACCTCTTGCTCCTATGTAAGGATGAGAATAGGCACTATGTCTGGGTCAAGGATGTGGGGCGGCTTCTATATGGAAACAGTAAATATGAGGGTAAGAAGTATCCATGTCTCAACTGTCTCCATGTACACTCCTCTCAGGAAACCTTGGACCAACATGTGCCACTCTGCCAAGGCATCAACACAGCCTGTCAGGTGAATGTCATGCCTTAAGAGGGAAAGATGAATTTCAAGTCCCTCCAGAAACAGATGAGGGCGCCATACATCATATACGCAGACTTTGAGACCTTGAACGTTCCCGTACATGGTGCGGCAATGGATCCAAGCCAGAGCAACACGCGCCAACTTGCTGAGCAGCCCCCCTGCGGCTTCGGCTACATCATTGTACGCTGCGACGGGCTCACCACAAACCCTGTCGTATATCGGGGGGAGGACGCTGCCAACGAATTCCTCAAACGCTTGGGACGAGAGCAGGCCACCATCCACCACAAGTTACAGCGGCCGACTCTGATGGTGCTGGGGCAAAAAGACCATGAAGACTTTGCCTCCGCCACCACCTGCCACATCTGTAAAGAGCCGCTGGAGGAGGACAAGGTGAGAGACCACTGCCATATTACAGGCAAATACCGGGGCGCTGCCCACAATGTCTGTAATCTAGCATGACGCATCAATAGAGACAAGCTGAGGATACCTGTAGTCTTTCACAACCTCAGAGGTTACGACTCCCACATCATCATGCAAGCGGCCGGCCGTCTGGACTGGGGAAAAAGAACGGTCTACAAGAAGAAGAAAAACGGCCAATGGCAAACCAAACAAGTAGACAACACAACAATCACCTGCATACCAAACACCATAGAGAAGTACGCCTCCTTCACCATCGGTCAGCTGCAATTCATTGACAGCCTACAGTTCATGAATAGCTCTCTAGACACCCTGGTAGGGAACCTCAGCGAGCTGACACACTGCGGTAAATCAATGGCTCTGACACGTAGAGGCAACGATATAATCTCAAGATGTGAGACGTGCAACACTGAGAAGCACACCCCCTGGGCTGTCTTAATGAACAAGTTCAGGACCACGCTAAGCCAGAGCCAGTCACATCTCCTTCTCCGTAAGGGTGTATACCCCTACGAATATATGGACAGCTTCGAGCGCTTTGCAGAGGACCGCCTACCACCCAAAGAGGCATTCTACAGCAAGCTCACCCGAGAAGGAATCAGTGACTCTGACTATGCCCACGCCCAGAATGTGTGGCAGGAGCTCGATTGCAAAACACTCGGAGGCTACCATGACCTATACCTGAAAACAGACGTCAGTCTGTTGGCTGATATATTCGAGGCATTCCGAGACACCTGTATGGAGGTATATCAGCTCGACCCAGCCCACTAAATCAGTGCACCAGGCCTGGCATGGGACGCACTCCTAAAAAAGACGAAGGTGCAACTCGAGCTCCTAACCGACTTGGATATGCACCTCCTCTTTGAGAAGGGACTCCGAGGGGGTGTGGCCATGGTCTCCAAGCGGTATGCTAAGGCCAACAACCCCAAGACTTCAGACTATGACCCCACAACACCCAATTCGTGGATCATGTACCTAGATGCAAATAACCTGTATGGGTGGGCCATGATGGAATACCTCCCCACCGGAGGGTTCCAATGGGCCAATCCAACTCTCGAGGAGGTACTCAACACCCCCGACAACGCCCCAGAGGGATGGCTTGTTGAGGTTGATTTGAAGTACCTAGCGCACCTACATGAAGCCCACAGTGACTATCCGCTAGCTCCAGAAACCATGACCATCTCAGAGGCCTGGTTGAGCAGCTATCAGCGCGAGCTCCAGAACAAACTGGGGGGTGGGGGGGGGGGTAAGTTCATGGAGCAAACAAAGCTGGTACCTCATCTCCACAACAAGGAGCGATACGTCGTCCACTACCGCAATCTCAAACTCTATCACAGCCTCGGTCTAGAGGTCACCCAGATCCACCGAGCCATCAAGTTCAATCAGTCCCAATGGATGAAGCCCTACATAGAGATGAACACCTCTCTACGAGCCCAAGCCAAGTCGGAATTTGAGAAGGACTTCTTCAAGCTGATGAACAATGCCGTCTTTGGGAAGAGTATGGAGAATGTTCGCAAACGCATCAGAGTCAACCTTATCAGAGGCACCGAGACTGACCGACTCCGAAAATTAATCGCCAGCCCCAACTACGAATCGTGTAGAATCTTCAACGGTGGACTGGTGGCGGTGCACAGCATCAAGCACAAGGTCCAGCTGAATAAACCAGTCTATTGTGGGCAGGCCATCCTGGACCAATCCAAGTACCTCATGTACGACTTCTGGTACAATCGGCTTAAACCCCAATACGGTAATAGACTCCAGCTCTGCTACACTGATACTGACTCCCTTCTACTTCAGGTGGAGACTGAGGATGTGTACGCGGACATGAAGACTCACCCCGACTGGTACGACTTCTCAGATTATCCGCGTGACCACCCCAACCATTCGACTGCGAATAAAAAGGTGGTCGGCAAATTCAAAGATGAATGCAACGGCCGCTCGATAGCTGAGTTCGTCGGTCTCAGACCAAAGATGTACTCAATCCTAGAGGAGGCCGCCAACATCAAGAAAGCCAAAGGATTGGCTCGGGCAGTTGTGAAGAAGGACCTCAGACACGAACACTACAAGGACAGTCTGTTCGGTCAGCGGGAATACAAGCACACACAGGTTGCCATACGAAGCAAGGGCCACCAGATAGGGGTTTATGAGATGAACAAAACATCTCTGAGCCCCATGGACACGAAAAAATGGATTTGTGCTGATGGTATCAACACTAGGGCCTACGGCTACCTAGAATCCTGCTAGGGAGTAGCTGTGGAGCTCCTCACATCCACGAGCTGGTCCATCTACGAGGTAGAAGTCCATAGAGTAGAGAACCGAGGGATGCATAACGGGCAGATCGCCAGCCTGGGACTCATCGCTTAGGGAGGATCCGGTCAGGAGGCATTTGGGTGTCGGGAGGAACAATCATCAGCTCTTCGCGAACGAAGCCCCGCGCTGGCCCATCCTCCAGGTAGTACAGCGCAGGCCGCCCATCCTGGCATACTGTTCTACGAATCTCGTGTACTGTTAATGACCACGAAGGATCAGTCGCCCGGCGCCGGCCACCTTCAAGCTCATGCTCCCCAGGCGAGCTTGCATACAGATACCGAACTAGAGCCTCAGACGGAATCACAGGCTCCTTGAGGCCGATAGTACGGTGAGCAGGAGCGGCCGGTGAATGGGATGCAGAAGTGTCCTTAATGGCATCAACCGGCTTCCGACCCGTCAAACGAGTCACCTCACCGTTAAGAGCCGCGACCACCTGAGGAAGAGCCCGAACCCATTCAGCTGAACGTTCAGAGGACCCTCGAGCGCCAGTAGTAACTCTTGGGCGTACTGGGCACCGAACAGTCTCTCCGCCAGAGTGCGATTGAACCTCTCGACGATCGCCTGCTGCCGGTGATTCCCAGCTTCTCCACGCCGTATCTGTGTCTTATGCTTTGCTGCCAGCTGGCTCACAGCACCCATAAACTCACGCCCCGGATCAATCTGCAGAAGCCGTGGCCATTTGAGTGGCCCGCGTTTGTAAATTCGCTCTAGGGCCAAAGCCACCCCTTCACTGCTCTTGTCTGTCAAAGCCTCTGCTTCCTTAAACCGTGAGGCAACATCCACAACTGTCAAGGCATACTTAAATGTCTTACGACCAACCTGGTCATGTGGTAGGTAGAGCAAGTCAGCCTGATGGACGGCATTCGGTCTATCTTCATCAATAGATGGCCGCGGAATGTAACGAGGAGCGGGTAAATAGATCTGAAAAATAGCTTGCTTCTTGAGCCAGTCTCGGGCAACATCCTCCGAAACATTAGCTGCAGCAGCTAGCTTCTTAATGGCCGCCAAGCCTTTCCAGTAGCCCTGAGGGCTGTAGTAGATATCCTCCAGATCTTTCATTTTGGTAGCAGCGGTCAATCTCTAAAGCAACTTATAAGCAACAATACCAGTCGCTGCCAGCCCAAGAACGATAAAAGTGATCTCGCGGTCTTTCTGCGGCTCGGATGGCACATAGAAATCCGACAGGCGAGGTTCAGGCTCGAGGGGCTCGACACGTTTGCCAGAGATCAAGCTGTATTCCCGCATGGCCTGGTCGACATCCTGGAAAGAGTGAACGGCGTGGCCTTCGCGCTGTAGCTCATCGTTGAGCCAGTCCAGCCGCGCGGTTCTCTTTCTCATCCACTCAGCCTGGGCCGCCTGTAGCCGCTCGACAGCCTCATCGTGCCGCCTCATTTCTTCATGGGCGTCCGCATGCCCTAACTTGGAAAAGAGGTAGTTGCCCCCCGTAAACGCGAGGGCATTGACAACAGCGCCCCTATCATCATTGCGACAGAGGCCATAGCTAGCGGGGTTGATACTGTAAGGGTTTATGCAATATATCAGCGGGGATCAAGCCCTCTTTGATAAGCAAATCTCGGAGTGCTAAGGCGATGGACGTGTCTAAAACCATCATCCCAATGTCATACATATCAGCGTCTAGCTTGGGCAAGGTTGCCCCTTTGAAAATCAGCTTGGTCAGTTTTGCGGTGCCTACCGTAAGCGCGGCCACCACAGCGCCGTGGTAAACGGCGTTACCAATAGCTTTTCCGTCAACGCCTGCCATTATTCCATATTAAATGGATCTCTATTCTTTAATATGTTAGTCTCCGGCCGCTTGGAGGGCGCAGGTGGTGCAGGTGCTTTAGTCCGCCGCATTTTCTGCCTAATTACTCCGACGACAACGACAACGCCAGCCACTCCGATAATCCAGGGAATCCAGCCACGGTAATCAACTGGCACCATTGGAAACAGCGGTGGTGGGGCCTGCTCATGCTCGGGGGCTAACTTTCGTTTCTTCTCACGAACAGCCTGCTGCAGAGCTAGAGACAGCCTCTCTGCTTCACGACTCTTTCGAGCAGCAGCTCCTCTCTTCCCAGCCGCAACTTTCCTGGGGTCCTTCGTCACTAGTTTCTCCTGTGGAGCAATTTCGGGGGTCTCCTCCTCCATCTTGTTCTTGCTTAGGACAGATATGTCCAAAATGGCAGTGCCTAAAAGATGCAAGCGCGACATTTGCAGGTGCTAAGCACATACCGAACTTATGGTAGAGTTCACATGTAACTGTGTTTAGCGCATGCCCTAGAAACGGGTCGGCCTCCAGGTCTGTCACCAAAGCTTGATTATCAGCAATGGGGAGGAACATACTTGCCACTTGTGCGTACATCTGTAGCATAGCCGTGCCCAGGGTCTTTGTTATTGCCGCTCCAAGCCTCGCCTCGTGCCTCGCATATAGCTTCTCAATTTCTTGATCAGGCAAGGCTTCAAACTGTTCCACTGTAAGTTTGGAGTACTTACCTCCTATATACTGCCCGGCACGTCCCCCAGCCGCAAGTGATGCCAGCCTTTCACGATGCAACGCATGTCCGGACTGTGGCGTTGTGGCAGGTGGTGATGCATGTCCGGACTGTGGTGTTGTTGTAGGTTCCGGAGCAGACTCTACCGGCTTTGCCTCTTCACGTAACAGCTGGTCGAGTATGGTGTCACAATCCATCACAGCGTTTGCAAATACCCAACTTCTAACTCTAATATAGGAATGCACAGCCCATCTATATGTAACAGTAAAGGGAGTAGCTTAGGAGTAAAGAGTTAAGGAATGCTGCGCATTCCTTGACTAGTGGGAAAACCATAGCTAGTGAACGTGCGTGCACGAATGAAGAAGTGTATCTAGGCTGGCACACACGTCACTTGGGTCCCAGCTAGCAAGGAGGTAGGAAAACATGTAAACATCCGAATTTGAGCATAACATCATGATGCTGTAGTTGAACGATTCGACAAATAAAGAATGATCTAAACAACGCGGAGTCTTGTGTGCTGTACGATCATCACGTGCCTTCTAACCTGTGTGTGTAACATCTCTACACTATAATACAGGTTGATTTGGTGCCTTTGACCTCAAGAAATATGGGATGTCGTGGAAAGAGTTACCGCCATGAAAGATTCTTGTGTCTGGGCGTCTGGAGAAGGAAGTTTTTAAGTAAATAATAATAAGAAACGCAACAGCTGAAAGCCCACCAAGGGGTAGTTGTTGTGGGTTCTCAGTGTATTTCTGTTTAAAAAGGAGATCGATTTCTCAGGCCAGCTCAGAAGGTTTGACTGATTAACTTATTTTTTTGAAAGACTGATGTTTTATCTAATTAATAGTATGAAATAACTTGAGCACTGACCAACGCTAATTGTATAATGAGATCAAGTAATGCCGTTTTGCATCAAAAATTAGTACACAAGCATATAAGAATGAACTCGCTGATTACATGTTATAACAACTTATGAAGTCTCGAGGTACCAGAAATGATTTCAACAGAACAATAACCTGCTCCAAATAAAACTCAAAGTAAAACAAAGAATGCTGAAAATTATGAGTTTTAGCTCATTCGACTGTTGAAGGTGAAGTCAAGGTTATATTGCAAATTCCATAATTGTTAAATCGATATCCTCAATACTCTCTACAGTCACTTCACTTAAGTGAAGGCATTGATGAATATAGTCAACTTGTCTCAAGTCAAAAGTTGTTACAAGAAATTTAACTGACCGTTGTTGGAATGCCACCTAACATATAACGGAGTGGATAGAGTCAGGTTTGAATCCAATTGTTGTTGACTGGATCATTTTTACGATGAAACATATGAAAATGTCAGATTTTTGCTGAAACCGGGAGCAGTTGTCGGTTGAAAAATCGTGAAGGTGACCTTGCTTGACGGAAATTAAAGTTTAACGCTTACAGTCAATCGAGCAAGTAATCAAGCAGTTTGTTATCGAGCGTTATATCGAGCACAATCAACGACAGGAAAATAATTGGAAAGAACTGACTTCGACTTCGATTGAATTAGGAAATCCAGAGTTTTTTTTTGTGTTCTGATCCTTTCAACGGTGTCGATTTCATTTAAGTTCTTTTATCAGGATTCGTGATTAGAACAGAAAATTTTCTTCGTCTGGATCTTCGATTGGAGTTAGTTTTTTGTTAGATAATAGATAATATTAGAGTAATTAATTGAACATATTATGTATTGCTGCTGAATTTGAAATTAATATTGTTTGAAATATTTGTATATTGCTTAATAATTTCCATTATAGATTCTAGAATGGAACCCCAAGATTTTTCACAGGTACTGACTGGAGTTGGTGGGGCAATAGCAAGGTTGGATGCAGTGTTAAGACAACAAAATGTAAGCAGTGATGTTGAGAGATTTAATGGACAAGCAAACCAGTTTAAGAAATGGGTCATTTCTATTGAGAAATATGCTTATTTAGTAAACGCTACAGATGAGGAGAAAAAGAATTTGGCATACAGAACAAGTACAAGTCCAGTTTCTGACCATATAAGAAGAAAACTAGAAGCAGGAAGAGGTGAAACCTGGGAAGAATTTAAAGATGATCTCGCAAGAAAATACGCTGAAATTACTGATCCACAACACGCATTCTCAGTATTGCGACAGACTAGACAAAATACTACAGAAAGTGTACAGCTATATAGTGACAGGTTAATCAATTTAGCGGAAGAGTCATTTTTGGGACAGAATGTACGTGCTGAAGAAGTGGAACGGATGTTAGTAGGGATTTTTGTTGATGGGATTAGGTCAGATGGATTGAAATTTAAATTACTAAGAGAGAATCCGGCAAGATTGTCACAAGCGGTAGATATCGCTATACAAGAGGAAAGCTTGAGGAGAAGGTTTAGATTAAGGGTAGGACGAGAGTTAGGTAGTAGTTCGGAAGATAGAATTGAAGAACCTATGGAAATAGGACAGTATAGACATGGATGGAGAGGAAGACGAGGAGAAATACAGATGGTACAAAGAAACGATAACGTATATAATCAAGGTAGAGGAAGACAAGTGAGAAATACTATAAGAAACATGGAAGGTAACACAAATAACTCGAATGTGGTTTGTTGGGGATGTCACCAACGGGGGCATTTTTTTCGCTTTTGTGGTAACAGACGTGTCCCATCGAATACACAAAATAATAGAGCTGTTCAGACGAGTACACAGAATAGAACTGCAAATGGCAGACCAGCAAATAGGAATTATGGAGACATGGAGAGAAATTTTAGAAGCTCAGGAAATCAGGGAAATTGGCATCCCGCTTACTGAACAGGATCGGCAGTAGGGCGGAAGATAGTAAGGTCCAAAAGGGGCATCAATGTATTAAAAACCCAAAGGATGAGTATAGTAGGACATTTAGAAATAAAAAACAAGCCGAGATAAAACAATTGTCATTAAATATGGTAGATCCTAGTTCATGTATAGTACAAATAGGAAAATATAAAGTTAGAACATTAGTTGATTCGGGAGCACAAGTTAGCGTGATTAAAGAAGCATTTTTATATCGAATGTTAAAAAATTGTAAAATATTTAGAATTCAGGAGAATCTTCATTCGGTAACGGGACAAAAATTAGAAGTGCTAGGACAAACGATGATAAACTTGAAATTAGGAGGGATAAATGTCAGGCATATGTTCCATGTGGTCAAAAATTTAAATAGAAATATGATATTGGGTAGAGATTTTTTATTGAAAAATGGGGTGAGACTTTTATTTGATTTGCATAAATTAAAATTCCAAGATGTTTACGTAGATTTAGAAGAAGATATGCATGTGTCGACACTAGTTAGAGTCAAAACGACCATGAATTTAAAACCACAATCAGTTAATTTGATACAAGCAAAGCTGAAGAGAAACCCGTATTATGTAGCAGGAAACATAGTCAGAATCACTGAATTGCAAAAAGAAATAATTGATGAGCCAGGTTTGGAAGTTCCGGATGGAATAATAGAATTGGATAAAAGTTTAACATTTCCAGTGATGGTTATTAATAACACAGGTAGAGAAATTAAATTATACAGAGGATGTGTAATAGCCAAGCTAGAACATAACGTTAGTGACATATTGGCAACAGATAGAGTAAATATGGCAGGCATAAGTTATTCAGAAACCTCTAGTGAAAGAATTAATAACAGGCGCGGATGCGGACGAAAAGGGAACGTAAGAATGGATGAATTGATCCATCCATCCAGAAGAAATACAGCCCAAATACATTCACTAGACAAAGTTACAAGGGAACAAGAATTGTTGGCACAGTTAAAAACTCCGCCAGAAAATAAGGAAGTATTAGAACAACTTATAAAACAAAATCAGGATGTGTTTGCAATTAATGATTTAGAATTGGTAAAGACAAAAACAGTTACAATGGAAATAGATACGGGAGACCATCCACCAATTAGTTTAAAACCATATAGAACTCCATTAAGAAATAGGGAAGTCGTAGAAAAGGCAATGGAAGATATGTTGAAAGCAGGCATAATAACAAGATCAAAATCAGAATGGTCATCTCCGGTCGTCATAGTAGCCAAATCTGATGGTTCGAACAGGTTCTGTTGCGACTACAGGGCGTTGAACAAAATTACTAAGAATGTAGCGTACCCATTGCCGGTGATTGATGATATTTTGGGGTTACTTAATGGCGCTACATATTTCACAACGCTGGATGCAAGGGCAGGATTTTGGTGTATTCCGATGTCGAAGGACGCGCAAAAGAAAAGTGCCTTTTGTACTCATATGGGTTCTTACAAATTCTTACGTATGCCATTCGGTCTCAAAAATGCACCGTCTCACTATATGTTCTTAATAAATGAAGTACTAGACGGTATGCAAAATTTTGCCCTGGCCTATATAGATGACATATTGATATTTACGAAAGGGAATGTGAAGAATCATTTGAAACATATTAGACTAGTATTTGACAGATTAAGAAGGCATGCCGTTAAATTAAAGCTTAGTAAGTGCCAGTTTTTAAAGACAGAAACAAAATATTTAGGCTATATAATAAATAGGGAAGGTATTAAACCAGACCAGGACAAGATAAAGGTTATTAAAGAATTACCTCCTCCAACTAATGTTAAGGAAGTGCGTGCGTTTATAGGTACGTGTGCGTATTATAGAAGGTTTGTACCAGCATTTTCAAGGATAGCAATACCTATTACGAATTTAACGGGAAAATACGCTAGATTTAAGTGGGATGATGAGTGTCAAAAAGCGTTCGAACTTTTAAAAGATAGCTTAACAGTGGTACCATTATTGACACATCCAGACTTGAATAAACAGCTAATACTATACACAGATGCTTCAGACAACGCAATAGGAGCATGTTTGGTTCAACCATATGAAGGAGAAGAATCTGGAATACCAGGGGTTAAAAATGAAAGACCAATCTATTTCTTGTCTCATAAACTCAGCAAGACTCAAAAGAAATGGCCGATTATTGAGAAAGAAGCATATGCTATACACTACGCTCTTCAAAAATTAAATTACTATTTACATAACGCCAATTTCATTATTAGAACTGACCACATGCCATTAAAGTCGATATTAGAAGCACCAATACAAAATAGGAAAATACAAACGTGGGCATTGAATTTACAGGGATACAATGCTAAGGTTGAATATGTTTCAGGGAAACATAATACATGCGCCGACATTTTGTCTAGGATCCCATATACACAGTCATCAGGAAACACGGAAGATGAAGCTGAACCAGAGATAGACGATCGAAACTGGCAAGTAAATATATTAGATTCTGCCATAATAAATAGGGAAGAATTTGAGAGTTTACCATCGGATCAAGAGTCTGAACCTAGAACAGAAGACCCACATTTAGAACAGTTTGATATGAAAACAGAACAAGAATTAGATCCAAAAATAGTACAGATAAAAAGAAAACTGAAAGAAACAGGGGAAAATAGTTTTAAAAGAAAGTTTGTAGAGTTACAAGAAGACAATCAAGTATATTATATCAGTGAAAAAGGTGAAGGAGTAAGAAAATATATTCCGAAACATTTAGAACAAGAAGTCTTAAAGACATATCACGATAATAATGGTCATTTTGGACGAGATAAGTTAGTGAAGGCTATTAGCAGTAAATATTACTGGCCGAATTTATTCAAAAGTGTATATGAATATGTTGAAGCGTGTGAAAAGTGTAGGTTAAGAAACATGAAGATAATCAAATGTCCTTTACAAGATACCGATATTCCTCAATTTCCAATGCAGAAAGTAAGTTTGGATATTTCAGGTCCTCATCCAAAAACATTATCGGGAAATGTATACCTACTACATATAGTTGATTCATATAGTCTCTGGCCAGAAGTTTATCCAATTCCGGACAAAAGTGCTGATTCAGTTATAAATATGCTTTTACAAGAATTTATACCAAGGTTTGGGTGTCCACAAATAATACTTACAGACAATGGGAAAGAATTTGTAAATAGAAAGTTTGAAAAATTTGTAAAGGATTTGAATATAAAACACATTAGGACTTCATATTACAGACCAACTTCTAATGCTAAAAATGAGAGACAACATAGAACACTATACAATATTCTAGCGAAAAATGTAGAAGAACACGATATGGATTGGGATCTTTATTTGGGGATAGCATTAGCGGCGATACGTACACACGAAAATGAAGGAACAGGTTTCTCACCATTTTACTTAGTACATGGGAGAGAACCAATATTGCTAATTGATAATTTATTAAAGCCTAGGAGAAAATATCTGGGGGAAGATTTTCAGGAAACAAGGTTGCAAGAGATGCACAAAGCACATCTTCGTTTAAGAAATAATATAATTAAGGCTAGAGAAAGACAGAAGAAATACGCAAATAAAAATGCACACTTACAAGAGTTCAACATAGGTGATAGGGTGTATTACAAAAAACATAGAAAAAACTCTAAGTTTGATGCTCATTGGGTCCCAGGATACTATATTTTAGAAAAAAAGGGTCCAGTGTCATATACTATTAAGAATCAAATTTCAGGGCATGTTGCACGTTCACATGTAGAGCACTTAAGGCGGGATAATGAGGAAAGGGATGCAGAGAATAGTAATAATAATTATTGTTCCGAAGAAATATTGTCAGGTGGACAGATTGTCAGACAATCGGTATATCCAATACCTATAGAGAATGGGAAACAAGTGACAACAGCATCTACTACAGCTGAACAAGAAGAAACAGTACCAAAAACAGTCATGACGGAGGAAAATAACATGTATGACGATTATATTAGCGAAGAATCAGTCAAAGAAAAAATAGAACCTCCATTTATGAATACAAGACAGGCTGTAAAAAGAAAGTTAGATAGTCAGAAAGAAAAAGAAATTAAGAGGCAAAGGAAACTTAGAGTGAGTTCTTCAAGTGGTGAAGATATGCCAGTATTTGAAAATTTGTTGAGACGGCAAGACAGGAAAATTAGATTGGATTTAGAAAGGAAGAAATTACCGGTTGCTAGTAATGGATATACAGATGGGGAAGAAGAAATGGATGAAAAGTCAGAAACTGATGAAGAAGCTGATATGAAAGAAGATAGCTCTCCTCGGGAGGATAGCGACATTGATGTAGATATTGCAATTATAGAAAAAAATTTGAAGTTATTAAGAAAATGGAGAAGAGATAGATAAATAGCCTGGTAGAATATTCTGCAGATGGCAGATAGAAGAAGAAGTTAGACACGATATTTTTGTGTTTACAAAGAAGATGGTTGGTAAATAACTTAAGCAAGAGTTGTTGGGAGGAATATACATAATATGGTAATAACTTGAGACTTATTGGTATATGTTTTGTGATCATGTTGGTTTTTTAAATGAAGTGTGGAGTTTTTCTTAAACGGAAAACAATTATTGAGTAGTCATAAAATGGTCTTGCATTTCCTTATATATGTTTAATTTGATTAATGTGTGGGGATAAATATGATGTCAAAGAATGAGGGGGTTGATATGGTTTAGTCAATTGTTTGGACTTCAATGGTGTTTTATGAAATGTGAAGAATAAGTTAACTTAGCTGGTTATTTTTACAATGTTTTGGTTTTATTGAGTTACCCTGAGTGTGTTTAAAATGATTATTGGTTGGACGTTCAGTTAGAAGAAACAGATGACTTAAAGTAGTTGAGTCGGTTAACGTATATAACGTTTATAAATAGAAGTTGAGGGTGAAACATGATGGAGTTAAGGGGGAAGAAGTAGTGGTTAGGGAAGTGACTCAATATGTTGTAATGGAGGAGTATGTTGATATTATTGGGTTCGCAATGTAAATGTTTGGGTTAAAAATAGGAGCTGGGTTGAACAGCGTTTAATGGGAAAATAAGGGGGGAATGCCAGCTTGAGTTTTGGCATTTAAATAAGTTGGAAGAAGAAGACTGTATGTAACAGTATACTATTTTTTTGATAATAACGATTATTATTGACGGAAACTGAAGATAAATTTTGAAACTTTATTTTTATAAAGTTTTGAGAATGTATGGGAAGAGAAAGGTGATTACTTCTTACTTTTTCCTTACTTTTTCTTATTTATTTTAGGTGCGCACCTACCAAATCTAACCTACCCAATCTAACTATTTTTTCTGTCTATCCTAGAATAGTGAGAGTGTGAGAATGTGAATAAGGGAGAAATAAAAGATAAGGGGAATATCTTCAGTTTTGTCAATCATAATTTAGATGGACACTTTAAATTTAAAAGCGGTTCGCTTATGGAGAATTTTATGGAGAGTTTTGTAGCGAGTTTTCTAGAGAACTTTATAACGAGTTTTGTAGCGAGTTTTCTAGAGAACTTTATAACGAGTTTTGTAGAGGGTTTCGGTATTATTGTCTCTGGTTAGCAATTGGCTATGATGAGATAGGAGAATGAGAATTGAGTTAGGAATTATATGGAATTGTTGTTAATGGTGGTATAGAGATATATAGTTAAGGGCTTAAGAGTTGGGGTTGAGATTTTTTCAGGGAAAAATTCTCTTTAAAGAAGGGGAGGTATATGTAACAGTAAAGGGAGTAGCTTAGGAGTAAAGAGTTAAGGAATGCTGCGCATTCCTTGACTAGTGGGAAAACCATAGCTAGTGAACGTGCGTGCACGAATGAAGAAGTGTATCTAGGCTGGCACACACGTCACTTGGGTCCCAGCTAGCAAGGAGGTAGGAAAACATGTAAACATCCGAATTTGAGCATAACATCATGATGCTGTAGTTGAACGATTCGACAAATAAAGAATGATCTAAACAACGCGGAGTCTTGTGTGCTGTACGATCATCACGTGCCTTCTAACCTGTGTGTGTAACATCTCTACACTATAATACAAGCACACAACATGTGCATATCAGTTGTAATACAACTAAGGCTGTTACGGAGTAACAAAGCACTGCTTCATACATGCTTAGCTGATGCTTAACATATGCTTAGCTGATGCTTAACATATGCTTAGCTGATGCTTAACATATGCTTAGCTGATGCTTAACATATGCTTAGTATCTAACAAACCTCACCAGCTTTGAGCACTTTATAAGAAAATGGGAACTTGGTCCTCAGTACCAGCTTTGAGAACTCATTGGCTTCGAGTTGCTTTCGCACCCCATCACGTTCCTCCCTAGAGTGGATGATGTAGTTCTCATCCAGGCAGTCTTCAAAGCTATTCTTATCCTTGGAATGGAAGAGCGCCACCCATTGTGTCTGCGCTCTGAGGCCTTTCGCAACGGCGTTGTACTTCTGGGTTTGAACCCACAGACTTTGCTGGGCATGTCGCCCGCTAAAAGCTAGATAAGTCAACATAGTCCGCTTCTGCGCAATAGCGTCCTCTGCGCTGCAGTCATCAATGATGTATAACGTTGGTGTCCCCTGAAACATTTTATAGAAGGCCTCTAGCCATTTGAGCAGCCGATCACCGGGGTCAAATATGAAGACCTCGCGATCTGACCACACCCACGGCCGGGCCCGGTATGTTTCATTGTATCGTACCGAAGGGCAAACAATTACAATATGCTCAAAAACACCCCTGTACGGGCCTTCCAGGAGGTCGAGAATGAATTCTGTTTTACCACACGATGTGGGGCCTGTGATGATGGCCGAGTGTGGCTTAAGTGGGAACTGCTTCTGCGCAATAGCGTCCTCTGCGCTGCAGTCATCAATGATGTATAACGTTGGTGTCCCCTGAAACATTTTATAGAAGGCCTCTAGCCATTTGAGCAGCCGATCACCGGGGTCAAATATGAAGACCTCGCGATCTGACCACACCCACGGCCGGGCCCGGTATGTTTCATTGTATCGTACCGAAGGGCAAGCAATTACAATATGCTCAAAAACACCCCTGTACGGGCCTTCCAGGAGGTCGAGAATGAATTCTGTTTTACCACACGATGTGGGGCCTGTGATGATGGTCGAGTGTGGCTTAAGTGGGAACTCCATTAATAAACAGCACTAACGAATCTCCCGGTGTCGATGTTCAGCTGTCCGTCCATAACCAATTAAACGTAGCAGTACAGGGGCCCCGCCGGTTCGGCCTCTTTCGTGATCTGGAGAGTGATGCCCTCAGAGCCGTTCTCTACACGCCGGCCGCTGCCGTGAAGATGGTCATCGTCGGAGGTCCGGAAGTCCAGCCACAAGCAGAATTTTGACGTCAAGTACTCGCCTAGAGTAAAATCGAACAATCCAGCTCTTTGGCGACTGCGCTTGTCTCAGGGTGCCTTTTGAGGCCACCAGCGAAGAATTTCCTCGCTTCGTCCCAGAGCTGGTGTGGTGCTAAGCCGTGCGCAAATAGCTGATTGGCTTGTCCTTCTACGATGACTTCAACTTTGGTGATCTGCGGGTTGTAAAACAACTCTGGTTGGCGTGCAAAATCCTTTTGGTTGGCGGGATCTTCCCATAATAGGAGAATGCCTTTCAAAGACTTACAGGGTGTGTTCAGATTGATGTTCCATATCGAGTCCTCCTTTTTCTGAGGGATCCGTCTATGTCGTAGGACCCGCTCGTATAACACTACCATACGACTCTCATACATGCTACGAATTAGCTGGGCCAACGTGGGTTCAGTGACTACTTCGTACTCGAGACAGATGTTTTCTAGGGAGTATGAGGAGGTGCCGGCATCTTTACCAGTTGCGCGAATCACGCGGGAAGCGTCGTTAAAGGTCAACTCAATCTCCAGCCGATCACTAAGAGCAGATTGGTAGAAGGGCGCATGCGTTTCAAGCAGCTCAAAGTCTAGTGGTATGTAGTACCTGTTTTTGAAGGCCGTCACGATGGCCACGTCTCTCGCATTGGCGAGGGGCAGAACAACAGCATCCGCTGCACCAACACGCGCCTTGGTCACATTCATGCCGTTGCTTGTATTGATGCCTTGATACACAGCGCTCGCCCGCTCCGATTGAGTCTTCCAAAGATCCAGGTAGACGTTGTAGACATCACTGTCAACAAGAGAGAAGACTTCATTGCCAGAGAGCCTGACGGTCAGCTTTTGAACCAGCGCTCGGCCGAGGTTCTGGACCACGAACCGGTTGACATCAGGGGAACTGAGGTCGACATTGAATGCCAGCCGCACTGACCCAGGCACGATAACATCGTGTGCACCGAGATTGGGAAAACGAACTAGTAACTGCTGCTTCGGACCGATCGTAGAAGGATTGTTGGTCACGATTATCGTTTGCCGCAATCCTTTCACACCGAGCGGCTCCCGGAGACGGCGGTAAGGGTTAAGCTTACGACCATATGCACTTGAAGACATGGCTAGTTGTTTGTTGCTTTGTAGCAATATCTAATATGGATAGAGTTGAGCTGACTGATTTTGGTGGTGAAGAGGGGAGGCCTGAAACGGGCGAGGAAGAAGAGACAGGCTTCATAGACGACGATTTTGATGTCGATAATCCCCGCTTTGTTAATACCGAGTGGCCGTCACAGGGGGAGACGTCACAGGGGGAGACGTCACAGGGGGAGCGCAACTTATTCATAGAACTAGAAAACAGCGCTATTAACGACTATTTTAAAAGGGTGGAGAAGATGTGGGGTATCAAACCTATAACTGGTATAGATTATACAAAAATTCGTTTGGGTCGCCGGAATGCTCTCTATGTTAACCACCAAAGGATTACACAGTATGATAATGGCATGCCGTTAGCTGTGAATAACCTCAGAGTTAGTACCAGAGAGGTGTTGGGGTTTGTGGACAAAATACCACCATAGGTTGTCACCATCCTTGAGGAGACTGCTAGTGATCTGACGGAGGAAGAAGCTGCTCTAAGTGGTGCAGATATTCAGGCTGTCCCACAAATAGCTTCAAATGTTGGCAATATCTTAGAACGGGCTATGTCGAGTCCAGAAGTGCAGCGGGTTTTAGAAACCTCACACGTAGACCAATACCTGGGAGAGAAAGGCTTACCTCCAGTGAGAGAACTCCGGGAGCTCATGGCGCTTGACAAAGCGGTGACAACGATTAAAGGTAAACTCACAAACTATCTGGTTATTCTCGACCAGCAAGATAAAGAGATCACCATAAGGCGGCGGAAAATGTTGATAGCACCCAATGAGGAGAGTAGGGACTTTCAAGAGCAAAAGATTGCCGATATTGAAGAAGCTAAGAAGAGGCTTTTAATAGAGGTCGCTGAGTTACACGAAGACTTACGCACCCAATTCAGTCGGATCCGTGAAACCATTCATCGGGTGGTCAATGAAGACACCACACTGGGTGCGAGGCTGCGGACTCTGTTCCGAGAGCAGGGTATCACCATAGCGAGCATTCTCACAGCGATCGGCCTCTTAAATTCCACTATCACCCTAGCCGTTACTGGTGGTGGTGGTGGTCCTACCCCACCGCCTGGCCCGCCACCTATCCCACCGCCTGGCCCACCACCTACCCCACCACCTGGCCCGCCACCTGGCCCTGGGGCTAAGGAATGGATTCGGCAGAAACTGAAAGACCTAGCGAGCCTTCTAGCCAGGCTAGCTGGTAAGGCTGCGGAGGCACTCCCAGGAATCATAGGCGGTATTATCTCCTGGCTTCTTAACTTCTTGAGTAAGGGTGTGGGATGGCTGGCTGGAAATCTCTGGGCATTAGTGGTTGCACTAGGTGGCTGAATCAGACCAGCTTCAGTGAATATATAATCCTTTGTAAACAAATAATGGAAAGTAGCACAATCTTTGCAAAGCGTCGCTCTCATCTACATGTCACCATTCCTTACATGTTCATTCACAATCCGGGCCACCCGCTTTGTTATAACCACATACGCGGCATCCACCACACACGTATCCAGTCCAAAACAAGGAAGCAATGGTGAAAGGTAGGTGCAAATCCCTTAGAGGACGTCGCAGTCAGCCCCAGCATTTTTACTGCTTGTGATTTCTTGGCAAGTTTACGTTCAGTAGTTTCTCACACAACTTTCTGAACGACCGCCACTCAATGCAAGTCAAAAACCAATGCGAGGCGTTCTGCTGCCAAATCTCCTGCAGCTCTGGTTAAACTACGGTATACGGGATTGGCGTGTCAAAGGTGTCCGGCAGGAGAAACTTATATATAAATATTCATGTAGAGTTTTTCATATAGTTGTATCGGTGAGTGTTTGTAGTTTGTTTGCTGATGAAGGCGTTGGCCGCAACGTCCATTTTATTTCTTTTGATCGTATTCTAACTTACCAGTTCTACACCTCGTGTATAGGTGATTAGTTGATTACATGTTATCTCAGCGGTGTCTTTAAATGTCCTGTTTATGGGTGATTCATTGATTACATATCATTTCGGCGGTGTCTTTAATGTCATGTGCCCACTTTCATTTCGTTCGGTCCTTGTCAAAAGAGTAATACTCAAGTCAAGTGCTCCAAGGTACAAGGAAAAAAAGAAACATAGGAAACAAAATGAAATATCTGATTGCTTGAACAACTCATAGAAAAGTCTAAGTTGAAACAGAACGAAAGAATATGGCTAATGAACAAAACGGAGTTTCTGCCTACCATATATGATACATGGTATACATCGAAATTGTCGAGCTACCACTGGAATACTGATGTCCAGCCTGTCACGTACGATATATGTTATATGTCGTACATACGAGCCAGTACTAGATCACGGATGTCCAGCCTATGACATATGTTATATGTGCCAGCACTAGAATACCGATGTCCAGTCTATGACATATGTTATATGTGCCAGCACTAGAATACCGATGTCCAGGCTATGAGATATATGTTATATGTGCCAGCTCTATAATACCGATGTCCGGGCTATGAGACATATGATATATGTGCCAGCACTAGAATACCGATGTCCAGCCTATGAGATGTATGTTATATGTCAGACATGACGAGGTAGCACTAGATTACGGATGTCCAGCCTATCACATATATGTTAAATGACGAACATGTCCAGCCTATGACATATATGTTATATGTCGGACATGACTAGCCAGCACTTGAATACGTATGTCCACCCTATGACATATTTTATATGACGGAAATGTCGAGAGAGCACTGGCCTAGGCTATAGCTTTAACATCCAGTTGTCAAAGAACATCCTGGAAATAACTTCCAACTGAGAGGATAATTACTCGGGGCTTGAAAACAACACCAGTAAATGAACAGGACAGGATAACCACCCCATAATCACTGAATGACCGTACTTAAAAGTTCGCCACACAGTTAATTATGGCCATTTTGTTTGTAAAAGAATGGCAATAAACAGGACAAGAACTAATTGTCTTGAAACCAATATCGAAAAAGGGACAACCAGCCATCAGATAATATCTTCACTTCTGACACAAAAACACACAACAATATTATTGATCGAACATGACACACGGTGTTCACAACCAGTTTACGCTAACATGCTCAGTACACAAGAATTACACCGCTCTGCTTTTAGCGACTCTCTTAATCATATGCTGGCTAAGTGGCAAAATGGTTAAAAATGCATGTTATAATTTCGAATACCGCGTTCGAAACACAGCTGCGAGCGATTTGGAAGCAGACCGTCCTGCGTTGGTTTCCGTACAATGGTATGCATGCCGGTCGGTAAGAATGCATTGGCAAACAACTGAACGTAAATATTCCGAGAAATTACAAACAGCTCCAAAACATACAAGCTGGATATCTCATGTTTCGCATGTTCTCTGTGCTTTGTTTGAAGATCCAATCACATAACAGCCACTCTGAATCATAGGTGCCGTTTCTCCATATCTGATGTTAAACAGTAAAGTTAATGATCGTAACAATAACATGTAGGTAACAATAATATATCAGTTACAATAACATATCAGTTACAATAACATGTCAGTAACAATAACATATCAGTTACACTAACATATTAGTAACAATAGCATGTCTGTTTCAGTAACATGTCAGTTACAATAGCATGTCAGTTACAATAAAATCGCCACATCAACACCGCCACCTCACCACATCAACACCCCCACGTCACCACATCAACACCCCCACCTCACCACATCAACACCCCCACCTCACCACATCAACACCACCTGTAACACCGTCTCAGCCGTGGTGGTCTGCGCTTGTGATCGCTGTTACATCCAGACAGTGGTATGACCATTTTGTATAGTGGTTTATTATTATTGACCATCATGTGATCTGCTCCTCAAACTAGACTTGTGTATCACTGATAACAGTTCATCAACTGAAACAGCCCTTGTAATATCCGAACCAAGGAAAAACATCGCATCGAGACATGAAGATTTATGAAGCAAAATTCTTCATGGCATACAGTTCATTTCCTTTTCCAACACTGAACATTTTGGCAAATAAGAAAGCAAACGCCGCACATGACTTCTCTGGGCTAGGCTGCTAAACTCTCAGCAACTTTCCGCAACTCACAACTTCTCGCCTCTCAACTGATATCCTCTTGTTTTACTCTAGATTCGAACTTCCAGATGAATAGCTAAACTCCATATTCTCTCTAAATCTAATGTCTCACATTAAAAACTATGTAAGTTTGAGTCTAGCTAGTTAGTTAGTTAATTAGTTATTTAGTTAGTCGACAGATCATCCTCATTGCACATCGAACCATTCAGTCCAAAAGTGCTCGGATCCCTTCCTCAGTAAATCCCGCAGCGTGTAGCGGCTAACGACACCTGTTCTGTGTAAGTTTATTAATCTTCTTTGGCTTCCTGCAGTGTTCTTGTTTGGCCACACCTCTTTTAATTTTCTATTATCGCATCCTCACCATGATTGTAGATTCATAGTCGTCACTTGGTTCTTGCGAACGACTTACTTCTCGTTAAGCATTCAGAATGTCAGCCTGGTCCATGGCGCGTCCGCCCTCTACAGTAGCCTTACCCGTGGGCTCATTTCCTTGCACACCCGCACGCCCTGGCACGAAAATGAAACTAATCTTTGCAAGCCGAGACCGCTCCAGAGACAACCACTCTCTTTGGATCCACCCCATCTCTATCTTCTTGAGCATGCTTATTGAATCGCTAAGGAAACATGCCCTAGTGAATGTCTCTGTCTCGAGCCATGTTATTCCTTTACTTGAGTCTAGGAATTGAAACTTAAAGTTGTTTCCAAAATCTTTCTGCCAGGTTTGAAGAAAACTGTCTTTCCTCCTTAAAACCCTCTCCCTCCACTATCCCAAGTCAATTGCTAATCTAAATGATTCAATGAATGCATTAATCCATGAGTCAATCCATCAATCAATGCACCCCTGAGTGAATGACTGAATATACCAGTCTCTGAATAATGAATGCCGGAAAAGTGAATCTTTGAGTGAATCTATGAGTGATTCAGTGAATGCCCCTCATTCAAGACTTAATCTCACTCAAGGAATGATCGAATGTGTTCTGATCTCTCCATTCTATCAGAACCCAGTCTGAATCTCAGTGAAAGAATAGCATTCAATCTATTGAATGCCTGAGTGAATCTCAGTCAAAGAATATTATTCAATCTAATGCATGTCTGAGTGAATCTCCGTCAAAGAATAGCATTCAGTCCAATGCATGTCTGAGTAAATCTCAGTCAAAGAATAGCATTCAATCCAAAGCATGTCTGAGTAAATCTCAGTCAAAGAATAGCATTCAATCCAAAGCATGTCTGAGTGAATCTCAGTCAAAGAATAGCATTCAATCCAAAGCATGTCTGAGTGAATCTCAGTCAAAGAATAGCATTCAATCCAAAGCATGTCTGAGTGAATCTCAGTCAAAGAATAGCATTCAATCCAAAGCATGTCTGAGTGAATCTCAGTCAAAGAATAGCATTCAATCCAAAGCATGTCTGAGTGAATCTCAGTCAAAGAATAGCATTCAATCCAAAGCATGTCTGAGTGAATCTCAGTCAAAGAATAGCATTCAATCCAAAGCATGTCTGAGTGAATCTCAGTCAAAGAATAATCTCCTCTCCCCCAGATCTGACCTTATGAATGATCGTATCTCATCTCACCTCTCCATCTGAAAATATTCTACCATCTGTGCGTACTTTCATCATGCTTTTTCCTTTACCTAAGAAAGTTCACTTTGACACCTTTTTTCTTTAAAAAAAAAAAACATGATGAATTGAAAGTACTCTTTTAACCCAGACAAAACATAAATAATCTTCAAGTCTGATCTTAGACGTTTCTCAGGCAGACACGACACGAAACACCAACCTGTCACACCCATCTCCATGCAATAAAACCCATTTTGTTTATTTCCTTCTACTGGTCACACTATAAACTTGTAGATATTCCCGCACCAATCTTTTTAAATGCGTCCGCTCTGCAGTAACCTACCCCGGAACAACGAAACTTGGCTGGGGGTGAGTACTGGTCATGGTGACCTGAGTATGACACCCAGACGTACCCAACCTAATCTGTTACATGTCTGTTATAATAACATATCATTTACAATTACGTTGAAATATTTAATTAATTCTTGGGACTTGATATGTCTGTATCCTGTCTAAAGTCCCAACCAGAATTAACCACAACTAACATAACTACTGCCGTCTCCCTGGCGAAGAGGTTAAGAACGCTGTTCGTAATCCCTTATACCGACGTACGAAACACAGCTGCGCGAGATTCGGTAGCGGATCGCGTCGCGTTGGTTTCTTAGGGAAAGGTATGTGAGGCGGTCGTTCAGAAAGCAATGGCAAACTACTGAATGTAAAACTTGCCAAGACATCAACAGCAGCTGCAAAATGGTGGTGTTGACTGCAATGTCCTGTAAATTGGATGTGGAAAAAAAAATACTAGTTTGAGAAGTAATGTTTTTTTTTTCCCATTTCCTATTTACAAGACATTGCAGTCAACACCAGCACTTTTCAGCTGCTGTTGATGTCTTTTTACGTCCGGTAGTTTGCCATTGCTTTCTGAACGACCGGCTCACATACATGTAATATGGGTAACCGAAATATATAGGAAACATGCCAGCAGCGGCACACGGGACGTATGAAAAAAAGCACCACGGGCGAACGAGTTACAACAGGTTGACCCTCTGTGAATAGAAAGTATTAATTGATATCAAATCCAATAAAGAGCTCATTACAAACAGTCGGAGGATCCTCGATTCTTCACCAGCTCCCATACCTCATAAATATGCCTGACCAGAGTGTCCTTAAGGTCCCGTGGTCAGCGTCAGTTTAGTAGGCAACTGTCTCGTCTACCCAGAATCTCGTCCCCCATTGCTGTCATGACTAAACCACCATGGCGTGAAATATTGCCACCGTAGTTTAGTGTCCCACGGGAAACAGTTCACGATTCAGGGATTCTGAGATAAGTAGCACATTTTGTTCATCTTTTTGCCTCTTTTCATTGTTCTTTTTTTTTCCATGTTTTTATTCTTCCCATTTTGTTATTATGCCGTAAAGTAGTCACCGTAGTGTCTTCCCCGTGTTTATATGTTGTGTTTTGAGTATTTGTTTGCTGATGAAGGTCAGACACCGCAAAGCTCTATGTTTTCCGTAATTGTGTTTTATAAAGTTACACTAGCTGACCCGGCTCGGCTTCGCCCAGCCCCTGGCGGGAATATGTCTGTCTGTCTGTCTGTCTGTCTGTCTGTCTGTCTGTCTGTCTGTCTGTCTGTCTGTCTGTCTGTCTGTCTGTCTGTCTGTCTGTCTGTCTGTCTGTCTGTCTTACTGTCTGACCCGGCCCGGCTTCGCCCAGCTCCTGGTAGGGAGCATCTTATTTAATTCATATAAGTAGTCATATAAGCTCCCGTTCCCGACTATCTATCTGTCTGTCTGTCTGTCTGTCTGTCTGTCTGTCTGTCTGTCTGTCTGTCTGTCTGTCTGACCCGGCCCGGCTTCGCCCAGCTCATGGTGGGGAGCATCTCATTTACTTCATATAAGTAGTCATATAAGCTCCCGTTCCCGTTCCCGACTATCTGTCTGTCTGTCTGTCTGTCTATCTGTCTGTCTGTCTGCTGTCTGACCCGGCCCGGCTTCACCCAGTGTCTGGTGGGGAGCATCTCATTTAATTCATATAAGTAGTCATATAAGCTCCCGTTCCCGACTATCTGTCTGTCTGTCTGTCTGTCTGTCTGTCTGTCTGTCTGTCTGTCTGTCTGTCTGTCTGCCTATCTGTCTGTCCGACCCGGCCCGACTTCGCCCAGGTCCTGGTGGGGAGCATCTAATTTAATTCGTATAAGTAGTCATATAAGCTTCCGTTCCCGTCTGTCTGTCTGTCTGTCTGTCTGTCTGTCTTTCTTTCTTTCTTTCTGTCTGTCTGTCTGTCTGTCTGTCTGTCTGACCCGGCCCGGCTTCGCCCAGCCTCTGGTGGGGAGCATCTCATTTAATTCATATAAGTAGTCATATAAGCTCCCGTTCCCGACTATCTGTCTGTCTGTCTGTCTGTCTATCTATCTGACCCTGTGCGGCTTCGCCCAGCTCCTGGCGGGGAGCGTCTCATTAAATTCATATTTAAAAAAAAAAAAAATTAACTTAAGAATGACCTTCCACACACCATCTAATATTTTTAATGAAAACTGTTTTTAATCACCTACATGACTGTAGATAACTTCTTTAAACATAAAAAAAGATGAGTTAGAAAATTTTCACTATTTAAATAGATGCATTATTTTTATGAAAACTTTGAAAATGCCTTAAATATTATATCATTATTTATTATAACGCATATGCCTGTAAATAACTGTAGACAAAGAGTTTATAAACTTTGAAAACAATGCAACAATCTATATATAAAATATATAGCAATGCTATTAAAAGTTATGCCCCTTTAAATAACTTTTCTTAAGTTAAATCCCCTCGCTATATATAAATGATAAGGTAAATTAAAATATTAAATTTTAGTAAGTAAATAGCTGATTGTACACTAACAAACTATGACTGTTGGCTGCACGGAAATGAAAAGAAAACATGTAGACAATTTCATCTCAATCGGATGGAACGTTATCGAACGCATCAGATACATCCCTACATACATTGTCTTTTATATATATATATAGATTACTTCGTTCTATTTTATATATTCTGTTAATTTCCTCAACATAATGCTGTTTAAGTGTCTGTGTTGTACCACGTTAAGATCTCGTAGAATGTCAGTATTTTACTTCTCCTATGTCCACGGTATTCTCAAGTATTGGTCTAGAAATTTTACGCCGAAAATCTCCCATGTTCTTCTTCAGAAAATGTATTTACCTTTTCAACTTTACAGTCGAAAGGTTCGTGAGTTATTACTTGGACTTAACGATTGTTTAGCCTTGAATTTTTACTACTTCTATACCTTGATAATATGTTGTTTAAAAATTGTAGATTACATGTTTTGCACATAATGGTTAACGTACACCAACAAATACAAAAGAATAGTACATATTTTAACACTGTGTATACATGCGGACAAAGTTACCCCAACATGGATTAATCAGTCTCAAATACCGTACACTAGTTATGCAGTTTCAAATAATTACAATTGTTGATAAATGTTCAAGTATTGTACGAGGTTTGCAGAGAATACTGTAATGCTATACATAAGGTAGAAACAATCATACTCCAGAACTGAATGGTTAGAACCAAGGTGCAGACAACTAACCTATTTCAAACAAGTACTAAAGGTTGTACGATAGAATCATAAACCGAGATATCACAGTTTACAGCCACAACGGATATAGGCCATTGTGAAAATAAAAAGTGACGGATACCGCCAAACGAAGATGCGCATTGATATCTTCATGTCTGAAAAAAAAGAAAGGAGGGACGCTGTGTAAACGACGTCACCCAGGAACCCAAATGGGAAAAGAAATATAAATTGTAAACTAGCGATTGTATTTCAAACAAAAAGCACTAATAAAAATAAATAACAAATGTCAATCGGGTAATAACGATGTAAACTTTTCCAGATACAGTCACCAGAATGTATACATAAAACAAATTGGGTAGTGCGAGTCACCAAAAGAATTATATCAGAAATCAAGATGAAGTTTGTGTGCACATTCCCCTCACCGAATACTACAAAACAGTCATACTGGAGAGTCAAGAAAAACGGTCGTGGCACAGAAAACAAAAATAAAAGGAACTGTTACTCTGAATTATGATGGGTACGTCTCACTCACTCACTCACTCTCTCTCTCTCTCACACACACACATACACGCGCGCGCGCACACACACACACACACAAGCACACACACAATCACACACACACACACAATCACACACACACAATCACACACACACACCTAGAATTCAGGCAAGAATTCTATACAAGCCATCTACACAATTAATGGAGATTTCCAACATTAGGAGTGAAGCAGATTCGGACAACTATTACTTCAGCTTTACACTCACCGTAGAATGTTAAGTGGTTACTTCAATCGGGTAAGAACAATTCTATTATGCTAGTGGCATCGCATGAGTTTGCAGTGAGTAATTGACTACAGTAATTGACGACAGTAATTGACGACAGTAATTGACGACAGTATGATGTCAATTGTTAATTAAATTTGTGTTACGCTGCATCTGTGGGTTCTGTTCACTTGGTTAAGAGCATCGGTCTGCAATTGTGTATTTAAGAGCCAAGTGACGAGAATCAGATTTCATCTAGACAACGATACATTATTACCTACGAGCCCTGAAACACCCCAGACAACAACGTGGCATACACTTTCCACTACTTCTAGTGCACTTGAGTGATTTTTGCCTGCGAAATAGCTGTCCCTATTACCAAAGCCCCTCGACATCAGGCGAACCCACTCTGACTTCTGAGGAGGTACTTGTAATGCAAGTCCCCAAGTCAGGGAAAGGAAGTCAACATTGCAGTCCAACTGTCCGGCGTAGGATTTCAACCCGCTACCTCTGCCGCAGCACAGGGGATGTTTAAGAGATAGCGCTTTTATCTATCGTGTATCTTATGCTGACCTCCACTATTGTTCTTTAATGTGTTTCCTTGTGTCTCCATGGTTCTGGCCAACCTACGTCTGACCTCTTGTGTGTCCTGGTGTCTCCATGATTCTGGCCAACCTACGTCTGACCTCTTGTGTTTCCTGGTGTCTCCATGATTCTGGCCAACCTACATCTGATTTCTTGTGTCCCGGTGTCTCCATGGTTCTAGCCAGCCTACGTCTGACATATTTAAAACAGTTATTATTTTTGTCGATTGCAGGGCCAAGAAATTAACAAGTTGTGACATGTTCAATTGCTTCATCTTTTAAAGTGAATTTAAAATGATATGTAATTTTGTTTATGGACAATTTTTTTTTCTTGGGGGGTGGGGGTGGGGGTGGGGGGGGGGGGGGTTCGCATATACTTTACAGGACATCGCTGTCAACATCAGCATCTTTCAGCTGATTGTTGATTTCTTAGGAAGATTACGCTCAGTAGCTTGCCATTTCTTTCTGAGCGACCGGCTCACATACCCCTAAGTTACCGACGCTGAGAGAACCGCTACTGATTCTCGCGCACGTCACGTTACTCAAGAGAGTATACGGAGAAAGTCGTGTAACTCCTGGACCAGGGAGAACGGCTTATGGACAATAGGCCTACTGTGTATTATTTTTCTTAAAATCAGGAAAATATCACCGCTTTGGTTTTATATTATTATTATTATTATTATTATTATTATTATTATTATTATTATTATTATTATTATTAATTTTATTAATATTATTATTATTATTATTATTATTATTATTATTGGGGGGGGGGGGGGTGGTGTGGATGTGGCACGGTTATAAAATAAACACTTGTACACTAAAAAGAGTTGAACTGTATTGCAATAGAGTTTTGACACTTGAAAACGGGGCAAATAACTACGACCGGGGACAGAGATAATGAAAGTGGAAGCAGAGAAACATATGTAGAATCAGAATCAATAATCACAGAAGCCCCAAAGAAGCAATCAGAGACAGGATCAGCGAAACCTTAGTATGCTTGTCAAACAGAAGATCGCGTGATAATCTCTAGACTGACACCGGTATTACAGACTCGAGTAGCAACTGTGTAGGGACATGAACGCTTGGGAAACAATGATGGTGAACTTTAGTTACTGACAGCTGCAGAAGTGGGATAGAAGCGAGGGTGGACGAAAATGAAGAGGAAGAGGAAGGAGATGGAGAGGAGAGGAAGAAGAATAAGAAGCAGCAGAAGGGGAGAGGGGAGGAGGAGGTTAAGACGCAGAAGAAGAAGGCAGAAGAACACAGCAAGAAGAAAAATAAGAAAAAGAAGAAGAAGAAGATTGAGCAGAAGGCGTAGGTGAAGAAGAAGAAGAAGAAGAAGAAGAAGAAGAAGAAGAAGAAGAAGAAGAAGAAGAAGAAGAAGAAGAAGAAGAAGAAGAAGAAGAAGAAGAAGAAGAAGAAGAAGAAGAAGAACAAGAACAAGAACAAGAACAAGAACAAGAATAACAAGAAGAACAAGAAGAAATCGATTGTCTAATTATCAACCATGCCCGTGTCTGTTTATGATCAGTTATCTTGGTGCCAATAGCGCTGCTCTCCCTGTCCCTGCCACCTTACAACGGTCAATTATGTTTTTCTTTCACCCAATCCTCTGGTATCTTAACTTGTCATAAGGCTGTTTTAGTTTACGCCTCCATGGGTGTCACAGAATGATGATAGTTTAGTGATTCCTTGATAACTTACATCTAAAACTACAATGTAGGAGGAGGGTTAACAATCGTGTACTTCATTCTGAGAGGAGGATAAATTAAAGATCATTGATCGAGGGATATAAAAATAGGATACAGGTGTTCGCAGAGTTCATTGCCTGACGATCTGATTGGACGGACACGGGGAAACCGGGAGATCGCGTTGTGGAAAAACGAATTTAGACGGCGATCAACGGGTTCGGAAGCTTTGAAGTATTAGCGTAAGGGGAACTCAGGGAAACAGCGTAACAACGGAAAGAAACGAGCAACTAACCAATACGTGATTTCACCGCCTTTTGATGTGCAGGATACGTCAAGAGACGAGTGTTGAGGTATGAACATCAAACAATAACGGAGGATTGGACACTCAATATAAATAGTAGAAACGGGGTTTTCTGTTTAGTGTGTGTTCCAAACTGGGCTGAATTATCTATGCATCCTGAGTGGGGAAAGAAATACACGTCCCTAATGGTTGAAAGAATATGGGATATTAGTGTTTTATTCGCTAGTGTATTTCAATTCCAGGATGATAAGTGAATATATAAGGTATTATATCCTTGGCGTAATAGTTTAAGCATAGGGAAATAGATGTGTGTGCATAGCGTTTACCATTGCTTTCTATTAGTGAATAGTTTAGACTTTGGTGAATTCATATGTCTTATGTCGGTGTATCCTTCGAAAGCCTTTCCATTACGGCTGGAGAAGGACACTTACATAAGTAGTATTAAGTGGCAGACGCATATCACTTGATTTACTATACATCTCACAGGTTCCAATTCTCATCCTGACATATCAGAGAAGATAGACAAATACGTCTTGTGTACAGAGAAAGCAGTGTTGATAATAAAGGAAAGAACGTTCACTTTAATCAAGCACTTAAAGGGGGCAGAGAAAGTTTAGTAAATAAAAGTATATCAAGATAACCAAAGTAACCATGAAAAAGGAAGATAATCTTGCGGAAAGCAAAGCCAAATAAAACTACATACGTTTACACTGTAGACTCATAGTGAAGAAACAATAGACAAGTCAGAACATTGCTAGTCGATAGAGACAATATGCTGAACTGTGGTGATGTGGTTTTTCCGGTTTTGGATTATTAACTTTGTGAAGCAGACTCTGGCGAAGTCATAGACTTACTGGAATATTATTACTTTACGGTGATCCAGTGGTGAAAAGTTTTGTTTCGTTCAATAACGGATTTACCTTCTGACTCAAGCCTACGGAACATCCAGGGTGAGACCTGTCCTGTTTTATGTGATGTCCTGTGGTTTGGCCGATTGAATGGGCGAGAGGTGATACCAAGACTAGACATTCCGAGTTCATTCTTGCACCACCAATAGAATACACTACCTACTACACCTACACAGTCCATACATACACCAGACATAGTTTTTATTAATAAATATTTTATTATTGTTGAAGGAAACTGTTGTCGGAGTATGTGATGGAGGAATAATAGAGAGAGAGAAAGGAATAGATATATGGAAGGGAAGACAGAAGGGAGGAGTGTAGACAGAAGTCAGTCAATAATCCCAAAGAAGAAGTAATAAGGTGTGCTTGTTCATTCCACGTTCCTCCCGGAAAAACAAGTCACAATGGGCCGAGGGAGTATCTCCTTCTAGATTACTGATTTCCAAAGAGGGAGAGAGAGAGAGAGAGAGAGAGAGAGAGAGAGAGAGAGAGAGAGAGAGAGAGAGAGAGAGAGAGAGAGAGAGAGAGAGAGAGACTAAGATTATTTCAAGATCGCGTTAATACAAAAACCGATTACTTTATATTGTTTTTCTCTCCATAATTTACAGTTCTGTATTTCTCGTCCTTCTGAAATTCGTTTTATAACGTAAATAGACTCGCAAATCACATTGTCTGTAGACGTCTAGACTCGTTCTAGTATGTGTTATTAAATTTAGCTTCCATTTTTACTTATGTAGGGGCCCGGGGAATTTATAGAGAGGAAATACGAAAGGGGAGGAGGGGAAATAACATTCTGAAAATATCGTGATGGGGTGTATGGGCCAAAAAAGGTTGAGAACCACTGTCCTAGACACTCTGTATGTCAGGTACCCTCATTCAGTGCCGGGATATCTCTGCCACCTAGCCTGTGTGTCTGTGCTGTGTCATGAGGCCCGACTCTGTCGTGGCATTGTGATCTGTCCTAAAGATGAACAAGTGAATGATCCAGTTCGTCGTTTATTGGGTATATGGTGCTACCTCCATATTTGTAAAGACCAATAGGTGCACGAAGGATGATGAATTCAATAAGTCACATGTCGTTTTACTCCCCCCCCCCCTTGTTATAGTTCCGGGTGCCTATTCTAAGTTGGTGTAGGGTGAGAAAAAGAAAGGAACCAGTTCCTAAGTAGGAATCTGCAATAGGACTTTGACTCGTTAGGACCATGAATGACATGTTGTGGGCCTGTATGCATGAGGGAATAGCTTCTCAGTCTCGTAGCAGACGACGAGCGCAGCCACGGCTCCAAGACTCTGATGTAGACATTACGCTAGCATGCACCGTGCTGCTCACGGCTCTCAGACTGTGATGTAGACACCGTACAAATCTATCATATTCTTCTTCGGTAATTTAGTTCGTGTTATTTGTCTGATTGTCTGGTCAGACCATTCTATGATTTGTCAACAAATGTCTTCTCTCCTTTCACTTTCTGTCTGTCTTTCTATCTCTTGGCCTCTTGCCATGATCGAGTTTTATATAAAAACAGATCATGTCATGGTTTGGATAAAGTGGGGTCTGCACGAGGAGGCCGTGCAAAGTGACCCGCGACGAGCGTGGTCACAAGAGCGTGAAAAGCGCTTGGGGCGCTTTGTGGAAATTGCAGAGTCACCTTCAATCAGTTGGGCTTGAGCCACGGTCAAGTCTGGACCCGGTTCTTGGTTCAAGTAGCATGGGCAAAAACTGCGCCGCTACTATAGTGTTTAGTTATTGTAGCCTCTAAATATTGTGTAAGACTGCTAAATCTGTTGCGTAACTGACAATGTAAAACGTATAATATTTTGAGAATATATATAGAGCGTAAAACTGTACCTGTGTTGTGTTATTCAAGGCGTGTGGAGGTTGTTTTAAATGGCTGTTATGAACTGTGCAGAGTGGAAGAGCTTAAACAGAACTTAAAATAATAATAGAAATAGCTACAGTAGAAGATCACAGCATCTCCAGGCAAAAAGGTATTGGTAAAGAAGTCCGACCGCATAGTCAGAAACATATAATATTTGCACGACAGCAAAACCTCTCCAATTGTAGCGCGGGGTCAATATCGGACAAGATGTGTGTGTATCTGGCAGGACGAACGCTCTGTACGCCCACCAGTCTCATCTGGGTTGTGATCTCGTCCATGAGGTATAAGACCATGGGTATCAACCCAAGTATTGTTGATGCCAGTATATCATTATCACATCATATCTCATCATGTTCCCCTTGTACCTTGCGGTGTCGAAGTGAAGTATAAACAGCGGGAGAGTGCCCGCTTATGGGTCTCATGTATCGATATTCCCATATACTCTGTTATTCCCTGCGTCCATAGTTTATGTGGTCGGCGTCTTCCTCTGCTTCCCTCTGGTCTATACATCATTGCTTGTTGTGGAATACTGTTAGTTGGTAACCCATTTGCTTGGCCAAACCATTTAACTTACTGCCTTCTAATAAAATCTAGTGCAGTTACAACACCCACTTTAGTCCTGATTTCTTCATTTTTGATCTTATCTCTCCTTGACACATTGAGTGTTCTTCTCAGGAATCTCATTTCTCTTGTTGTGATTTTTCTTTTGTCTTTTTCTGTCATTGTCCAGGTTTGGCATTGGTAACATAGAGTTGGTAGCACGATTGTGTTGTAAAGTGTTTTCTTAGTATTAGCTTATAGTTATTGATACATCTTTATTCTTTAGTATTTGTGCCATTTGTCCAATGAGTTTTTTTGCATCTATATTCGATCTCGTCTTTTGATTTGCTATTTGTTGATATTATACTTCCTAGGTACTTGAAACTCTTTACTTTTTTCAAGGGATGTTCGCTTAGGTGAATCGTTGCTGCTTTTTATTCTTTAGATACAGTCATTATCTCTGTTTTTTTTTTTTTTTTTAAATTCGCATATCCTTTTACAGGACATCGCTGTCAACAGCAGCATTTTTCAGCTGTCTGTTGATTTCTTGGCAAGATTACGCTCAGTAGTTTGCCATTGCTTTCTGAGCGGCCGGCTCAGTTATCCCGCAAGTCACCAGCGGGGGACGAACCGCTCCCAGTTCTCGCCCGCTACGAGACTCTGCGTGATAAACGGGTTTACGGAGAAAGTGGTATAACCCCTCGGCCAGAGAGACCGGCATCTCTGTTTTACTTGTACTAATTTTCATGTTATGTTCCCTACACATTTCATTTAGACTATTCACTTGGTCTAGTAATTCAGCTTCTGATTTTGCTATAAGTTCTTGGTCATCCGCAAACAGGAGTTCACTAAGGTTTAGATTTGCAGATGGTTCTTCTTCTGTGTTCTCGTCATGCGGTGTTGTTTCTGTCACTGTTTGGCTGATTTCTTTACATATGTTGTCTATATATGTTATGAACAAGAGAGGGGACAGGACACAACCTTGTCGTAATCCAGATCTTATGGTGAAGGGTTCTGAGTGTCCTCCAGTTGCTCTCACTATGCATTCACTATTGTTGTATAATATTTAATCAATTGCCAATTAAACACGAATCGGCCATGGGAGTATTAACGAGCATTTTCGCCTCTGGCATCTCTCTCTGTTTACTTCTGCCTCTCTCTCTGTCTTTCTCTCTCTCTCTCTCTCTCTCTCTCTCTCTCTCTCTCTCTCTCTCTCTCTCTCTCTCTCTCTCTCTCTCTCTCTGCCGCTTTCTGTGTCTCTATGTATTTCTGTCTCTTACTCTATCTTTGTCACTCTCTATCTCTGTCGCTCTCTGTCGCTCTCTGTCTGTCTGTCTGTCTGTCTGTCTGTCTGTCTGTCTGTCTGTCTGTCTGTCTGTCTGTCTCTCTCTCTCTCTCTCTCTCTCTCTCTCTCTCTCTCTCTCTCTCTCTCTCTCTCTCTCTCTCTCTCTCTCTCTCTCTCTCTAGCGACATCTAGTCAATTTTCCAGTGCTAATAAACAAGTTACAAAGTGCTTGGAGGCAACTGTGTTGTGGTATGTGAGATGTCCTTGGGCTGTCAGATTAATTAACAATGATTATACGGAAGAGGTTAATAAAAGAGAGTAATGTCCACCTGCGCGACAATATGGTAGCGACAAACAGTGTTCTTTGGTCGTATAACGAGAACAGAGAGAACAGGGAACATCACGTCGACTGGAAAGATGAACGGTATAAGATGCAAAGGAAATAAAAATAGTTAGGTATACGTACGAAGAAGTCAGAGATATTAAACAAATACACAGTAAGCATACCATACAACGAAATACGGCAAACGTAAAACAAATGGGGAAAACAATCAGTAATTGTTTCCAAAAATAATAATAAGATACAAATGAGTATACTACGCCAGAATGAAACGACGTTTCGATTTTTAATTGTCTTCGCTGGAACAACATAAACAGACCTAGAGAAAATCATGAAATCAGAAAATGTTAAAGCTCGCGGCTACATAGATCTCTGCCAATTTAATAGTAACAGGTAATTAAATAGCTGCATAGACTGAGTTCCAAGAACTGATTGATTTTACCTGTGGTAGCTACGATAGACAGGTTATGTTATCAACTGTGTCATAAGTAAATAATTATCAAGTGTGTAATTAATAAATAATGTATCAACTCTCTGAGATTAAATAGTTAATGTAGTAGATATGATGGACATGTTATTTTACCAACTGTGTGTCAAAGGTAACTAATTTATCAATTAGAAGATAATTATCAACTGTATCATTAATAACTAAGTTATCAACTCTCTGAGATTAAATAGTTAAGGTAGTAACTATGATGGACAGGTTAGAGTATCAACTATGTCATAAGTAAATAATTTATCAATTGTGTCATTAGTTAGTAATTATCAACTGTTTCATTAATAACTAATTTATCAACTCGCTGTGATTTCCATAGTTAAATTATTAACTATCAAGGGCAGTTTAATTGTTCAACTATTTCGCATGTACGAAGGTAGGTGAGAAAGAATGCACTAGATGTCATTACTCAGCGAGTAATAAAGATACAAACATGAAAATGTGGCTGCTTGAATTATGCATTTCCGTATTATTTGTGTGATATTGGAATACGTTTGAACAATTAGAACAGCCACAGTAATCCGTTAATATGATATCGATGATCAACTTACGTTACAACCAGCGAATTATAATAGAATTTGTGATTGTGAAAAAATAACCTGGCCAACATTCACAAACGTGTGTGTGTTGTGTTTGGAAGTTTTGCAGTGGATCGGAGCAGTCTCAGTAACTGGGCTGAGAGAATGAAAGCTTCAGACAGTGATAAGACCGAGCTGCATGATCTTCCACGCGTCGGGTGTTCTACCACGGCTACTGGCAAAGACATGTTGAGTGACTGTTTCAATTATTCGAGATGACAGGCGCATTACAAGTCAACAATTGCCTTGCAGCTGTCAGTCAGTAAGGGTAGCGTTATCAACTTTTTTTTTCAAAACTCTCGGACATTCAAAGATTTGCACAAGATGATCTCACAAACGAGCAGAGATTTCAAAGTAAAACAATTTGTTTTGAAATGTTCGTTGCTGTGGAAAGGAACATTTTGTCAAAGATTGTCACAGATGATAAAACCGGGACCCATCATTTTGAGTCATGCAAGAAAATGCAGTCATTGTAGAGGCATCATCCACAATCGCCAAACAGAAAGATATTCAAGACAACTCATTTAGCAGGAACGGTTATGTGATTCTGTTGATGTGATTCTGTTGATGTGATTCTCCTGGAACTGATGCCAAGAGGTGAGGCAGCCAATCCCCAAGTTGACGTCAAAACACTAAGCAAACTCAATAAGGGGTTCCGCAGAGTTAGGCCTAACAACATAACAGCAGAACTCTTGCTCCGACACGACAATGCATTCTCTTACACATCTCAGACACACGCGGCCGTTACCAAATTTGGCTGGACTGTACTTCGTTATCCACCGGATAGTCTCAATATGGCTGTCTCTGAATTTCATACTTTGTTTTGTTGCTTACTTAAATATGAACTCCTCGGGGAAAGTTTGATAAGGATGATGATGTTGTGTTTCACTCAGTGAAGACATGGCTACCTGGGCAAGGCAAAACCTGGTACATATTAGGCATGCATGCACCTGTTTCCAGCTGGCGTAAGGCTGTACAAGTTAGCGGAGATTATGAAGACAAATAGCATGTTTAGAGATATATTTCATGAATATTATTTCATATAAATATCAAGCGGAGAACCCCTCGAGGCCACTAAGACAGTTCATAAACAGACATGTATTGTTTGACGCTCATAGAAGTAGAGGTAAGAAGTAGGGATTAGATTACACACTAGACAATATAATTTGGAGGTGACAGGTTCGAATCCCGGTCGTTAACTATAGCTCTCAATTGTTATGTTGTCTAATGCGCCATGTGATCTCTGCTTCATTTCTGCACCTCTGTGAGAACCATGTGGGATTATTGTTGTATTACATTGTTTCATATCGAGTTTTTCATATAGTTGTAGCGGTGTGTGGTTATTGTTTGTGTTCTTGCGAAGGCTTTGGCCGCAACATTCACTGTGTTACTTGTTATCCTGTTGTAGTAAAGCTTTTCGATTCTACTCCTCATTTGTGTGTATGCGCGATTCATTAACTACACGTATATTGTTATGTAAACTTCCTTCATTTTGAACCAACGTATTACGAATGAAATATTATGGTGCAATGCATTCTGACAGTTTATCGTAAATACGAGGGTAAGTTAATAAGTAAGACACACGCGTCTGTAGAAAAATAACTAAATATGATAACAACTTGAAACCAGTTTATTTGTATACATACATTGTCCCTTTATTACTCAACATAATTTATACCAACATTGATGCACTTGTCCCATCGTTTTATCACTTCTCCCAAACCGGCTGCGTAGAACTGCGTGCTTTGTTTTCTAAACCACGTTTTCACTTCACATTCAACTTCCGCGTCATTCTCGAAATGTCTCCCGCCAAGGCGTGTTTTCAGTGGACTTAGCTCCTAGAGATTTCCCGTAAAGGAGTGCATAGCTGGGTAGAAAAAGTTACGCGGGCGAGTCACTAAGTAAGTCACACATTTCTGTGGGATGGCAAGTAAATGAAAACAGGACACGTAGATTTATACATTAGGTTTGGGAGAACTGATAAAACTATGGGATAAGTGCATCAATGTTGGTGGACATTAACTTGAGAAATAAAGGGACAATGTATGTATACAAATAAACTGGTTTCAAGTTATCATATTTAGTTATTTTTCTGCAGCCATTTGTGACTTACTTATTAACTTACCCTTGTAACTAATATAGTAACTATGATGAACAGGTTAAATTATCAGCTATCTGGGCTGTAAATAATTAATCTAGCAACTATGATGAAAATGTTATCAACTCTCTGAGCTGTAAATAATTAATGCAGTAGCTATGATAAACAGGTTAATTTATCAACTGGATGAGATAAAAGTAATTAATGTAGTAACGATTGCGATCATGTTATTTCAATACGTGAATGAGATGTGAAGAATGATCGCCTCGTGACCTTTTGTCTAAGTCCATAGTCTAGATTTATTTACTCTTGATCTGGCCAGGGTGCAGACGCGGTCATTCAAACTGCAAACTCGAATCCCCACATCACTGACCAGTAACACTGACAGACGGGTATGGTACACCACATGTGGATAGGTTCATAGTGGAACTAAGTGTCCTATTTTGTGTAACGTAAAAAATATTGATACAGTTCAATATAATAATATTTCCTAAATTTAATGGTATTTGTCAATCAAGAATGATGATGACCATTCATTTCATTCACTGGTGTTGAGAGTTTGGAGCCGTGAGTTCTAAGAAGACTGATAAGGCCTATTTTGGCTCGAAATGTTCTTTGACAATGTGGACAAGAATGCTCTACGTTCCAGGGGGAGGATCTTCTGCTGTAGTTGTTTTGCACAGTCTTTTTGTTTTCATAGCTATTGCAGTCCTTTTTGCTTCACAAGTGACTACACCCTTGCGTAATGATGTGCACCATGAATTTCGGTCTTTGGCAGCAGTCGCTCAGGTGTCGTGATGATTTCCAAAAGCTTTTAGTGAAATCTCAACCTCTATTTAAACCGTTTCCTCTGGCCGCCATGGGAGCGTTTACCACAGCGCAGCTCATCGTAAAACATTTGTTTAGGGAACCTGTGATCTGGAATGAGAGTCAAGTGAATAGCCCAGCGAACACAATTCTTCATTAGTAGGATGTGGATACTGGACATGGATGCTCTTTCTAAGACTTCAGTGTCTGGGACCTTGTCTTGCCATTTGATCTTGAATAGCTTCCCAAGGTTGTGTGGAAGTGGTTTAATATCCTAGCGTGTCGCTGGTAGACAGTCCAAAATTCACAAGCATATAGCAGTGTGGATAATACGTCTGCTTTGTAGACGTTCAGCTTTGTTTGCAGGCCTTTTCCATTTCTGTCACATACATTTTGTAAAGCCTGCTAAAAGCCGCCCTGGCTTTGGAAATTCTTGCATTCACTTCGTCATCGATTGTGGAAGCTGGGATACAGTGATGCAAAGAAAGTGAATGTCTCCACAACACTTAGTCTGTGGTCATTCACTGTGATATTTGGCACAGTGTGATTCTTCCCTGGAGCTGGCTGGTACATATCTACAGTATTTTCCAAGTTGATATTGAGCCCATGGTTGGCACAAGCATATGAGAAAGCTAAAACTTTGTGTTGCGTGTCTGCCTGTGAGTTGGCATATAGAGTGCAATCATCAGCAAAAAGAAGCTTTCTGGCGGTGTCGCTGGTAGTTTTGGTTTTAGCGTTCAGCCTTCTGAGCAGCTTTCCATCCATGCGGTAGTTGATGTCAATTTCAATATCGTTGATTTCGAAGGCATTCGTCAGCATAGCAGAAAACGTGAGGCTGAACAGTGTTGGTGCCAGGACACAGCCTTGCTTCACTCCACTGGTGACCAGAAATGTCTCAGACAATTCGCAATTTTCCTGGACTCTTGCCTGATTGCCATCATGAAATAGCCAAACTATTTGGACAGACTTTCGTTGACAGCCTATTTCGCCAATTTTTCATATTCCTTCTCTGCTAACAGTATCAATAGCCTTGGCAAGACCAATAAAAGTGGAGAAAATTTCAGAGTCCTGTTCCTGACATTATTCTTGCAACTGCCTTGCAGCTAAAATCATGTCAACAGTTCCTCGTTCTCCTCTACAGCCATATTAACTCTTGGGAAGAAGACCTTTGTCGAGATGGGTTGTAAATCGATTGAGAAGAATTCTGGCGACTATCTTCCCTGAAATTGAGAGCAAGGAGATGCCTATGTGACTGTCACAGAATTGGCGGCTTCCTTTACATTTGTAAAGGTGGACTGTTGACGCATCCTTGAAATCTTGTGGCATGATCTCGTTCACCCATATGTTTGTAAAGACTTGGTGAAGCTGCTCTATCAAAACCAGTCCACCTGTTTTGTAGATCGCTGCCGGGATTGAGACAGGACCAGGACCGTGCCACTGAAAAGTTGATGGATGTCTTGTTTACTTCCACTATGGTTGGTAAGTCAGCAAGAGTATTGTTTGTGGGGTCTTGAGGAAGGCAGTTGATGGTTTCGTCATTGATGGAAGAGGTTGCAATTAGGATGTTGCTAAAATTCTCTGCCCAGCGTTGGAGTATGTCTTTCTTGTCGGTGACCCATGTTCCCCCATCAACACTAAGGATTGGAACTATGCCTAGTTATGGAGGGCCATAAACTGCTTTTTGTGAGTCATAGAAGTTTTTCATATCATTTATGTCAGCAAAAACTTGAATCTAATCAGCTTTATTGCCCAGCCATGATTTCCGCATGTGCCGAAGTTTCTGTTGCATGATCCTCCGGATGTTGTTGAAGGCATCCATTTTCATGTGGACTTCGGGTCGTTCAAATATGTCTTGTGGAGACGGTTTTTCTCGGCCAGCAATTGGTTGATGTCTTCTGAATTTTCATCGATCCAGTCTTGATGCTTTCGAGGGGCGGGACCCAGGATTTCCACATCAGTGGTGTAGATTGTGTCTTTCAGGGCTACCCACTCTGTGGGACTGGACTTGAGACGGTCCCCTAGCATATTTACAAACGACAGCTGCACTTTCTTACTATTTAAGCGGATGACATTTAGTGATTTCTTATTTGTTTTTATTTTTTTTAACAGCAAAAATTAAGAACCAATAAGTGAACAAAAACACATCATACTAATATGGAAGATGTACTTCGAACAACTTCTGAACATTCCATACGATATCACAGGAATTCAAGAAACCGACACAGATACCATCGAAGAACTAGAACCAGACATACTGAAAGAAGAAATTATAGAAGTAGCAACGCGATTAATAGTAACAAAAATCCAATCTGCTAGCTTATCTCCTGTATATCCTAGCTGTTTGCATATTTCAATACACTTTTCTAAAGTCGACATTTTAGAATTAAAAAAAAAATATTTATGTACACACAAAAATTATGTCCCATGGACAATAATTATGAAATGTGCTGGTTGGTTATCTACCTTTTTGTAAGATTACAAAACAGTACACAAAATTTACATACGTGAACAGAAAATGAGTGTTATTTAAGATTGCAATCAAAGAAATAAAGTTTAACTTAGCTGTTTTTCAAGGGTGTTGCTCCAGCACTACAGATGGCTTCTGATCTAGTTGCTTTCGTGGTTTCTGCAACTTGTATACAGGTCTAATACAACAACTACATCAACCTGTTGTTGGACAGAAAAACATTAATATTGTCGTATAGTCATGTCCATGTGAATGTTATGTAATGAGAGAGAATTATATGAGTAATTAGCTTTCAGAATGGACTTTAGAGTGAAATCAGGATAAATATATATCATACAATTAAATTGTCGTTGTCGTGTTGTGTGTATGTTTACAGTTTTACTTGGGTAGTTCAAGAGCTGTCACAGTTTTGCTTTTATATGTCTTGGGACTTGCCAAAACGGACGTTGTACCCCATAATTTACCTGTCAACGTCTAGAGGTATTAGAAAGTGAAGGGTTCAGGACAGGTAGATAGTACGAGAATAGATGAGACATAAACACATGAGTCAATAAGATATGATTTATTACTCTAGGATATAATCATACAACAATGTCTCATCCATCATTCGTTCTCGCACTAATTCATAATATAGCAATAATTTAGCAATGCAATACGTTACGATACAAGCCACTACGCTCTCGTATCACAGCCACACACACAAGCACAAGTCAAAGGGTTCAGCTATTCCAATCCTGAATTTCCAAGCACAGTCTATCCTGTCACACTCTCAGTCATGCATCCTCTCTCGGTCAAGTCCAAAGCCCGTCTGGCTTCTCCTCGACTGCCCGGTGGTCACGACGTACCTGCCCCTCGTGCCGCCCGTGGGAAGTCAGGTGTCTCGCATAGGCCTGGTTGAGGCTAGGCGTATTGCGTACTTATCAAAGCGTACTCAAAGCCCTCTTTGAACGCTACCTTGAGCAAAGCAACCAGACAGACATGGGAGGCCGAAATCTGGCCAAGGAGGTCACCTCAGACAGATGCAAGGCCCAGAACACTTCGGATGAAGACACAGTGACAGTGAAAGAAATCAAGGTTGTGCTTCGACGATCAAAAAACTGTGCTCCAGGTCCTGATGGCATAAGATACGACGACATAAATAGGTGTACCGACAATGAGCTAGAGAAACTAGCAGACATGTACAACAACAGTATAGGGAGTGCTAGCATCAAGGAGGAATGGTTACACAGCTATCTGATTCCCTTGCCGAAGCCTGACAAAGACCACAAAAAAATTCAGGGATATCGAATTATAACCATGCAGAATACAATAGGCAAGCTGCTGGAGGAGGTAATTGCCAGGAAAATATCAAGCCAACTAGAGAGGCAAGGTGTTTTCCCACCCACCCACCCTGGGTGGGTACCGTCCAAAGAGAGAAACCTGGACCAATGCAGCAGTCTTTGCCCAGGATGTCTATGAAGGTTTCCACTCAGGCACTGAAACCGTTGCTGCAGCGATTGATCTTGAGGACGCATACAACAGAGTACCACTGGATTTTTTAATGTTTCAGCTTCTCGAACTAAACGTAAGTCCATTCCTCCTTAGTTGGATCGCTGCAGCCCTCTTCCAACGGAAAGTAGTTTTTAGATGTGGCAGTTGGACTTCGGAACCAACAACAATATATCCTGGCCTACCACAGGGATCACCATTATCTCCGGTACTGTTCAACGCCTACACAGTGAGAATCACCAGTGAGCAGATCACTGGACCTGGCAGGACATTGTCATATGCCGATGATGTTTTAGTGTATCGTCAGGGGAAGGATAGAGAGGAGGTCGCTGTGGAACTACCTACCGAACTCAATCGCATAAGTACTTGGTGTGATGAAGCTGGGGCAATGGTCAACCCAACAAAGGCAACAGTGACTTGGTTCTCGTTGAATAATCATATTGTCAACACTCCAACACCAACTGTAATGCTGTGTTCAGAGACGGTGGAAAGAACGGGGGCAATGAATTACCTGGGGATACGGTTTGATCGAAGCCTTGCTTATAATGTGCACATAGACCAGGTGATAACAAAGGCCAAGCGGGGTTTGGCAGCGATGCGGGTGATGGCGGCAGCAAACTGTGAGCAGCGCCATCTATGTCTTCTGTACGAGGGGTTGGTCATGTCTGTTTTGGAGTATGCAATGGCAATCCTGACTCTCAGCCATAAGCAGATAGAAAGGATGGAAAGGATACAGAATGAAGCTATGCGCATTATTCTTGGATGTACAAGAGATACAGCATGCAGGGCGATGCGCTACCTTCTTGGTTTTCCAACCATTGAAGAGAGAATACAAGGTTGTAGGGCACGCGCCTACCTCAGAATTAACACAAACACACAACATCCACTGCATAGTGAAATTATTAAGGTGAAGGGCAGCAGGTTAAAAAGAGGACGGTCGTGGATGGGTCAAGCCGAAGACATTCTTCAACAGGTGTGTTCACTTGAGGACTTAGAACCTGGCGAGGAGTGGGTGCGAGTGCCAACAGACTTCTGCACATCCTTTTCAGTTTGCATCCAACTAGATAGAAAATGCAGACAAGAAAATCCGGCTGCTGTTGAGGCTGAAGTACAAGCGTTGATTTTCGAGAATTCGCTAGACGGTGACGCGGTCATCTACACAGATGGGTCGGTCGTCCGACATGTGAGAAGCTCATGGGCCTTTACAGCTCGGGCCGGAGGGAGAATTGTAAAGGAGGACTCTGGTGCTTTCACTGAAACCACAAGTAGCCTGACCATTGAAGTCATGGCAGTAAGTAAAGCAATAACATGGCTCGAGACACAGACATTCACTGGGGCTTGTTTCCTTAGCGACTCAATGAACATGATCAAGAGGATAGAGGAGGGGTCGATACGAAGAGAATGGTTGCTGCCTCTGGAGCGGTCTCGACTGACAAAGATTAGTTTCATCTTCGTGCCAGGGCATGCGGGAGTACAAGGAAATGAGCGGGCTGACAAGCTCTCAGGTGAGGCTACTGTGGAGGGCGGAAGCGCCATGGACCAGGCCGACATTCTGAATGCTCTACGAGAAGTAAGACTTTTGCGAGAACCAAGTGATGACTGTGAATCTACAACAATGGCCAGACTGCGAGAGCAGCAAATTAAAAGAGGGGTGGCCAAACAAGAACACTACGCAGGAAGCCAAAGAAGATTTATAAACCAACACAGAACTGGCGTCGTTAGCCGCTACACGTTGCGGGATTTGCTGAGGAGGGGATCCGAGCACTTATGGACTGAATGGTTCGATGTGCAATGAGGATGATCTGTCGACTAACTAACTAACAGTATTGCGTACTTCTATTCAGGGTGACCGGGTACAGTCCTGTCTCAGCATCTCGACTGTTCTCTTTCCCCCGTACTCACCCCATGTCCCTATCTCTAACATCTGTCCTCTTCTCTGTCCCCTACAGGACCTTGACAAGCCGTCAGATTAGCCCTATTGCACAAATCACCGGGACAAGTTGAAATACCAAATGAACTAATTAAAGCAGCAAGAGAAGTAAGAACAGCATGGCTACATAGACTATTCAATCACGTTTGAGTAGAACAACAGAGACCACGAGACTGTGGAAACCCCATAATCATCCAAATTTGAAAAAAAAAGCAGCAAAAGAGACTGCACACAATACAGAGGTTTTTCCCCTTTTGAGTCATATTTGGAAAATATTTTGCAAAACTCTCGTGAAAATATTACGAACTACTATAGAACCCCAGCTAAGCGAAACACAAACTGGATTTTTAAAAAAAACAAAAAACAAAAAGAATGCTTAGATGCTATATTTTCTCTTAGACAACTTATAGAAAAATCAATCGAATTCAATGAAACAATCTAATTAGCCTTTGTCGACTAACAATGGACATTTGATAGAGTAGAGCATGTGAAGGAAGGTCAAGCACAGTGGTTCTCAACCTTGTTTGGCCCATGTCCCCCTTCACCAACAAGCTGTGGAAAATCCTTAAACAATATGGAGTAAGTACACATCAAACAAACATATGTTAAATCTTTTATAATAACAGTGTATGCATAGTGAGAGCAACTGGAGGACACTAAGAACCCTTCACAATAAGATCCGGAGTACGACAAGGTTGTGTCCTGTCCCCTCTCTTGTTCATAACATATATAGACAACATATGTAAAGAAACCAACCAAACAGAGACCGCAAGAACACCACATGATGAGAACACAGAAGAAGAACCATCTGCATATCTGACCATTAGAGAACTCCTGTTTGCGGACGACCAAGCACTAATAGCAAAATCAGAAGCTGAATTACAAGACCACATGAATAGTCTAAACGAAATGTGTAGGGAACATAACATGAAAATTAGCACAAGCAAAACAGAGGTAATGACTATAATTTACGAAGAACAAACAACAACAATTCACCCAAACGAACATCCCTTGAAACAAGTAAAGAGTTTCAAGTACCTAGGAAGTATAATAACATCAAATGGCAAATCAGAAGACGAGATCGAAAATAGATGCAATAAGCCAAACCAATTCATTGGACAAATGGCACCAATACAAAAGAACATACATGTATCAATAAATACTAAGAAAGCACTTACAACACAATCCTCCTACCTACCAACTCTATATTACCAATGCCAAAGCTAGACAATGACAGAGAAAGAGAAAAGAAAAATAACAACAGAAATGAGATTCCTGAGAAGAAACTCAAAGTATCAAGAATAGATACAGAAATGAAGATATCAGGACTAAAGTGGAGGTTATGGCAGCGCTAGATATTATTAGAAGGCAGCAAGTCAAATGGTTTACCTATGCAGGGCTTCAACCCGGGACCTCCAGCACTCGAGGCGGACACAATACCCCGAGACCACTCAGCCCATATATATATATATATATAGTGCTGCTTTAGTGCTGCTACCCCCACTTTAGTCCTGATTTCTTCATTTCTGATCTTATCTCTTCTTGATACGTTGAATATACATTATGATGATTACCAACGGAGGGGAGCAAGCAAGTTGAAGGAGAACATCAAGGATGCGTATAGAAGCGGTCCAGTTAATTTTACCACTATCGGATCTTAAGGTTGAGCTGTGTTGTTAATGAATCGCACCATGAAGGTATATACTTGATAGAAGCGGATGATTTGTTAAAGATATTTCAAGTTTGGGAAACTCTCGCATAGTCGTAGTAACCAAAGTCATGATGACTCTGACTGAGGAGACATTCAAGGCGACTCTCCAATTCTTAAACTAATTCCATAGATGTGGAACATGAAAGTATGATACGTATTAATATAATCTTGATACATAAACATTGTATGTGATACTGTGCTAGTGTAGTGATTATGAAGAAGGTTTCTGAATTAAAATTATGAAGTTTTTAAATTGGCGTAATTGGCGTCGTGGAATGAAAGTTGGAATTAACCTACGAAGGCAAGAGTAAGGATTTCTACACTAAACTCTCTACAACACGAATTCTCCACTAAGCGGCCAGAAGAAGCAAACTCATTGCTGTGGAACAAGGCAACGAAGATAGAAGAATCTACGTCAGCTTCCATATGTGTACGACACGAGTGTACTGTTACACAGTGTGGAGAGATAATATATATACAGACCTAAAGGCACTTGAAATCAACGACTGGCAAGAGAAGGTCAACCAGAGAGACGAATGGAGACGGATTGTATCTGCAGCAAAGAATCTCAATGGCTCGGAACGCTGAAGAAGAAGAAGAATATATATATATATATATATATATATATATATATATATATATATATATATATATATATATATATATATATATATATATATATATATAGTATGGTCGTCTGCAAATAGATCACAAGTTGTATTGATATATAAAGGAAGATCATTAATATAAACTACAAAAAGCAACGGACCTAGTATTGAGCCCTGAGGCACACCAATATTAAGATCTTTGGGTCTTGATAGACAGTTGTTGAAGGGCACGACTTGTTGTCTGTCGGATAACATTATGTCATCAGTTCATCATATTGGCGCTAGTCTTCGTTTGTTTTAATTTACTTATTAAAATATAGTGATCTACCATATCAAAAACTCTTATTTTAACTCTTCAAACACCGCTCCACAAATGTTTCTATTGTTGATGTTAAAATGCCAGTTATCGGACAAATTTGTTAGCGAGCTATGGCAAGGATATTTACGTCGATACCCAGATTGACTGTCAATTATTAGATCGTTGTTAATAACATGATGTAATACTATGTTATGTATGTGTTGTTCTAAAGGCTTTGATAGTGACGATAGTAAATAAATAGGTATATAATTATCCAAGATTGAGCCAGTTTTAAATAAAGGATACACTTCAACAATTTTAAATGCAGATGGGAAGTAGTTTCAGGCAATACATTATTTATATTTGAATGTTAGAACTGACAGACAGACACACAGTAATTCACACAGACTGATTAACGAATGCTCGGGTGAACGGACGGATAAATAGACAGACAGACAGGCAGGTAAGTAGGCGGAGAGACAGTCAGACGAACTAACGAATGGAAGGACGGACGGACGCCGGATAAATAGATAGACAGACAGATAGACAAACAGATAGACGGATAGACAGACAGACAAACAGGCAGGCAGGCAGAAGTACAGACAGAACGAACGAACGAACATACTTTATTTTCAAAGGGTTAAGAATTGGGCACGTAGAGTTGTCTGACATTCTGCCCTTCTTCTCTATTTCTCCTCATAAATTATTTCATTAAACAAGACTTATAAAGCTAATCTTAGACAACAAAAGAACAAAACGCATTAAAACGCACGAAAAATAATCAATAATACATGACTCACTGAGGCAAGGTTTAACATGGGCAGTATAAAAAACAAAGAAAGGTGAAACGTATCGACAGGAGGATAGACATATATCAAACAGACAGACAGACAGACAGACAGACAGACAGACAGACAGACAGACAGACAGACAGACAGACAGATGGGAGAGAGAGAGGGAAAGAGAGAGCGAGAGCGAGAGAGAGAAAGAGAGAGAGAAAGAGCGAGAGAGAGAGAGAGAGAGAGAGAGAGAGAGAGAGAGAGAGAGAGAGACAGAGAGAGAGAGAGAGAGAGAGACAGCCGACGTGCAGCACTGCAAGTTGGCTACAATAATACTACAAGCAATGTGATTGAACGCCATCAAGACAAATGATGTGTGGCGTTCCCTGTCATCACCTAATGAAACGTTTACAGACATGACGGCAGAGTCTCTCCCTGGACATGGCGGAACCCATTCCATAATATATTGGCCACGTGTGTAATGATACCATTTAACATGTTACATTGATGTCTGTCCTGGATGGTTGTGACATAAGTATGCCTGGGCTAGTTGTGTTTTTCATTCTTTCTGCTGAATACAGTTCTTTGTTTCCGATCTCGACTCTAGAGTCTGTCTGGAACACTAATAATATTGTTCCCTGCCTCTATCCTAAACTTTGCCTGGAACACTGTGTTTGTCACATCCTCTATTATATATTTTTTCTGAAACCGGTTATGTTTCCACCATCTTATGTTCCCAATATGCTGTTCCCAACATGTAGTCTATATATTGCCTGGAACCCATGTTGTTCCAAACCTCTAATCTGCATTTGTCCCGGTACAGTATTATGTAATAAGAAACTTTAACTGTAGCGTTGTCTTAAATCGTGTTTCAACACTCTTGTGTATAGCACTAAAGGACGTGAGTTGTGGAAAGCTATGATCGTCTACATCAGCCGGGTAAGTACTTCAAGAAAAAGTGCCATTTGTTGCTTGTGTATCGTAACTATTGACGTAAATCATAACGCAAGGGTGTAGTCAACTGTGAAGCAAACAGGCTGCAAGAGCTGTGAGAAAAAGGCTGAAAATAAAAAAAAACACTGCAGGAGATTCTCAAGAATTTGTATAGAACATTTCGAGCCCAAATAGGCATTGCCAGCCATCTTAGAAATCATGGCTACAAACTTTCAACCCCAGTTGATGAAATGAATGGTCATCGCCATTTTTGATAGACAAACACATAGAAGATTATTTCAAGATTGCGTTAATACAAGCATCGATTACTTGATGTTGTTTTTCCCTCTATACTTTACGGTTCTGTACTCCTCGCCTTTCTGATATTCGTCTTATAACGTAAGTATACCCACAAATCACGTTTTATGTGGACGTCTAAACTTGTTCTAGAATGTGTTATTAAAGTTAGCTTCCATTTTTATGTATACAATGTAGAGGCAGGGTGGTGGAGGGGGTAATTTATAAGGTGGAAATACGAAAGGGGAGGAATGGCATTTTCAACATATGGTGAAGGGGGGGCATGGACCAAAAAAAGGTTGAGAACCACTGTGCTAGACCTTCCTTCACATGTTCTAGGTCCTTACATGTGAGGCGTGGTAGCCAGCTCTTTTCCTGGTCACCTTTCCTTCACAGACAATTCTAAAACGTGTCTGCTACCCATGTTTGTAAGACAAGGTCTTCACAGACAATTCTAAAATGTGTCTGCTACCCATGTTTGTGAGACAAGGTCTTCACAGACAATTCTAAAATGTGTCTGCTACCCATGTTTGTGAGACAAGGTCTTCACAGACAATTCTAAAACGTGTCTACTACCACTTGCTTGTGAGACAAGGTATGCCAGACAAATTTAAAACGTGTTTGCTTCCAATGTTTGTGAGACAATGTCTTATCAAACAATTCTAAAACGTATTTGCTTCCCATGTTTGTGAGACAATGTCTTTTCAGGCAATTTTAAAACTTGTCTGTTGCCCACGTTTTTGAGACAAGGTCTGCCCTAGAACAGAACTGCTTGTTGCAAAATAATCATCTTTCTGCCGGGGATGGAACCCTAATCTCTTGCTTAGCAGGTCTTCTTCTTCTTATCCTCCACTGGGCATATACCCCCTACTAAACCACGATCTGCCGTCATATCTTTTGCATCTTGTGCAGTTTTCTCCATTTCTTCGCAATATTAGTCTTCTCTGTTATTCTCTTCTATATTAAATCTCCCGGTATTTCGTTCGACTTGTAGGTTCCAAATCAGAATGTGTCTAGTTATTGTGTCCTCAGGTTTCCTCTATCCAACGCCAGTGTCTTTCCCGCACCTGTAGGTTGACTGTAATTTGTTTAGTTGATTTGTTTGGTTAATTTGTTTAGTTCATGTGTTTAGTTGATTTGTTTAATTGATTTGTTTAGTTGATTTATTTAGTTGATTTGTTTAGTTCTCTCCATTGGGTATTCGGTTATACCTTTTTGTTTTGCGTTCACTCGCTTTTAACTTAAGCTTAGTCCATACACGTGCTACTACGTCTGGTGCACAGGGCTGTCTTTTGCGTGCGGTACACCTTTCCTTATTACCAGTGTCCCTCGCCATCAGATGAACCCACTCCGACACCTGAGGTACTTGTAATTTACGGCCCCAAGTGAAGGAAGAGAAATCAAGATTATAGTCCAAATAACCGGTGTTGGAGTTGAAAATGCTATCTCATCATCTACACACCGGAAGTTTAAGAATGTGCAAGCTCGTAAGTATTCGGCCACTCTGTCCTGCGTAATTCCAGTTTACTGCCACTATTCTTCGCAGGCACCAAATAGTAAATGTTTGTGGTTTATTAGTAATTCATGTGGATACTCCCAACGTTCCTAAAATATACTTCTTCCTCCTTCCTCTTTCGAGGATAGTTTCTCACACCTAGTTAGTTAGTCGCGATTCTATCTTCAAGGCAAATGGTCACCCCATTATGCTCCGTTCCCTGTGCCAGTAAATATCACATAAAAAGCTCCTCACTGCCGCGTGTGAAAAGTGGAACAGACAGGAGTCTCGACAAACCAACAGCTCGACCGGGTATACTATACATAATGCCGCTGCCAGAATGCCAACACAAAAGTCCTCCACGAGAAATACAGTTCACCGTCGATGGGAGCGACAATCTGGTATGCACCTTAAAGTCAGTGTGTCCGACCATACGTTTAGGTCAGGTGTGCTTCCTCTAGACATGTTCCATCCAAGGTAAGGGGTTCAATCTACCCGTGGGTAGGTTCTCTTACCTAATGTCTCCAACGTACCGACTTGAAGGCCTGCTGCTCTTTCCGATGTCTAACTTCCGTGAGAATTTCAGCATGAGCAACTTGCACGCGACGCCTCCGGTTTTTTAGATTTTATTTTCGCCCTTATACGAGAGGGTCGAGTGTCTGACCTCACTACACAAACCTGACCCATACAGTAGTGCCGATTGAACATTGAAGTCAAATAGGCTACGTTTGCCTTAACAGGGATAATTATCATCCAGTGCCTTGCCGGCTGACGTGGGCGAGCATGCCTCTCCACAAATTACGATCTCCGAAATCATGGATCAGTTCGTGTGTTGACTCCTTTCCGTGCCATGACACAAAACTGTAAAGAATTTTCTCACTCTGTCTTCCTATATATCTCTTTCCGCAAGTATTTCCTGTTCTCACAACATGTTCCAGTTTTTGTCTTTTCACAACTTGGCCCAAATATAAAAAAAAGCGATGACTGCCTCTTTCTGATGTTTGTGATAAGTTGTCTTAGCCACTCAGCTTCCCTTAAAACGTCCTGATTGCTCTTTATGGCTGTCCAATTAATTTTCAACATTCTTCTATAAAACCACATCCTCAATGCTTCCGGTAACGTTTTCGCCTGTTTATTAATTGTCCAGGATTCGTAGCCGTGTGTTAAAACTATATCTATGTAACATGTAAGGACTTTCAAGGACAGTGACTTATTGTACAAAACGCTCTTCATGTGATGGAATGCTGTGTTTGTTTGTCCTATTCTATTCTTTATCTCAGTGATACATCTTCCATCTGATGTTATCCATGTGCCCAGATATCTGAATTTCTGCACTTGCCTCACAATAACGTCGTTTACTTTAATTGCACATTTAGGCAAACTCTGTTTCTTTGATAACACCATGATTTATGCCTTTCTGTTATTCAAATTAAGGCCCATTTTTAACTTTCTACAACCACTTTATCTATCATTTCCTGTAGATTCTTCTTACTTGTTGCTGTCAAGACGGCGTCATCAGCATAACGTAAGTTATTTTTATTGTATCCACCAATCACGATCCCTGAAATATTTTCATGGTTGCGTGTGCTTTTGACACAACCACATTTTTCTACAAATTAAACAATGCAATGTTGTTTCCTCTGTTTTCGTAACAACAGTGAGTTCCCGAGACAACCCCATGTACCAGCATACATTGCGACAGGAACCAGCCCACAATGTTAAGAGCATAAATCTACGTGATCTCTATACAATTCAAATGCACAGGGTCACGTGGTGTGGCTGCCTGCAGACACTTCAATCAAATTGGTAAATAGACGGTCTGCGGCGTGGCTTCCGCTTGGACGGAGTGTGTGCCTTGATCTGGCTTTCATATCACGTCCTGGTGTCTGCCCAAGTGGACAATGAGGGGACCAGAGATGGCACATTTTGCTCGATGACATCAATATTTCTAATGCTGGTTAGTATGGTCAATAACTATGGTACACATAAGAACGAACACTCGACAGACAGTACCAAGAACGAACACTCGACAGACAGTACCAACAACAACACATGTATGGGTGGTTCAGTATGAAAATGTGTCTATATCTACAACTAAGGCAGTGGAATGGGTTCAATACCTATCGGCGCAAACCATTGGTTTTTGTCTCCGCCAATAACGACTTGGTGCGGCCAAGCCTCAAAATGTATACTGAAGAAAGGGGGTATCAAGCAAGAGCTTCAACGCCATTGTACCGGGTTTATCCGATTTTTAGCTGAGTTTCTTCCTCAGTGCCGTCTGTCAAACTCGTCGTACATAGCACAAACTCCGTAGCTAGCGAAGAGCCACCCCCCCCCCCGGAGTCTGTGAACAGAACGGAGTAAACCGGAATCGATCCTGCAATCTTCGAAGCGCGAGGCAGACGGTGTAATTACTTGGCCACGGAGACCCAATTGGTACTGGATAAGTTTTAGTAATTCTCTGAGAGGTGTGTGAGAACGGAAAATGGCGAGACATAAAACTTAACCGCTCATATTATTCTGCAGTCACCTAGAATATGTGCAACGTAACATTAGACACTGTAACGGTAGTTTACGCTATTGGGTTACCTTTAACCCGTCAACCTTTGAACTAAGTCAAGGCTCTTGTACATACTTTGAAGAGTGTTGGGTAGATGGTGCTGGCAGCCTATTTGTAATGACCCTCTGGGCGGGGATAATGTCGCCGATATAACCCCGGTCGCCTTTACAGCCCCAGACATTTCCTGTTGGTGGGTTCTAGAGAAGTTGATAGTGTACTACGCTGGTAGTCTCATGAACACGGTCGGATGCAGGTTCCATGCTTGGACTCGTAGCTGGTCACATTGAGGGAAACATTGGCCACCTACTCCTTGTTCTCAGGTCTACACACTGTAATGGCTCTATCTATGACAGGAAACTGCTTCCGGACTATTTATTTGTTTTTGTAATATATGTTACTGTGAGTCGTATTTCCAGCTGTAGTCAATAAATAAAACAACAACATCAAATCCACCACGATGTAAACCTTAAGACTACAGCACCGGCAGGAAATAAATCTCAGACTACCGGACTGGCAGGCAACTGTACTAGTCTCTGCGCTACCACGATTTCAGGCCAGGCATGGAACTGTAAATGATCAATGATGAAACAGTGATGTTGCACCTTTTTGAGTGCTGGACTCCGGTAGGAATCTATGGGCAAATCTCTGTAGGTGGGTTGTAGGCATCTGGAGCAACTCACGTACGAAAGGTCTTTGAGTTCGGGAATCACAACTGTGTCCAGCATTTTGTGTTTCGCATTTTTTAAATTATAATTCTCCTACTATAATTGTTCTGCGCAGACTTCAAGTCCTGGGAGATCAAATTTACCCCGAATCACAGTGTGGCTTCCGACAGAACCGGTCTACCATTGATATGATATTCTCATTGCGACAAATGCAAGAAAAATGCCGTGAACAGAATCAACCACTGTTTATTGCCTTCATCGACCTCACAAAGGCATTTGATTTGGTCAGTCGTGAGGGTCTGTTCAAGGCACTAAAGAAGATTGGCTGCCCACCAACTCTTCTGTCCATTGTGGAATCGTTCCACACAGGCATGAAGGGTATAATCACGTTTGATGGTGCAACTTCTGAAGAGTTTGAAATCAAGAGTGGAGTTAAGCAAGGTTGTGAACTATCCCCCACCCTCTTTGGAATATACTTTTCACTTCTACTGAAATATGCCTTTCGTGATCAGGATGACGGTATATACATTCACTCACGCTCAGATGGTGGCCTCTATAATGCTCAGAGATTGAAGGCCAAGACCAAAATTAGGAGGGTACTAATCAGAGAGTTGCTTTTTGCGGATGATGCTGCGATTACGACCCACTCTGAGGTAGAATTACATCTACTATCTGCATTCTCCAATGCTTGTTCTGAATTTGGTTTAACAAATAACATAAAGAAGAAACAGATTATGTCACAAAGTGAACATGGGGTACCATCAATCTTTATTGACGACGCCGAACTGGAGATAGTAGACCATTTTACATATCTAGGATCAGAGGTAAATAGCAAATTATCCCTAGATCAGGAAATCAACATCAGGATTGGTAAGGCAGCAACAACAATGAACATGGTAGCAAAAAGAGTCTGGGAGGACAGGAAACTTACTGCCAAAACAAAAGTCCTCGTCTACCAAGCCTGTATCCTTAGTACTGTTATTTTTGGCAGCGAAACCTGGACAACTTACTCACACCAAGAGAAACGTTTAAACAGCTTTCATATGCGGTGTCTGCGAAGAATACTTGGTATTAAGTGGCAAGACAAAATCACAAATACTGAAGTATTGGATAGATCAGGTTGTGTGACGGTGTGTTCCATGCTCATTCTTCGTAGACTTAGATGGATAGGACATGTTAGGAGGATGGATGATGGTAGAATACCAAAGGATATCATTTTTGGTGAATTGCAGATGGGTAAGAGATCTCAAGGTCGGCCTCTACTACGATACAAAGATGTGTGTAAGCGGGACATGATTGATACAGGCATTGATAATGCACATTGGGAGCAAGTCGCCGCTGAACGTGTTGCATGGAGGGCAACTATCATAAATGGAATAAAGACAAAGGAGAAAATTATTACAGATAAAGAACACACAGAGCGTGAGAGACGTAAGATGGTGCATGATGGTGGAAATGACCATGTTTTCATATGCATCCACTGTCGACAAACATTTGCAGCGTGAATTTGCGTTATCAGCCACACTCGCCACCGCCATGTGTTGTAGTTATTATGCCTTTTTGAAGCACACTTTTACCAAACTATCGTCTGTCAAGACGGAAAGGTGCCAATGCTAAATGCTAATGGTGACGAGGCAATTGGGCACGGTTTAAACATCGAGACTTGGTATACGCTACTGCAACATCCAGCATGTATAGACAATTTAAGAGTGCTCACAGACTATACTTGGAAAAGTGGAAATGGGCATGCTCCGTGTGTCATCGACCCACAGGACGGAGATGGTCGGAATATCAGGACTTGTCTGTCCCAAGCAGCCAGGTGTGCGTGGTAGTGACCAGGTAATAGACTGTCCGATGCTGGGAGTGTAAGCGAAAAGCTACTTTAGAATAAAGCTTATGTGGTGAAATTCTGGGATCGGATGGAGCGTGTAGCTGAACAGACGTAGTATCCAGATCTGAAAAGACTGGCTCATAAGGGAGTAAATACAGGGTCTGGGTGTTACTAAGAGCGAAGAGAACAAGCTTGGCGAACTGTTGATTAACCTGCGACTGGAATAACCGCAATGGAAACTCACCCATGGTATTTGAAGAGGGAGCTCGGAACATGTGTAGAAATATCCCAATATTGTAACTTTTTTTTAAAAACATTTTTATTTCTGTGGGACTCTCCGTGGCGAAGTAGTCAAGCCGTTTGACTCAGACTCCCAAGGTTGTGGGTTCGATTCCGTGACGCGTCCTTCGGTTCACGAGTGAATTTTTCGGATACCCTGTGGGTCGTCGCCGGAACTACGGATTTCGTGCTTTGTGCGACGCTTTTCGCGCTGCGAAAGAAGATTGAGTCATATGGGATAAAATCCCGGTGCAATGAAGTCGACACTGTCGACTTTTAAGCGACTTTAAGCGACTTCATTTAGCTTGTCAGTAATGAGTGTAGTATTAACGAGATAGTTTTGTGCATTTCACTGAATCAAGGGCCAGGGGAAGAAACTGGCACTAGATAAGGATAGGACATACATTGTGAAAACCTGATAACAATACTTAGAAAATTATGTCCCTAACATCACAGGGCCGACGAAACAGAGGGATACATAAGAACACACGGACAAGATCATTACAGGCCGAGGTGACAATAATATGGGGTTGGGGTGGGGAGAGCATGGACAGAGCTGCAATGTGGCATCATGACTGCAAGATACGAGGGTAAGTTAATAAGTAAGTCACACATGGCTGTAGAAAAATAACTACACATGATAACAACCTGAAACCAGTTTATTTTTATACATACATTGTTCCTTTTTTCTCAACATAATTTCCACCAACATTGATTCACTTATCCCACCATTTTATCAGTCCTCCCAAACCGGCTGCATAGAACTGCCTGCTTTGTTTTCATTTACCGGCCATCCCATAGAACTGTGTGACTTACTTATTGACTCACCCTCGTAACTTTTTCTACCTAGCTATTCATCGCTTTACGGGACAAACATTTGTCAGCATAAAGACTGACACCCACCTTGGCAGGCGACATTTCGCGAATGACACAGAAGTTGAATGTGAAGTGAAAACGTGGTTTAGAAAACAGAGCACGCAGTTCTATGCAGCCGGTTTGGGAGGACCGATAAAACGATGGGATAAGTGCATCAATGTTGGTGGAAATTATGTTGAGAAATAAAAGGACAATGTAGGTATAAAGATAAACTGGTTTCAGGTTGTTATCATATTTAGTTAATTTTCTACACTAATTTGTGACTTACTTATTAACTTATATTCGTACAATAAAATAACAAAGTTAGGGCGTCTCCAAGTTATTACATAAAATCTTTAACGAGAATAAAATTACTTCAGATTGGCCCAAAGGAGCAGTTTTCCAGTACACAGAATCGACGAATCATTAATGGATCGAGGCATAACGGTCTGTACAAATGAAAATAATAATACACGTCCAATGTTTCGGGCTAAATATCACCCACTATTCCAAGCAGCAGCTTTGTTACGAAGTTGGCGTGTGCAAGAATATTCATAGAACAAATAACAGTAATCGCCAGTTTCTGAAACCGATGTGTAGCAATAATTCTCGTCTAGGTATTCATGACGTCATTCATTTGGCAACGTGCATGAATAGCTGCCCGGACTGAAAGAAGACAAGTTGTTACACCGGAAGCGGAAGTAATAAAGATGGCGGTATAACCCAGTGACACATATTCGTAATGGCGGCCGAATGACTCTCCTGACAGCGCTATTTGCCTGCAATAAATGGCTGACGACTAGAAGGTAATCATTGCTGTGAATAACGATTCCTAGCTTTTTATATGTATATATTCCGTTTAGATTCTCGCTGACAAAATGATTACAGTATATACTAGAGGGCCAAAATTAAAACCTTAATTTTTTTATATTATTTATTGTGTGTGTGAATATATTCTGTAAAAAGTAACGAACAAATATATCATTATTTATGTAGTCACCACTGCGTTCAATGCAAGTCCCCCAGTGTCAGTAAAATGCTTGGATTCCTGTAGAAAAATATACTCTCGTGTCAATACTCGATGTGTCTGACCCAGCCGTGAACAATCTGTCACGCCGTTTTGAAACTTCCTACTCCACTCATACACTTGCTGGACTGACAGGCATACATCACCATACCAGACTTTCATTCGCTAATGAATTTCTATAGGTTTCACCCCTTCCCTGATAAAAAAAAGAAACTGATAACCGAACGCTGCTCCTCTTTGGTGCATGTCAAAAAGAGACGGCAATCTTTAAATTGTTCGTCTGTATGGTGATGTCACGTGCATAACACTCTTGACATCCTTTACAACGACACTGACAGGTTACAAGACAAAGGAATGGTTATGTAATTTCTGTCCCACTTCTGAGATTCTCGTTTGATGCCCCTTCGTGTATATATTCCGCTGAGACTTCTCGCCGACAGAATTAAAACAGTATATATTTATAACACATGCACAAGATGGCAATCCTCTTCTATACTCCATAAACAAAAGACAAAAGAGAGATGACTGTGTATGCTGCGTGCAGCACCCAGTGAACTCTCACGCCCATGCTTGCATACCTATTTGTGTGGAATATTCATCATTCTGTGTCATCTGAATGCATGTAATCAAATGTCACGGCACAGGGATCACATTCACATTACCCCTCTCATTCAACGCGACGTATTACATTCAGCTGAAAGCGCGTGTTTACACATTCAAATGTCCCTGTCCGTTGTTTGCTGTTGGAGATTTGTATGCTTGGATCTTTAATGCACTCACGGATATGCATGTTTGCACCTGCAAGGTGTTGTATGCTGAGGTTGGGTGGTGATGTTGGGTGGTGGTGTCGGGTGGTGATGTTGGGTGTTGATATTGGGTGTTGATAATGGGTGATGTTGGGTTGTGATGTTGGGTGGTGATGTTGGATGTTGATGTTGGGTGGTAAAGTTTGTTTGGTGATGTTGGGTGGTGATGTTAGATTGTGATGTTGGGTGGTGATGTTGGCTGGTGATATTGGGTGGTGATGTTGGGTGGTGATGTTGGTTGGTGATGTTAGGTGATGATGTTAGGTGGTGATGTTAGGTGATGATATTAGGTTGTGATGTTGGGAATTGATATTTGGTAGTGATGTTGTGTGGTTATGATAGGTGGTGATGTTAGGTGATGATGCTAGTGGTAATGTTAAGTGGTGATGTTAGGATTTTACATGGTGATGTTGTGTGGTGATGTTGGGTGATGATGTTCGGTGGTGATGTTGGGTGGTGATGTTTGGTGGTGATTTTGGGTTGTGATGTTGGGTGGTAAAGTTTGTTTGGTGATGTTGGGTGGTGATGTTAGATTGTGATGTTGGGTGGTGATGTTGGCTGGTGATATTGGGTGGTGATGTTGGTTGGTGATGTTAGGTGATGATGTTAGGTGGTGATGTTAGGTGATGATATTAGGTTGTGATGTTGGGAATTGATATTTGGTAGTGATGTTGTGTGGTTATGATAGGTGGTGATGTTAGGTGATGATGCTAGTGGTAATGTTAAGTGGTGATGTTAGGATTTTACATGGTGATGTTGTGTGGTGATGTTGGGTGATGATGTTCGGTGGTGATGTTGGGTGGTGATTTTGGGTTGTGATGTTGGGTGGTAAAGTTTGTTTGGTGATGTTGGGTGGTGATGTTAGATTGTGATGTTGGGTGGTGATGTTGGCTGGTGATATTGGGTGGTGATGTTGGGTGGTGATGTTGTTCGGTGGTGAAGTTGGATGGTTATGTAATGTGGTGTTGTTGTTAGGTGGTGAAGTTGGATGGTTATGTAATGTGGTGATGTTGTTAGGTGGTGAAGTTATATGGTTATGTAATGTGGTGATGTTGTTAGGTGGTGATGTTTTGTGATGTTGTTAGGTGGTGAAGTTAGATGATTATGTAATGTGGTGATGTTGTTAGGTGGTGAAGTTAGATGGTTATGTAATGTGGTGATGTTGTTAGGTGGTGAAGTTAGATGGTTATGTAATGTGGTGATGTTGTTAGGTGGTGATGTTTTGTGATGTTGTTAGGTGGTGAAGCTAGATGGTTATGTAATGAGGTGATGTTGTTAGATGGTGATGTTTTGTGATGTTGTTATGTGGTGAAGTTAGATGGTTATGTAATGTGGTGATGTTGTTAGATGGTGATGTTGTTAGATAGTGAAGTTAGATGGTTATGTAATGTGGTGATGTTGTTAGGTGGTGATGTTAAGTCATTTTATTTGGTGATGATGTTATGTGATGTTATTAGGTAGTGATGTTTTGTGATGTTTTTATTTGGTGACTAATTATGGCATTATTAACCTCGGTGTCGGAAATACTTCTCCCATCTAGCGCATTACTGTTAAAGAGTTATCACTGATGTGTAGTCCCTCTGCGCAAGGAATCACCGTGTCTGACTTGTATGAGTTACCTCACCAACTGACCACATGTATACACTCACTGCATGTTTAAATTATCCACATGTTTACACTGACCACATGTTTAATCTGACCACATGTCTACACTAACTACATGTCTAAACTCACCACATGTTTGAACTGACCTCATGATGAAACTGACCACATTATTAAACTGACCACATGTTTATACTGATCACATGTGTAAACTGACCACATATTTAAACTGACCATATGTGTAAACTGACCGCATATAAAAACTGACCACATGTTTAAACTGACCACATATATAAACTGACCATACGTTCGTAATAGATCGATCAACATGTGGATGTTTAAGAATAGACGTAAAAACGGATAGTCAGAGGCACATACACACACACACACACGTCCAGACACACACACACACACACTCACATACACACATACACGTACAGACAGGCACACACACACACACACACACGTATAGACATACACACGTACAGACTAACACACGAACACCCGTACAGACACACACACACGTCCAGACTGACACATTGACACACACCCACGTAGAGATACACATGCACAGACAGACATAAACACACACACTCACTCACACACACACACTCACCACACACACACACTGACACACACACACTCACACGTACAGACCCACTCATATACTCAAGATACATCATTCTGCGAAAAGCAAAAGTAAATGTTTCGGCTCGAGAACTAAACATATAAATTGCCACTCATTTAGAGGATCTCCTCTAAACTATTGTAGCGTATGTGACGTCATATCACTCTCTCATCTCGATGAGTGGATTCTCCTGCATTCACTCCGATATTTGAAGGACTCAACACATGGGAGCTTGCCAAATGTAGCCCGAGGGTGTGTGATCGTATTGGGATTCATGCACCAGTCTGCACATGAGCATCGCAGGAACTAATTTGTATTTACATCTACAAATTGCTGTCAAATGAGGATGTCAGAAACCTTCAGTGTGGCTACGGACAGTAAGGGGAAGCCACCACATTAGCTACACAATACTACATGTATCAGCAGGTTTGAAAGTGAAGAATGCTATTTTCAGAATGGTCAGAATCATCGGGCATGATACTTCAGTCCTCCGTCAGAATAACACCACATGGGGCAGGCGTGGCTGAGTGGTTTAAAGCGCTAAAATTTACTCTTGCCACCGTGACGTTGTGGGTCGCTCCACACACCGGTCAGTGGGACTTCAATGTTGACTCCATGCCCTTGACTTGAATGTTGACTTCTTGTCCTTGACTTGAATGTTGACTTCTTGCCCTTGACTTGAATGTTGACTTCTTGCCCTTGACTTGAATGTTTACTTCATGCCCTTGAATTCAATGTTGACTTCAGGTCTTTGACTTGAATGTTGACTTCTTGCCCTTGACTTGAATGTTGACTTCTTGCCCTTGACTTGAATGTTGACTTCTTGCCCTTGACTTGAATGTTGACGGTATGCCCTTGACTTGGGGACGTAATTTATAAGTCTTTCTGAGTTCGTCTGGAGGCTGGGAAAGCTGGTAATAGGGATAGCTAACCCTAACTCAAAATTCAGCCCACTACACTCAATAGTAGCGGAATATACTAGTATCATTAACGTGTGTATGGACTACGCTCAAGTTTAAAGCAAGGAAATGCAAAATAAATACATAACATATTCCCACATGACATGATGGCTCAATCATGAGACCAATCAACTCCAGATGCCATGAGAAGCTATCCAGTCTTCAGACGGAATAGCTCTACATGACATGCCTGGCCAGTCTTCACAGTGAAGTATCCCACATAACAAGATAAGTCTTTGGACCAAATAACCCCATATTACATGAGTGTCCAGTCTTGGGTTCGAATAACTCGACATGACATGGCATGACAGTGCAGTCCACGCAGGGAATGTCCCCACAATGCATGACAGTCCAGTCCACACAGGGAATATCTCCACACGACATGACAGTACACACAGAGAATGTCCCCACAAGACATGACATTCCACGCAGGGAATGTCCCCACAATGCATGACAGTCCAGTCCACACAGGGAATATCTCCACACGACATGACAGTACACACAGAGAATATCCCCACAAGACATGACAGTACACACAGAGAATGTCCCCACAAGACATGACATTCCACGCAGGGAATGTCCCCACAATGCATGACAGTTCAGTCCACACAGGGAATATCTCCACACGACATGACATTCCACACAGAGAATGTCCCCACAAGACATGACATTCCACACAGAGAATGTCCCCACAAGACATGACAGTCCAACCCACGCAGGGAATATCCCCACAAGACATGACATTCCACACAGAGAATGTCCCCACAAGACATGACATTCAACACAGAGAATGTCCCCACAAGACATGACAGTCCAGTCCACGCAGGGAATATCCCCACAAGTCATGACAGTCCACCTCACGCAGGGAATATCCCCACAAGAAATGACATTCCACCTCACGCAGGGAATATCCCCACAAGACATGACATTCCACACAGAGAATGTCCCCACAAGACATGACAGTCCACCTCACGCAGAGAATATCCCCACAAGACAAGACATTCCACACAGAGAATGTCCCCACAAGACATGACAATCCAGTCCACGCAGGGAATATCCCCATAGGACATGACATTCCACACAGAGAATGTCCCCACAAGACATGACATTCCACACAGAGAATGTCCCCACAAGACATGACATTCCACACAGAGAATGTCCCCACAAGACATGCCATTCCACACAGAGAATATCCCCACAAGACATGACAGTCCACACAGAGAATGTCCCCACAAGACATGACATTCCACACAGAGAATGTCCTCACAAGACATGACATTCCACACATAGAATGTCCCCACAAGACATGACATTCCACACAGAGAATGTCCCCACAAAACATGACAGTCCACCTCACGCAGAGAATGTCCCCACAAGACATGACAGTCCACCTCACGCAGGGAACATCCCCACAAGACATGACAGTCCCGTCTTGGGTTTGAATAGCTGGCCCAATCACTACATTGACTATTATGACATTAAAGGAATCTGATGTTCTTCTGAAAACCATGCCGCTACAAAAGACGTAAATCTATAACTCTATAATCAGAGTCACACAGACATTGTTCTATTTACCTGGTATCAATTAGGACTCAACGGGCAGTCAGCGTCTCTTCATTTTCTCTTAGAGTTGCCATCGTTAACTTGGTCTACCATCCACCTGAAACCTTACTTCAACGAAGGGCTGTCGTCATTTGTATGTTGCTGGTCGGAATCCCTATTTACCGATAATTTTACAATATTCTTTTTCCACTGCTTCTATTTAACCTCTACTTCTTTGATGTTTTTATATAAGTGTCAGTCAACATACGTTCACGTGTTCATACGTTATTTAAATGAGATCAGTGTTTCGCAGGCGAATGATCTTGTTAAAATTAAAACATTAAACGTGTATACAGATTGTCTGCTTATGTGCAGGCACACAAAACACAACTGCAACAAAAGCTAACCCATTCTACGTTTCCTTGATGAGCTATACACAGAAATATCCATCGTTGGGGAATCCGCTGTGACAGCACATAAACTAAGTTTTGATTGGCGCTCAAAAGAGGATACGAAAGAAGGAGATAGTAAAGTATTTTACCAGACAGTATAACAATAGAAATGTATAATCGTAATACCGGGATTTGAACCTCCCAATACAGATGACGACAGCTCCTCGCGATAGGAGTTAGTTGCCTCTGATGCATGGCCCACTCGACACTGTACAGGAAGAACCTGCCCATGAACTGCATTCTGCTGTCAGTGTGAGACAAGATTCCCACATAAGGATAACTCCTATAACAAGAGCATAATAACATCGTGGTCTGTCGGGAGGAAATGCATGTTGAATTACCTGTGTATAATGGAAGATCATGCAATTTGCAGAGGACATAACATGAATAAATTAGCTGTGCATAAGGTTAAGCAGATACTAGGGCAGAAAAGCATGTATAGATTACGTCAAGTCTTTGATATGGGAATTCTGTTGTTGACATATGTATGGCATGTGTTCGTGATATATCTAATGGCTATGTCATTAGTATAGCTTCATGACAAGGCGATAGGCAGAACAACAACTGATAGACAGACAGGTATAAATAGGCAGACAGAAAGACAACCAAGTAGATAAATGTATAAATAAAGAGACAGACAAACTGGCACAGACAGACAGACAGACAGACAGACAGACAGACAGTCAGACAGACAGACAGACAGACAGACAGACAGACAGACAGACAGTCAGACAGACAGACAGACTGACAGACAGACAGACAGACAGACAGACAGACAGACAGACAGACAGACAGACAGACAGACAGATTCGCAAACATACGAAAGAACTGTATTTTCATAATATCAAGAATGTGCACGCCGCGTTGTCAAATATAGACAGACAGACAGACAGACAGACTGACAGACAGACAGACAGACAGACAGACAGACAGACAGACAGACAGACAGACAGACAGACAGACAGACAGACAGACAGACAGACAGACAGACAGACAGACAGTCAGACAGACAGACAGACAGACAGACAGACAGACAGACAGACAGATTCGCAAACATACGAAAGAACTGTATTTTCATAATATCAAGAATGTGCACGCCGCGTTGTCAAATATAGACAGACAGACAGACAGACAGACTGATAGATAGACAGATAGAAACACAGACGATAGATAGATAGACCGATAAGTAGGTAAACAGACAGACAGACGGAGAGACAGGCAGGCAGACAGGCCAGACATATAGAGAGACGTGCATAGAGGAAGGCTGGCAGACCAACGGGCAGACAGACTGATGAATAAACAGACTGACAGACAGATAAGTAGACATATACTCAGACAGATGTGTGTGTGTGTGTGTGTGTGTGTGTGTGTGTGTGTGTGTGTGTGTGTGTGTGTGTGTGTGTGTGTGTGTGTGTGTGTGTGTGTGTGTGTGTGTGTGTGTGTGTGTGTGTGTGTGTGTGTGTGTGTGTGTGTGTGTGTGTGTGTGTGTGTGTGTGTGTGTGTGTGTGTGTGTGTGTGTGTGTGTGTGTGTGTGTGTGTGTGTGTGTGTGTGTGTGTGTGTGTGTGTGTGTGTGTGTGTGTGTGTGTGTGTGTGTGTGTGTGTGTGTGTGTGTGTGTGTGTGTGTGTGTGTGTGTGTGTGTGTGTTTTTTTTTTTTTTTTAGGTGGGGCAAACACACAGAATGTCTTTATCTTTTCAAACTACAATGCTTCTTTGTTGTATCTTCACACAACTTGTTAATTTCGCTGTCATTGCGTTGCTGTGGAGACAGTAACCCCAGTGCAAAACAACACATAAAGAAACCAATTTCGTACTTCGTTATTTGTCATGCTCAATGCAGTAAGCAGGGCCAGAATAATCAAAGCCAATAAATAAGAGTTATGTTTAGTTTGAAACAAGTAACTGATATTGAAGAATGTGTCACGGCGCAGCTCCTTGCTATCTGGAGTACCACTTGAGACTATCAGATTTGCATCCCGTGGGTCGTGTCACGGAATTCTTCATTCCATTCTTTGATTGTTCTGGTACTTTCTATCCCCTGGCCATTACACACAATCGTAAAAATCCAAATCAAAAGAAGTACCGCGTGAGAACAAGAGGTATTTCAACCTTCTGTAACTTCATCCTTCAGGATCAAGGATAATCCCGCCAAGAAATTGATGGCTTCGGTGAAGTTAATGAAAAGCTGTTGGGAAATGGTCCTCTTTTCTTTGGCGTGTCCGATCAATGTGTTTTTACTAATCGAGTCTATTCACAGAGTATCCGAACTGATCAATAACACCCGTTGACTCGCAAAGAGGGTCAGTCTGTTTACAAGTGGTTCATCTGAGGTCAAGATGGCACTCATGGCGTCGTACTTTGGAAAATTACATCTTACTCTTTTTAGTTCGTCCATTGCTTCCTTTCTCTTATTCTTTGTATGTGATTATTGTTTCTTATTTCGTTTAAAAAAGAGTTAGTTACATACCCTTTCAAGGACGTTACATTCAATCCCAGCATTTTTAGCTGTTTGTGATTGTTTGGCAAGCTTACGTTCAGTAGTTTGCCATTGCTTTCTGAACTACCGGCACTCATACCATTGTATGAAAACCAGCGCTAGGCGGTCTGCTTCCAAATTACCTGCAGCGGTGTTTTGAAAGCGGTATGCGGGATTACGAATCGTGTTCGCAAGCCCTTCGACACAATTTGGTAACAGAAACAATTTTCAACTCCCTGTTGTGGTATTTTTATATGGTAACAAAAATAAAAGGTATCTGATGTAATAAGTCGCTATCATTGAATGTAAGAAAGAGAATGCTGAAATGCTATATAGAAAGTATTTTGCTGTATGGCAGTTGTCACAGGATCTCTAGAGATCCAGGATCTACTCCCGAATAGTTGATTGTTTCCTAGAAATATGACTGGCACCTTGCTGTCTTGACAGACGATAGTTTGTAAAATGGTGTTATACCTCTCCATAACACAAAGCTTGGACTGGGTTTAGAGACCATGTGTTGCCCATACAGCATGATCCTTCTCTCGGCCTGCCAAGTTTACTTTAGAGGAAACGCAACACCTATGCGTCTGGAACAAAGCAAGCTGCAGAAGCTGTCGGAGCTTCCATCGTAAACCAGTTGCCGACCAAAGCTGGTCCTGGTCTGCTCTGCCTTGACATTCAGTCTTTAGGTTGCATTTCTTAGGACAAATGGTAAGGCTTGTACCCGCCCCATTGCACTTCTCTACCCGAAGCCGTTGGCACAATGTGGGCTGTCGGGTTTGGTGGGTGCCGCCCAACATTCGGCGCTAACAGAAAGCAGGTAATTCAGTCTACTGTCATAGGGAAGCGCAGTCATATCGGACTAAGACCTGACACCATTCCTAGAAATAACTTACTAGATAATTGTCCTAATCTATCCGTCGCACTCACAGACAGGCGATTACACTATGTCAACACTTAGGGGGAATATTGCACATTAATTAGAGAAATGTGGAATAAATAAAAAGTTTATACAAACACATACATCAAGATTTAAGTCATAGGTATAACAAATTGAGACACAAATTCCCAGTCGCCCAGTAAATTAGTAACTAACGTATGACGAAGATTTAACAATACAGATTTAATAGAGACTAACTAACTAGATACGAGTTAGACTAGCGGAGATAATAATAATGGAAACGGTCCTTGCAAAGATTCTGTCTGATTAAGAATCGATGGTGTCTGTATGTGCAGGTCGTTATGAGGATGTGGGTCGAGTTGGTTGTTGTAAGTGAATGTTTATAGGTGGTACATCTCTACAGTAACTGGAAAACAGAGTCACCGTGTATGTCTTCACTCCCTCAAACCGACGATATATAGATATGTAGTCGAAGGTCCACTGTCACTTCCAAACGACAGTCTTTAATACAGGAACTTCGTAGTAATTTTCTCAGGATTCTGATAAGTCCTGTTCTCTGCTCACATTAATAGTACATTTGTTGACCGGTTAAGTCAATTTTGATTATCGAGTTGTAGAATAAAGGGAGAATCCTGCAATAGAAAAAAATGGAGAATTAGATGTGCATTTCCAGCTATTCTTAGACGCTCATTCTCACCTAATACTGTCAAACTCTCATTTACTGCCAGTATAGTACCTTGCGGTATATCACCCATCACTATCCACTATTATTTAACTAAAGACTTCATTCAGATGAAAAATAACAGATTAAGAGTTGATATGCAACAATTCCTCCAGACAAAGGTAGTTTTCCGAGAATGATCCAAGACAAAGAACCATTGACCTTCGATAGTAATCCTACATAGAATCGTAACTGTGATACTAATTCTTCCTCCTCTCAGAACTAGTCCTCATAGTATAGTATGTCATACCCAAAATAAGGACAATACATATCAAATAACCCATGGAAACAGCGTAGATAGAAAGCTCCTTGTTACGACAAGCCACAGGATGATGAGAAGATGAATTTCCATAAGCTCCCCTAGATAGGAGTCAATCGATTTATATTCGATCATAGAGTTAGATTTAAAGTGAATTCTTGCGATAGTCTACCTCTCACAAGCTTCAGGATTCGAAAGAGCACATGAAAACTAACTGAACAGAATGTGGAAAGATCTCTAGCCATGTATCCTCCCGGCCTTATTGGCGTTTGACCTACCAGAGCAGAAATGAAATACAGCATTTTCACTGATTCATTTATTCCCAAGAAAAAGGAGTTTAGATTAGGAGGATAACCACCTAGGATGATAAATTCTATGCTTACCTTGCTAACAGAACAATACTACTAAATGGAGCTGGTCATTCTTCTAGAGAAACAATGTTCTAAGATTTTACAGCATACAAGGTCCATATCTTAGCGTCCCTGAAAAATCATAAACGCAATTTACAATGGTTAATAACATAGGAGTTATTCTTCTTCTTCTTCTTTCGTTCGCTTGAAACATGTCTACAATTGCAATGTCGTCTCTTGTATGAATCTAACAGTCTTTTTTTTTTTAACATAGGAGTTATAACTTTGACGTTACTCATACTGCGTTCAGGCAGCGCTCATTGAAGGAGAAAACAACGGAGATGCCAAACTCCAGCAAGATGTGTAATAGCCTACAGAAAGACATGCGAGTACAAGATAGGAATATCAATGTAGAAATTATAATATATAAACATACATATAAATGTGATTTATTATTAGGCGATGCTACAGCGGAAATTACTGCACGAATGCAATTCAGCAGACTCGAGAGTGGCTGATTCCGTGACAGAAGTAAATCTTGGAATGTAAATGAACAAGTTAAGAAGAACTTGGAAGCAACAGAGGTGTGGTGCCTTAGACGAATGTTGCGAATTCCTTGGACTGCCAGAGTAACTAACAACGACTACCTGAAAGAGGTTAATGAGATCAACACATTATTCTCAACAATAACAATGAGACAAACAGCTTTCTTTGATCATGTGATAAGAAGAGAGGCATTGGAGAACATCGTGACAACAGCAAAGATGAAGGGGAAGAGAGGCAAAGGCAGACCAAGAGAAACGATGCTGGATGGACTGAGACGATGGCATGGAGGAATACCATCAGAGGGGTTGATCGAGAACACCAAAAGACCGAGATCTGTGGAAAGACATGAACGCGTTCGCTAGATGGTGTGGCACTTGATGCTGATGATGATGAACAGAAATAAATGTACTCTGAGCAATCAAAGACGTGCTTCGCCTCTATAATTATATCGTGAAATGTATGCATGTTAATTAGGAAGTGAGATGGAGACACCTTGGTCGCTTGTCCGGTGGGTCCGGATTGAGGTCTTGCCTTTAGAGTGCGCCATCGAGTGACGTGTGGCCATGAACTGTTATATTTCTTCCTATCTCCTAGGTAAGGTGACAGATGTAAGGGGGGGGGGGGAGGGAGGTAGGGGGAGACCAGGGGAGAAGATGCTGCGTAGTTTGACATTATGGAATGGAGGAACATCAGTATTAGAAATGATTGGCAGTACAAGAGACAGAAGGCTGTGGACAGACACGATCACCAGCGCCACACGGCATAAGCTATATGGTCTATTAGGTGCTTCTTAGAAGTTCCTAAGAAGTTTTGAAGATGTGGTTTTATAACAGAATGCTTAACATTCCTTGGACAGACAAAATTAGTATTCTGTACTTTTGAGAAAGGCTAGGTCGCAAAGACAATTTATCGCTAACATCAGAAAGAATCAGCCACCTTTATTGTTATTGTTGGTCACATTATGAGAAAAAGCGCAATTAGAATATGTTGCGACAACTGGAAATATTTGTGGAAGAACAGAGGAAGATAGCGAGGGCAAATTCCTGACTGTCATGTGTGATTACACAGAAGGGAGTCAATCATCATCTTCCAGTATCTTGCCGGGTGGCGTGGGCGATCATGTCTCTCCACAAATTACTATCTCTCACGTCATGAATCAATTAGTATGTTGACCCCCTTCAGTGCAAAGACACAGGCCTGTTTAGAATCATCTCACACTGATTTCCCTTCTCTCTCTCTCTCTCTCTCTCTCTCTCTCTCTCTCTCTCTCTCTCTCTCTCTCTCTCTCTCTCTCCCCCCCCCCCATCTCTCATTCCGGTTGTCACAATTTGTTGGCCAAAGGTCGATGACTACCTCTTTCTGATGTTTGTGATGAGCAACGAATTAATACATGCCGATAGAGACGGTGAGATGTGGAGAAGAGATGTGGATTAGAACTAAAGATGAAGAAAATAAAATCTAAGATTAAGAACAGAGAATCTGGGCGCCAGTTGTGACAATTACAGCACATAAAAATATATTTATGCTAATCAATAGTTTCTTATCTTTTTAAATCTGATCGTTGATAATAATAACAGGTGACGGCAGGTACGAGACATAGTTAAGACAGAAATAACGAGCAAATTTTATGTTCATATTGTTACGAACTGGACACCGAGGCCATTTGATGTTTTGCATTGTACTCTTCTAATGTTACCCTTCTCACCTCTCTCATTATATACATTAATATATTCAGACAGATCTTATTAGGTTAATACTAAACAATAACAAGAATAACATACACGTAGTCTCCGTGGCCAAGTAGTTAAGGATCCTTCATTGTTGTACGAAGGCTGTGGGTTCGATTTAAGGTACCGTGTTTAGGTTCAGGCGTGCCATTTTCTCCAAGACTCCTGGGAGTTGTCGCTTGATCTACAGAGTTCGTGTTCTGTGCGAGGCTATCCTCAGGTCACACTGCGGAGAAGAACCCATCCATATAGGACAACACCCGGTGCAATGAAGTCGACCTTCTTGCCTGTAAACATTTTAAAACAAATACATTATACACGCGATGGAAATCTTCAAAAGCCATTGCTATCATATTAATTACATATTAGTAATGCTAACTATTATTTTGGCAATTGTTAAAGCAGTGGTTCTCAACCAGTGGGGAATTCCCCCCCCCCCCCCCAGGGGGGAATTTTAGGGTTTCCAGGGGGGGGGGGGGATGAAGACCATTTCAAGATCGCATTAATATAAGAACCGATTACTTGATATTGTTTTTCCCTTCATACTTTACAGTTAAGTACCACTCATCCTTCTAAAATTCATTTTATAAAGTCAGTAGACCCACAAATCATGTTTTATGTGGACGTCTAGACTTGTTTTAGTATGTGCTATTAAATTTACCTTACATTTTTAGGTATACTGTATAGGGGTGGGGGGATTTTTAGATAGGAAATATGAAAGGGGGGTATGACGTTCTGAAAATACGGTGAAAGGGGGGGGGGGGGAACGGGCCAAATTTTTGATAGGAAGGGGGGGGGGGGAATGACGTTCTAAAAATATGGTGAAGGGGGGAATGGGCCAAAAAAGGTTGAGAACCACTGTGTTAAAGGATATGGAAATAAACCCGAGAACAAGAAACAGGAATATTAGAAACAGTATCTCACAATGTCGAATCAGCCGTCTGCGCATGTGGATTGGCGCTACTCCAAGATTGCTCCGAATACGAACGAACGAACGAATGAACGAACTTTATTTTCAAAGGGTAACAAATTGGGCACACAGGCCCGTCTTACATTCGGCTCTTCCAATCACTCATCTTTCGTTCATCAACAGTGTATGATACATTCACATAGGAAAAAAAAATATTGTCGAATGAATATTGTAAACATAAACAATGCATATTACCATGCAATGAAAAACAACCCCCACCCACACATCCCCGACACACACACACCCGACACACTCATCTCCCACCCACACACATCCACCCACTGACACATTCCCACCCGCACACACACACAACCCAGGCACACATACATGCACCAATCCACCCATTCCCCACCCAAACACAACCCTCCACCTACACACATCTCCCCACATACATACATCTCCCCACCTATCCCCTAACCCCCACATACTCACCATCCCACATATCCTCTACCACACATCCAATCACCCACAACCACGCAGCCAAGCACACATCCCCCAAACACACATTCACCACCCACACACACACATCTTCCCACCAACCCACACATCCCGCACCTACCCACACACACACACTTGCCGCACCCACCCATACATCCCCAACTTACACACATTCCCCCACCCACCCAATCTCCCCCACAGCAACTAATCTCCCCCACCCACCCACACATTCCGCACCCACCCACACACACATCCCGCACCCACACACACACACACATCCGAAACCAATCCTCCAACCTACACACACCCACCCACACGTCCTCCATCCACCACCAATCACCAATCCCCCAACCAGACATCCCTTAATCACACACCCACCACCAACACACATCCCCATCCATACACACACATCCCCACCCACCCACATTTCCCCACCCTTAAACACATCCCCAATACACACATCCCCCACCCACACATCCCTCACTCACCAACACATCCCCCATCTACCCATGCACACCTCCCATCCACACACACTCATCCAATTACACATACATCTACGACACACCCACACTCACATCCCTAACCTACACACATATCCTCACCCCCAGTCACCCATCCCTCAACCACACACCCCTTAACCACACGTCCCCCACCCACTCACATATCCTCACCCCCAGTCACCCATCCCTCAACCATACACCCCTTAACCACACATCCCCCACTCATACACACATTGCTAAAAACACACACATCTCCCCACCCATACACACATCCCCCACACACACATAATCCACCAACACATCCCCACCCACACACATATCTCCCCACCTACCAATACATCTCCAAACAACTCACACACACCTCCCACACACAGCCCACCACTCACACATACATCTCCGACCCACACACACATCCCCCACCCACACACATATTAACCACCCACACACACATCCCGCACCCATGCACACATCCCTCACATACTCACCCACACCCGTACATCGCACTACCCATCAACACCCAGACACAGCCATCCACCCAAACACATACCCGCACCCACACATACCCCACCACACACACATCCCAACACACCCACACACACACATCCTCACACGTAGATACATGTATGATCTTCACATAATAACTGAAACTAATATGAACAAACTTCCACACTTTACACACACACATATATGCACTGACGACTATCGTGAGAATCATCACACAAAAACATTCAAAGTTGGGGAAGAAATTGGAAAACATTGAGAAACTGGAAATAATTTTGACAAACACTAAAAATATGTTATACATTGTGTAACGTAAAATATGCTGATGCAATTCAATAAAATAATTCCTGGAATTGATATAAGCAAGATGAAATAAGTAGTGCATATAGTACATGTTAAATTAAGTGGCAGTAAAAATGCCAATATGAAAGATGAGGATACAGAAAAAAAAATGGAATAGCATGTCACATGACCATCGCGCACTCATCTCTCTCTCTCTCTCTCTCTCTCTCTCTCTCTCTCTCTCTCTCTCTCTCTCTCTCTCTCTCTCTCTCTCTCATGCATACTTTATCCACACACACACACACACACACACACACACATACACACGCACACACCTACAGACATACTCACATACTCACACATACAAACAAGCAAACACATGCACACATACATGCACACATACATTCACACATTCAACAAATACATTCTCACACACGTATACGCACATACACACATGTACACACATATACGCACATGCACACATACAACCACGTACACACATACGCACATACACACATTTATAAACACACACATAGACACACATAAACACATATAGAAACGCACATACAGACCTACACACATATATACGCACACATACACACACTTACACACACACGTACACAATGCCCATACACACATAATGACATGTACACACATAATCATATATAATCGCATACGCAAACCTACACACACAACACCAACAACGGCACCACAATTACCCACACAAAGACACACACAAGCACACATACACACACACATATGCACACTCGTACACCCACATGCACACATACACCCACATACACTCACACGCATATATAACACACACATACACTCGCATACACAAATACACCTACATTCACACATAGGCACGCATAACACACATATACTTATCCACCCATCCACCTACACTCATATAAAACACACACATAGAGACACATATACACACCAACCCATCCATCCACACTCATACTCACACTTCTATACACACACACGCTGGCTGAAATGCTCACTACATCTAATACGAAAAAACTCCCACACTTTACACTCACATATACACTGACGATTATAGTGAGCATCCTCACAAAAATGGAGAAAATTGGCTAAAAATGGGGGGAAATTTTGAAAATGAAAACAGTATGTTACACATTGTGTAACGAAAAATAATGATGCAATTCCATAAATAATATAATTCTTTGAATTGACATAAGCATGATGAAATAGACAGTACATATAATACATGCTAAAATCACGAGATACGACATATCTAGCCAAATCTTCTGCCGAGAGATACAACAGTTGAATATAAATGTTATGGACAACTGAGTGAACTAAAATAGACACTGAAGTTTAAACAAGAGACACTATTGCAGATAAAGACAATCAAATGCACTTGAACGAACGAACGAATGAGGGTAACAGAGTGTCAAAAGCTGGGCATGCAGGCCCGTCGTACATTCTGCCCTTCCAGTCACTCATTTTTGGTACACCAATTATCTGTCATGAATGTTACACTTAGATTGAAAACAACACCAACAACAACAACAGCAACAACGAAACAAACATTGTAAAAAAAAACACAGAAGAAGAAGAAGAAGAAGAAGAAGAAGAAGAAGAAGAAGAAGAAGAAGAAGAAGAAGAAGAAGAAGAAGAAGAAGAAGAAGAAGAAGAAGAAGAAGAAGAAGAAGAAGAAGAAGAAGAAGAAGAAGAAGAAGAAGAAGAAGAAGAAGAAGAAGAAGAAGAAGAAGAAGAAGAAGAAGAAGAAGAAGAAGAAGAAGAAGAAGAAGAAGAAGAAGAAGAAGAAGAAGAAGAAGAATGAGCGAGCGAGGGAACGAATGAACGAACGAACGAATGAACAAACGAACGTCAAATGAAAGAAGAAATTTTATTTTTAATGGGTTAAGAATTGGGCACACAGGCTCTTCTAACATTCTGCACTGTTATCACTCTCTTTCATACATTATTTCATTCACATATCATTCAAGGCTATCTGAGGCAACAACAATATAAAAGATATGCATTATAAAGGCACGGAGAAAATGAAAAAAATCACTACTACACGACTCAGTAATATTAATGAATGGTGCGGCAATTGCTTGTAGACGTGTGGAATATATCGGTCTACGAAAAGAAGACTGGCTGTTAAACTAGGAGTTTATTAGTATTTTTTTTATTATTAAAAGGGGGGGGGGGGGGGGGTAATCCGTACTTAGATAGTGTTCGAAGAATTTGCGATTATATGTATAGGGATTGGTGATGTCTTTGATTTCTTATGGAAGATTGATCCACAGCTGAGCTGCGGAGTACGTTAAAAGCTTGTTTTGTATGTCTATCCTTCTACTTCTTCTTCTTCTTCTTCAGCGTTCCGAGCCATTGAGGTTCTTTGCTGCAGATACAATCCGTCTCCATTCGTCTCTCTGGTGGACCTTCTCTTGCCAGTCGTTGATTCCAAGTGCTTGTAGGTCTGTTTATATATTATCTCTCCACCGCCTTCTTGGTCTACCTCGGGTCTACGGTCATTTATTTCCTGAGTGTAAGCGAGTTTTGTTTCCCTATTATCTTCCATTCTTTCTATATGCCCCAGCCATTGTAGTCTATTAGCCTTCAAGATACCAGTGAATTTGTAATATCTTGCAAAATCTTCCACAAGAAATCAAAGACATCACCAGTCCCTATACATATTATCGCAAATTATTCAAACAATATCTCAGTACGGATTACCGTCACCCTTAATAATAAAAGTAATAATAAATCGTTTACAATGACTAGCATTATATTTACACAGTGGCAAAAGGTAATTTGGGCCATTCCAATGTAGGATTTTGTTTGGCCTTTGCGGAGTGATAGTAACTGAAGGCGTTTATGTAAGCTAGGATTGTCAGTTACGTGTGTACTGTAAATTAAATGCATATCGTGTTTCTGGAGTGAGTAAAGTCGCTTGGCGATTGAATTGGAACAACCGTCCCAGATTGTAGAGTAGTAGTCAAGATGTGTCTGTATGTGAGAAATATAGATTATCTTTCTTGTGTCTTCATTAAGTAAATTTATAATTTCGGCTAGTTGGTAGAATTTTTCCGCTGTTTGTTTAACGAGCACTTGAACGTTGGAACTAAAGGTAAAATTTATATCAATGATGAGGCTAAATGTTTTGTGCTCAATTGCACTTTCTACTAGCATGTTACCAATGTAAAATTGAAGTGATATGTGTGAATTTAGAGTTTGAAGTCTGTGTCATAAAAACTGTAATTTACTGCCAGTATAGTAACTTGCGGTGTATGGCAGGGGTTGGGGGGGGGGGGGTCTTTGAGCCTGAGGAATTCAGGCTGCCTGGCTAGTGCAGTCGCCGCAAACTGTGCAGGTTAGGGTTTTCGTTTTGCCCACGACAAAAAAAAACAAACTCCACACCTTACCGAGGATTCGAATCCGGATCTCCCGAAGCAGTATCCTGCATTCTAGCCATCAGCCAGCAGCTCCTGTATGTGTATGGTTGTTAATAACATAGAGTTTGTTTTAGTGATGTTAATTTGCATACGGTTTGCATAGCTCCACATAAATACATCATTTAATTCTTGTTGCAGTGAAGACTCCAGCAAAATACCTGCAACACTTGTGATTGCTGTGTTGTGATCACTTACAACGAAGCAGCTAAAGTTGAAACTTTCTAACAACACTCCACACATGGCACAGCATTATGTGATAGTTGCTTTTTCCTTCCTTTCTTGTCCCTACTTCCAACGGCAACAGAAAATGTAAAGGCAGAAATTCAAAGAAGAACAAACATGGCTCCTCAAAAACTAACGCAATTATAACCTCCATGGATATGAGCGGGCAGAAAAAAGTCACAACGCGCGCATGCCATTTCCTGTGACAGCAAACAAGTTGAAACTTGGACATTGACAAATCAGCGGAACCACACATCTGCCCTTTGAATATAAGGATTACAGGAGAGAATAACAACTTCATTGGACGAAAGAAAGAAAGCTTTATAAGACAAAAGAAATAAAGCTTTATTAGACGAAAGAAAGAAAGCTTTAACAGACGAAAGAAAGAAAGCTTTATTAGACGAAAGAAAGAAAGCTTTATTAGACGAAAGAAAGAAAGCTTTATTAGACAAAAAAAGGAAAGCTTATTAGACGAAAGAAAGAAGGCTTTATTAGACGAAAGAAAGAAAACTTCACTGGAATAAAGAAAGAACACGTCATTGGACAAAAGAAAGAACAAACTCATATATCCAGCAATAAACAATTATTCAAGATGAATGTTTATTAATAGAAATATATTTTAGGAAAACGACATAGTTTAGTTTGCAAAAATACATAAATTTCTGGAAAATGTCTCGATAAATACTGACGGATGTGTACTGAAAAATAGGAATGGAGGAAGTCCTCAACATAGATGAATTCAAGATGTGATAGATAATTTACACATGACAGCTGTAAAGTCAGGACATCCGGCTAATGAGAGAGGGACATTTCGTGAGACATTTATTGGTGAAAAGGTCTGCGGAGGACACTCCTCAGAATGATGCTAATCCCTACTAATTTGGCCAACCTGAAGTGGTGTAGCCTGCTTTCGTAGCTATTTTATGAAGTGGAATGGTGTCACAATTTGTATAACAGGAATGGTTGTGTCACAATTTGTATAACAGGAATGGTTGTGTCACAATTTGTATAACAGGAATGGTTGTGTCTCTCTTGGTCTGTCTGGTCGCTACCCTAGAAGTTGTACGAGTTGAGAGATCCTGTCTGTCGTTACGTCACTGCCGCCTGGTCCATCCTGGTTGGGATGTGACATTGGGAAAATTCTGGAGGCTGCACCGGCAGATGAAGATAGGCGATGCCTGGTACACATGGTACTCTTTATGATGATAACAACCGACCTATGACAACTGACAAGGACAAGGGGGAGGCTTTTCTTGCGCGATTTTTGAAACAGACGGATCAGCAAGATAGGGCTTTTAGAGATAACGTCAGAGACGCCTTGTCACGGGTCACTAGGAATGGGGACGGTGAGATTAAAGTGGAGGATACTAGACGGGTACTGAAGCGGGCTAAAGACACAGCGCCAGGTCCGGATTGGGTGAGGTACTCCTATATGAGGAACATAAATGATGGAGACTTGGAGGAGATGTCTCTTTGTTTCAACCTAAGCATCAATACAGCGGAAATACCCCACGATTGGCTGCATAGCTACCTGATCCCACTCCCAAAGCCAGGTAAGGAGCACTCCAGACTTAATGAATACCGAATCATAACCCTGCAAAACACGCATGGCAAAGTCCTCGAAAAGATAGTAGCACGCAGGCTCCAGCGACATTTGGAAAGTCGTAATCTGCTTCCCCAAGGACTCGGGAGTTACCAGGCCTGGGAAGGACACTTGGGCCAATGCTGCAACTGATGTCTAAGAGGGCTTCCAGGATAAACAGGAGACAGTGGCGATAGCTCTTGACCTGGAGGATGCGTATAACAAGGTCAGGTATGATCGGTTGATACACACAATGTTGGACATGGAAGTCTGCCCTTGCCTTGTTAGATGGGTTGCGGCAGTCCTTTATGAGCGTAAGGTTGCACTGCGTATGGCTTCGCTTCCTAGATTTCTGAACCCTGTGCTTTTACACCTGGGTTGCCGCACGGATCTGCCTTGTCCCCAGTGCTCTTTAATGTCTACATAAGCAAAATCGCAGCTATTTAGACACCAGGTGAAGGAAGAATCTTGACATTTGCAGATGATGTGCTGGTGTACAGACAGGGCAGAGACAGGGCACGTTTTTCGAAAGACTTACAGGTGGCAGTAAACAGGGTAGCGGAGTGGTGCAGGGACGCAGGGCCCATTATACTCCCTGACAAGGCATCGGTTGTGTGGTACTCCCTAGATAACAGGATCGTTAAGGCAATGTCCCAGGCATTGTATTGAATGGATGTCCTCTTAGTCGAGAGAATAAATTGAAGTACTTGGGTATAACCCTTGACAGGTGTTTGTCTTTTAAGGATCATGTGGAGGCTTTGGTGGTGAAGGCTGGTAGGGGTCTTAATGCATTGAGGGCTATGGCAGCAACCGGGGTAGATCAGAGGATGCTGTACAGGCTCTTTCAGCAGTTAATAATTTCTGTAATTGAGTATGGTTTGGGGCTGCTGACATTATCAAACAGCCAGCTTGAAAGGTTGGAGCGCATAGAGAATGCCGCCATGCGGTTAATCCTGGGGTGCACAAAGCACACACTGATTATATGCACGAGGCATATCCTGGCGCTACCAACAATGACGGATAGGCATAGGGTCCTTCAGGCCAAATGGTTCCTGAGAGTTGCCGCAGAGATCACCCGCTGCATGCAGCAATGGATATGGTCAAGGGTCATAGACTATGACGAGGCAGGTCCTGGATGGCACAGGCAGAACTTTCTATAAGTCAGGTTGTGTGATCTAGAGACCATCAATCGTGAAAAAGAGTGGGTTGAAGTTCCGGAAGACATGATGGACTGACACAATGTGATAATAACACTGGGTCGGGAGTGCAGAGAATGGGCAGCGGGCCGCACTGAGTTTGAAGTGCAACAGCTGATCCAGAGTAACACACATCAAGGTGACATAATCATCTACACCGAGGGGTCAGTGGTGAGAAACAGACGTAGTGGGTGGGGCTTTATTGCAAAGGCTAATGGGCGAGTCTTGAAAAAGGAGAGTCTGGCATATGAGACTACGACCTCCAGCATGAGAATGGAGGTGGAGGCAGTAACAGCGACATTCCGCTGGCTAGAGGAGACTACTGCAACACACGTTGTATTCATTAGGGATTAAAAGAGTATGCTTAGTAAGGTGGAGAATGGAATGTTTCGTGTGGAATGGCTCTCGTCCTTCAGAGGTCACAGATTGTGAGAATTGTATGGATATTTTGCCCTGGCCATGCGGGTGTACGGGGGAATGAACAGGCTAATAGGCTAGAAGGGAATTCACCTCTTGGTGGTAGTTTGCCTATGGACAAGGGGGAGGTGGTCGTGCGCTTGTGGGACCAGGTGAAGAAGGCGGAGGAACAGAATGAGGACCCATATGTGGAAAGAATGAGATTGTGGGGGATCGGTAGGGGTTCTGGAAGAATCTCAAAACTGAGAGAGAAGACCAGGAGAACATTTAATAAGATAGCGGTGGGAACGATTAGTAGTATGACTCTTCGCTGGCTGTTGAACGAGGGGACGGAGTATGTATGGGAATGTCCTGAGTGCAGTTATGTCGGCTCTTAACTCAACTCAACTCAACAACTGGTTACAGAATTTCTGACGTAAGCAGAACATTTGAATAACATCCATCCATCCATCATGTGCCATGCCGGTAAGCGTGGGCGGTCATGTTCTGCCATCTCACCCGATCACCAGAGTCGTGGATCAGCTCCGTGTTTCTGTCTCGACTATGCCACAAGGCCAAGCCATCCAGGTACTTGCTTCTAGGTCTTCCCCTTGGTCTGTTCCCCTCGATCTTACCAGTTGTCACCAAATTCTCCAATCCATTTCTTCTCATAACATGTCCAAAAAATTTTGACTGTCTACGTCTAATTTCTCTAATCAATTTACGATCTTCATTTGTTTCTTGAAGGACTTGTTCATTGGTCTTTCTGGCTGTCCATGGTATTCTTTGCATTTTCCTCAGAAACCACATCTCTACAGCCATCAGATGTTTTTCAGCCTGACTGCTCATTGTCCACGCTTCACATCCATACAAAAGTACAGGCTCAATGTTGAATAACATAGTACGCGATAAAAGGTTTAAGGCCCAAAACAATAACATCGTGCACATGAGAACGAGAGGTTATACGCAGAAAGAGATGACGTCATAATGGGGGGACTGATATAGAAGAAGAATACAGGAACATCCAAATTAGAAGGAGATTTGTTTAGGAAATGTTCAGATTGTGTCTTGGAATGGTTGAACACGGGAAGGAAATATAGATGTAATGACGTCAGAAAGGCCTCAGTGAGGTGATGAAAGGGAGTTAACATGCGAAACTGCTGGCCGCAATGAGAGTTATTTTCTCGTTAAGAAACAAAGAAAATGGTGTAAGACACAAAACAATGACGTGATACACATGAGAATGGGATGTTATATGCAGAAATCTATGACGTAAAGTGGGGAGATTAGGGCAAGCGAAGAGAATAGTCGAAATGACAGACCAGTTGATTGATTATTTACGGAAAAGTGAATTCTGTGACGGTGGGTTAGCTCAAACTCAGTGGATTATAATAGCCACTGTAACTGTCTCTCATACATTCATTGATTAGGTCAATGAGTCAGAAGCCTGGAGTTACAGCTTTTTTGATTGTGTCTTTCCAATGTCTCCTACTCTCTACGACTCAGCAGAGCTCAGCATCAGCCTGTGCCTCAGTGTCCTTGCGTTGTGTCATGTCGGTGTTCTTAGGTTTGGTAAAAATAAAGAACTCCATTTCTAGTTGATAAGACTATTAGCAATATGGATTTTCCCATATGTTAATCCAGTGACCAAGTCCTGTAAGAAACAAATAAAAACCGCAAACTGATTAGAGAAATTGACGTAGACAGTCACATTTTTGGGGCACCCTATGAGAAGAAATAAATTGGAGAACTTGCTGACAACTGGCAAGACTGAGGGGAAAAGAACAACTGGAATGCAGAAAAGGGAATATATGTAGGATGGCTTGACCACATGACATGGTCGGGACAAGATCACCGAGCTTATCCACATTTCTTGTGATCGTGTGAAATGGCAAAACATTACAGCTAACGCTTACGGGCATGGCGCATGGTGATGGTGATGATGATGATGATGATGATGATGATGATGATGATGATGATGATGATAATGATATGTTTATAGACCACTGGACATTCGATACGGGATGTGGTCAGTATGACAGCGGCCTCATTTACTTCCCAGAGCATGTCCAGCTACTCATGTAGCGGGGACGACCTGGCAGAGCAGGTCAAGTTGTAGAATAGACCCCGATTCCAGGGGGTTGATTAAGATTGCGCTTATTTAAGTAGACAATCAAGACCAGAGACAAATAGTGTTGGAGATCCCTTGCAGCCAACCTTCCTTGTGGAGACGGCACCTGCTTGATTGATTACTTAAGTAGAAATGGGGCATGACTAAGAAAAAGTAGGCGGGGTAATGCAGAATGGCCCAAACATTCCTGGTGTTTTCTAGACCGTCTTCATTTTATTCTCCAGCCCAGGAACTTTCCAAAATATTTTCAATAACCAACCACCATTCCTCATATTGTGAATATTCCATCTGTCCATGTTATTTGATGTTCAACAATTGTCTACTTGTGTGTCAAATGTAAGCCGGCGAAATCACTACATGTCAAAATTGTTGTTGTTGTGTGTGTGCTTTTTAAAATTATTTCTTTTGTTTTAGAGTCCATTTTTTCAGAGCTGTTTAATGATATGAATAAAATATCCGTGGTGATTATTCGCTTCAAGACTTTAGTATTGGTATGAGGAATTGAGCTGTGTAGAGGTTTATCCAGGTACCTTGGCATCAGCACACCAGTTGTTTAAGAACGAGCTATCCTATCCATTGGCCATGATGACCTGCACGAGTCCAGTAAAAACAGTAGGTAGTCTGGGGCGTATGACGTCCGCAAACAGTTTGTGGCACAACTATGGTTGTTCATGGCATATCTGTTTACATTTGTGACTGCACTCTGGGCAGAGCTGGGGTAGGTTCCTGGTTAACATGGGCGTGTGACCACACTCATACAGAACTCCGACGGATAAATCTAGAACTTGTGATGTAGATGATACATCCTTCAGTATGATCCAACCATACTTCTTATCTCTCAGAACATTTTTTGTGGCTTGACCCCAAAACTCAGCGATTAGAAACAAGACCCCGTATAAAGTATAGTTATAATTCTGTAGTCATTAAAGCATAGTTATAATTTTGTGGTCATACAGTATAGAAAACAATTCTGCAGTTATTAAAGTATAGTTGTAGTGTTGTAGTTATTAAAGTGTAGTTGTAATTATATAGTCATTAAAGTATAGTTATAATTCTGTAGTCATTAAAGAATAGTTGTAATTCTGTGTCATTAAGTCTAGTTGTAATTCTGTATTCACTAAGTATTGTTCTAAATCTGTATTCATCAACTGCTAGTCATCATTCATACTTTTGCCACTAACACTGTAGATACACATTCACATACATATTTAAATTTATGCAAAAACGCTAGTTATTCATGGCCTGGCGTGTGCTCCATTTTTGATTGAGACCAAATAATCAGAATCCATATACCTTTAGTGATATATGTTGTTTTGATGTCTTCTTTCTTTCTTTCTTTCTTTCTTTCTTTCTGTTCCTTAGCAAATGATTACCTGTCATTGCAGCAAACATATTCATGCTTGAACTCCCGCCCACTACCTCGTTAAAACCTTACCCAGGTCATTCACATCAATTTTCCCAGAATGACATCCACCTTCCCTCCTTGAGCACACCCACCCCCAAACTAGATCTGAACACTTCTGAGGTGAATTTTGATCTTCCGTCTGGGGTGTTTCTTTGTTATTCTTCCATACATCTGCCCACTTTAAGATTTCTTTCTAGAATGTTTTTGTTTATTTTTTATTTTTAACACACCATATATTTGCATTGGGAGCCTTCTCGTCTTTTTCTTTTTACCCACTTTCTAATTCTACATGCATAAGAGCATGCCTTTCCTGTAATATGTTATATCTTCTTCTTCTTTGCGTTCATCCGGAGTGATTTTTTCAGATGTGATTGCGGTGTGTCTGGTTAGGCACCCTCGGGTCGAAACCCTCAGACCAACACATCCGACTTTTAGCGTGCATTTTTGACCAGGTTAGCAATCCTGGGAGACTCTCACTTTTGTGGTACCGTCCACATCTCAGCTGGTCTAGTTGGAACAGTCGAAGACTACACGGTCATCCCTCAAGTGAAGGCAGGGACAGTCCATAGCATTTTCCGCCATCCTGGGTGGCTTCCATAATTGCAGAGCCGGCACATAACGCTCTGGTGCTGGGTTTACCGAGGGAATCGTCACGTCCTGCTCATGGCTGTTTTAATTCCTCACTTCAATATATTGGGCATTTCGCTCGCCCTGGGCCGTTCCTGCACAAACCAGTCAGCTCTGCGGTTGGTTTCCACTAAGCGAGTTTTCGGACATGTGCTTGTCCCTGTACCCATCAGAGCTGTTCCAGGCACGGCGGACATTCGGAAAACTACCTAGTCAGAGCTGTTCCGAACAAGAGCGGCATTCGGAAACTAGGTAGTCAGAGCTGTTCCTAGCACGGGAGACATTCGGACGAGACATTTCACTCGGGCGTAAAAGCGTAGTGTCAATTTTTAGTTTGCCACCCGTAGGACGACACTTCCGACTTCCGGCGGGCATTTTTTAGTGAGGTTAGCCTTCCTCTGGTTTCGAGACACGTTAGACTGTTGTAATGTCACCCACATCTCAGCTGGTCAAGATAGAACGATCAACGATATCGTGGTCTGCCCTCAAGGGAAGGCAGGGGCAGACCATGGGCATTATCTCGCTATCCAAGGAGGCTTCCATAATTGCAGAGCCGGCACATATTGCTCTGAGACTGGGCTCACCCAAGGAGTTTCCACGTCCTGCTCATGGCTGCTTTAGTTCCTCACTTCCATGTGTTGGGCATCCCATTTGCCACTGATCGCTCAATCACACACCAGGAGCGGTCAGACTGCGAGTGACATCCACTCGGTAAGCTTTTGCTTGTGACTTCAGACCACGCAATAGGTTCGCTCGCCGTGCGTTCCATTTTTCGTTGATGAGACATTATTCCACTTTTGTCTACACTCTCTATGAGTTAGATACAGACAGTTTCCGTAACCCTTCGACTGGGGCACTTTTCTGACTTTTTTGTACTCGCTCACGAGGTAGGCTACATGTGCTGCCGTCTCAGCACCTTACCTTCGTGCAGCAGTGAACGGGAAACGGCCAGGCCCCTTCGTCCGGGAAACTCTCATATCCCCCAGCTGGGAGCCTTCGAACATGTATCAGACCTGAGCATGTAGCTTGCTCAGTATCATGTTTTTATTTTCCGGTAGACGGGTATCAGCCTGGCTCTAAGATCCGAGGGTTTGTGGCTTAGAGGCGTTCAGCCACAGCCCTCGACAGGGAGCCTTAAGAGTTTTGTCCGGACCAAGAAATTCTGCCTTTGTGCACCTCATTTAAATTTTGACTGCTATCCTCAGTCTATGCCTGCAGAGCAGCAGGTTGTGTCTCTCTTAGTCTGGTCCCTATCCCATAAGCTGTCCGATATGTAATTTTTCACCCATCGGCAAGCAAATGAGGTCTATGGGACACGCAAGCTCCCCCACCACGTCAAGGTGGAGACACATCGGGGGAGATATGTTATATATTACTGTCAATCGCGCTGTGCCGTTTGGTTGTCATGTTCTTCATTTCTTTGATTGATTGTGTGTGTTCTAAACTGATGTTCGAGCCGTCGAAACTTGTCTTAAATTAAGATGGATACTGGTGAGCGACATCTAATTTAGGTTGTCTGTGGGTCTTTAAGTATCAACAGATCAATCTATGTCTGTTGTTTATCTCCATGGATTGTTCTTACTGTCGTCTCATTGTCTTCTGTTTATCGGCATCGCAGAAGAAGTGACACTTAACTTAACAGGACTTTGCAGTCACCTTCAGGATTTACTGACTTGTGTGTGATTGTCTAGGCAATATTACATATTGTAGTTTGTTTTATACAATACTGGCGACTATGATCTATTCTACACTATCTCTTGGTGTCGGTACTATACTGGTGACTAGTATCTATTCTAGACTATCACTTGGTGTCAGTACTATGCAGGCGACTAGCATTTATTCCATACTATCTCTTGGTGTCTCTACTATACTTGCGGTTAGTGTCTATACTATACTGGCGTCTAGTGTATAAACCAGTGGTTCTCAACCTTTCTTGGCCCATGAACCCTTTGCAGACCGTTATGATATGTTCAGAATGTCATTCCCCCTCCCCCACGTTCGCATTTCTTCTCTATAAATCCCCCACCCTTTTTACACAGTATACGTAAAAATGGAAGCTGAATTTAATAACACATAATAGAACAAGTCTATACGTCTATATAAAACATGATTTGCGGATCTACTTACGTTATAAAACGAATTTCAGAAGGGCGTGAAGTAAAGAACCGTAAAGTATGTAGGGAAAAACAGTATCAAGTGATCGGTTCTTGTATTAATGCAATCTTGAAATAATCTTAATTCCTCCCTTGGAAACCCTAAAATTCCCCCCTAGGGTAGAATTCCCCACCGGTTGAGAAACTGGTCTATTCAACCACTGGTTTTACAATACTGGCGTCTAGGAACCATTCTAGAATATATCTTGCTGTCTGTACTATCTGGTGGCGAGTGTTTATACTATACTGGCGGCTAGTGTCTATACGATACTAGTGACTATTATTTATAATATACTGGCGGCAAGGATAGTAGGCTGTCTCTTTGTGTATATACTATACTGGCGGCTAGTGTTTATACTATACTGGCGGCTAGTGTCTTTACTATACTGTCGACTATTGTCTATACTATACTGGCGATTATTGTCTATACTATACTGGCGGCTAGTGTCTTTACTATACTGTCAACTATTGTCTATACTATACTGGCGACTATTGTCTATACTATACTGGCGGCTATTGACTAACCTATACTGGCGACTATTGTCTATACTATACTGGCGGCTAGTGTCTATACTATACTGGCGACTATTGTCTATACTATATGGCGACTATTGTCTATACTATACTGGCGACTATTGTCTATACTATACTGGCGGCTAGTGTCTTTACTATACTATCAACTATTGTCTATACTATACTGGCGACTATTGTCTATACTATACTGGCGGCTATTGACTATACTGGCGATTATTGTCTATACTATACTGGCGGCTAGTGTGTATGCTATACTGGCGATTATTGTTTATAATATATTGGCGACTTTTGTCTATACTATACTGGCCGCTAGTGTCTATACTATACTGGCGACTTTTCGCTATACTATACTGGCCGCTAGTAACTATACCATACTGGCGACTATTGCCTATACTATACTGGCGACTAATATCTATACTATACTGGCGACTATTGTCTATACTGTACTGGCGGCTAGTAACTATACTATACTGTCGACTATTGTCTATACTATACTGGCGACTAATATCTATTCTATACTGGCGACTATTGTCTATACTATACTGGCGACTAATATCTATACTATACTGGCGACTATTGTCTATACTGTACTGGAGGCTATTGTCTATACTATACTGGCGGCTAGTGTCTATACTATACTGGCGTCTATTCTTTATTCTATACTGGCGATTATTACCTATACTATACTCGCGGCTAGTGTCTATACTATACTGGCGGCTAGTGTCTATACCATACTGGAATCTACTGTCTATACTATACTGGCTATACCCACCCATGGATAGGCGTTTCAAGCTAGGACACAGATATGTTGAAATTTGTACATTCATGTAGTGTCGATCGTGTATTTGTTAATCTATTTTTGTTTGTTTGTTCTTTGCTGACGAAGGCTTTGGCCGCAACGTCCATTGTTTTTTGTAGTCGTGCATTGGTAAAGCTCTCAACCTGCTTCTCGTTTTTCAGTGATTCATTCATACTATACTGGCGACTAGTGTCTATACTATACTGACGACTATTGTTTATTCTATATTGGCGATTATTACCTATACTATATGTCATAGTCTTGCTCGTATCTAGATAACTAAACTTGGGTTCATACAGGCAACAATAAATCTGGTTGTTATGAGATCGAAGATTTATTGTATTCTCATATACAGTATGCGTTGGCGCAGTGGGTAAACAGACCCGCGCTATATCACATCTGTCAAATAGGAAACATCACACACATAAGTATCATTTAACAGTCTAGCAAACTATCTAGCCTATGTCTATATATCTATTGATATCTATAGAGTCCCTCAAAGGCAGGCCCTGTTGCCTCTCTCAAGTCCATTTGTCCTCTGCCCGTCTCCGCGTGTCCTAACCCGACACGGGCGGTAACTCTGTCCGAGTTCCTCGTGGACCCCGCATTAGGCGGGCCACATCAGTGTCCACGGAATCATGGACTTGGTGACCATCTCTATCTAGAAGGTTCTAGATTATTTGGGTCCTGCTCGACTCAATGGTTTCCCTTGGGCTGGAATTGCAGCCCTTTACTAGATATGCTGGTGAGGCGGTGACAGGATTCCCCCCTCCCCCGTGACATGATTTGTTGTTGGGAATTATATCCGTTCTAATTCTGTCACCGACTCACCTACAGTTGGTGTTGTAGTTTGGTGGATAGTAATCTGGCAACCTACCTATTAGCACTAAAAACTCATGTATTCTACCATACAACACTTGTCTGATTTGGTGCAGAGATCCCCGTCTCTCGTGTGCTTAAATATGCTTATCAGACCGAAGTTACGTGGCATTTTAGTAGTTGTATTTACAACTTGCCCTTCTCATAGTACCCAAAATGGTACCCAGACAAATAACCCCTATATAATAGAGGGTTAACAAGACCGAAGTCTTGGCTAAATAAGTACACCTTCAAATCTTGATTTGTGTGTGTATTTCTATACACTTTTACTCCCGTATGTTATGTAATGCTAAATATGTAGTTACCTTGTTATTTTATCCCCCTCATACTACAAGTGTCCCTGTTGGCTTGTTAGTGTGCTTTGACTAATAAGTTGATGTTTCTAATAAAGTGACTGTATTTTAACTTGATAGTGTTGAGTTTTAAGGTTTGTGTACTGTGTGTGCTGAATGTGTGGCGTATTTCCAAGCGTCACGAGTTGGGATAACCTCAATCATGAAATACTGCACTGTGTGCAATACATGATCAGGCATTCCAAGTAGTGGTGCTTAGATGTATCCTAACTGCTAAACTAAGTATATTAACTCACTATTAAACTAAGTACTACACATGTATTCACAAATTAAACAAGTCATACAATTTACATGAAAGACGCAGACAAATTAAAATAAATACGGTTTGCGTACAATTTGTCCGCCAAGTGTATCGTTCTCTCATTTAATCCATTCACACAGTCATTCACTCACTTTTCATTAAAAATAGTATTTGGTTAAAATATATAATTAAAGTTGAGGTAAGTGTTATTGCCCTTAGAAAAAATGGGCTAGGCGATATTTGCCCTTTAAGAAAATACGTACTTCTTGTACGATGACTCACAAATGGGTTATAATTTAAATAGAGACAATTGTATAGGACGGTTCTTTAGCTTAGGAATGGTACCGCCTGTAATATTAATGTCGAATATGTACAAATTACAGGTGAATACAATTTATATACAACAATAATGGAAATATAATACCTATTAATTAATTAAATCCCAAGATGATGTGCGCGTCGTTCTCCTGTCGCTAGCGTGTTATGCCATGAATGGTATAGCTAATATGGCTGTCTCTTGAGTGTCGTAGTCGATGGCGTTCTGTTTCGGCTGTTTGTAAAGTTACGTAGTAACAGCAAGTATGGCATGTTCTTAATGTCCTATATAACGAGTTCTTACAGAATTCGGAGTTAGTTCGTTGGTTGATCTTATTGGTTGACACAAACACAGTTACTGTTTCTTGCTGGAAGTGTTCTAGCGCTTAGGCACTTGATGGTATAGTTCTCAAAGTAACGTATCATGTTCTTGGGTGTCGTAATTCAACTAATCACTGAGAGTACTCTAGCAGGTGTAGAGTTCCACTGTAATATGCAACCGACTAAAAGTATCACAGTTTATAATATGGCTAATGGTCGATGTGATCAGAGTCATTGTACTGGCGCATTCACTTGCCGTGACAAAAGGTTAGCCACAATGTTGTCGGTGCGTCTGATGTGGCGTAGAAGACACCATCTTTGTAGCCGATGGTTTTTAGGCGACCCCTGGTTAAGGACTAATAATGGCGAACTGTCAGTGAGGACCACAAAGTGACTCCCTAAGAGGAACTTCGATAATCTCAATATACAAAACACTAGGCTCAGACACTCCAATTCAACTGTGGCATACCGAGTCTCAGCCTTCTTTAATTTGCGGCTTACATAGAGAATTGGGTGTTTTATGCCATCCATTTCCTGCATCAAGCATCCTCCTATTGCGATAGCGCTCGCATCTGTGGTCAAAATAAAGGGTAAATTAATGTTGGGTAATCGTAAGACTGGTGGATTAGAAAAAATATGTTTCAATTTACACATTGCATCATCTAAGCTGGTACTTTTACAAATTTTTGATGGATGATTTTTAGTTAACATATCAGAAAAGACTGAGGTTAATTCTGCCCAATGTGGAATAAATTTCGAATAATAGTTAATCAGACCTAGTAAACTTCTAACTTGCTTCTTTGTGGTAGGTACTTCTAGCTTAAGGATCTTGGAAACAATTTTATCATCAGTCAACAATTTTCCTTCAGAAATTCTATGTCCAAGGAAGTCTATTTGTGTATAACCTATTTCAACCTTGGAAGGTTTGATAGTAAGTCCAAAAAGAGAGATTTGGTGGAAGACTTGTTTAAGGGTGAGTAAGTGAGAAGTCATATCAGAAGAATGGATGCATATATCATCAATATAAGCAACTACGTCATTAATTCCGTCGTCAGTCATGATTGGTACAGGGATTTCCATGTTGTCCACGTCTGTCTGATTTATCACAGATGCCACTGTTTGTACATTGTCTTCAATGTCATTGTCGTCGTCGTTTTTGTCGTCACATTTATTGTCGTTGTCGATATCACAGATTGTCGGTAATGTCCATATGTCTTCGTCGTTTTCGTCGTCGTAAGAGTGTGTCGTTAACGAAGCGTCGTTTGTCGAGGTGTCAGTTCGTTGAGAAATTGTCGTTTCGTCTCCGTCGCCAGTTCGTTGAGTCAGTTCATTTGTCTCATTGTCTCGTCTAACATAATATGGTGTCAACATATTTCCATGGGATAATTGCAAGTTTCTATTTAAAGAGAATACAGTAGGGTTATTCCCCTTGTTGACCAGTTTCTGACATATAACACAAGTTGCACAAAAGGTTTTAATATCCTGGTCAAACTTTGGCCAATAAAACTGGGTCAGGATAATAGCCTTGGTCATTTCGTATGTCATATGACCTCCAAAAGGGGAGTCATGGGCTATTTTTAAAACTTTGTTTCGATGTGCTTGTGGTAGCACTATTTGCTGTGTCGTGGTGTGTTTTGTTGTGTAAAATCTAGTTAAGATGTTATCCTGTAGCCTAAATATCCACGATGCGTTCTTTATTAATTTTGGCTTACGGCCTACTAAGTTAAAGTATGGTGCTAGTGTAGGGTCATTTTTCTGTTCATTCCCAAAAGTGATGTTAGTTGAGTTTGGCGCTACTATTTCTAATGATTTCTGTAGTTGGTAGGTGTTGGTTTTGTGGGTTGTCTGTCGTGTTATTGTTGGTTTTGTGTGTTGTGTGTTTTGTTGCACATTTACAGGTTCGGTACTTGGTAGTTTGGTCGCATCCTCAATTCGAGGTTTTAATTCGGTCGTATCGTTTCTTGATTCGACCGCCCCTGCATTGTACACCTCGGTAAATTCTTCCTGAATTACCTCAGTGGTTGTCTCCCTTGGTCTTTTGGCAGATTGAGACAAGCAAGAATGGTGTTTCTCTTTTGTGTCGCTATTTCTGTGGTGGATACCGTGTTTTTGCTCCCACCTTTTTATTTCTCTTTTAGAGCAAGGATGTGTGTTGGGTAAATTACCAAGTATAATATCCGCGACGGGATTTTCAAGGATAGCACACAATACTTGCCCCGATATGAATGGTGTTTGAATTTCGACCAAAGCAAGGGGATATTTCTCTGTTGTACCTGAAAATGTGCGACACGTCACATGTTTGTCTGTGTAGTCTTTAGCGTCTATCAATGTTCTCCTCACCCCACAGAGAGTTGCGCCGGAATCACGAATTAACGTGCCCTTTTTGTTGTTAACAAACCCTGTATAAAAAACTAGCTTGCCTGTCGATGATAAGGCAGCGTTAGCTATTTCATTTGCAATTGGGATAATGTGACCACAATGTAGTGTTGTGTCCAGTTGGAACTTTGTACAGGTGTTGCACTTACTGTCTGTTATGGTGTTGATGACGTGTACAGCATTCACAAGCTCGCTTTCATTGTCGTGTTGATTTTCACATTCATTTAGTGACTCAAGCTCTTCGTCAGTCGACGTTTCTACTAATGCCGCATTGGCTTGTTTCAATAACTTTCGGCCTTGACAATCTTTATTATAGTGACCCCAGCTATTGCAGAAATAACATTTAACTACTCTGTGGTAAGCCATGCGTTTAGCTGTTCGCTTCTCTACCATCTTTTTGAGGTGTTCAGGGTAGGCGGGTGATTTGTCACACATACCGTAACTGTCGTGATGAGCATTGCAATATTGGCACCTTACTACTTTACCGACATTGGATCGTGGTTTAAATCTGCTCTGTGATTGTTTGGAGTATTTGGTGTTCACTACTGCAGCTGCTGTATCATTGTGACTTATATTATGTTGAAAAATATCCCTGTTTGCTGTAAAAAATGCATTTCCTTTCGCCTCGATTTCCTGAATGCTCTTACAATCCATTTGTTTTAAGAACTTGGCAAAAGGTGTGGGGATGGTGCTAACTATTTTATCTATTATAATTAGTTCCTTAAGTTTATCATGGCTATTGTTGGTTTTAGCCGAGTTAATCCATTTTGTGCATATGTCTTGGACTGTACTGACATAATCTATGAAGGTTTGGTTTGGTTGTGGAGATAATTTGGCAAATTGTTGTTGGTAACCTGCAGTGTCTAAAGAAAAATGTTGGAGAATGCGTTGTTTTAGGTACTCATAGTCTTTTCGCATTTCCTGTGGTATTGTTTCTATTACTTTCAGTGGTTCAAGAGCCAAATTCCTCATTAGAATAAATGCCCAATCTGATTTACTGATTTTATGATGAGACATGAGACACTCAAAATTTTCTAAATAAGCGGAGATGGAATCTCCAGAACAGAACGCCTTGACGAGACCTTTATATTTATTATATTTTTGTTCTTCCTCTTTGCTTCTTAGCTTATTTATAGATATTTCTGCGTTAGACTCAAGCTCCATCTGTTTTAATTTTATTTGTGTTTCGGCATTCAATTGGGCCTGTTTGGCCGCCGCCTCGAGCTCCAGCTGTTTTTCCTGAGCCTGCATCTGCATTTTCTTTTCCTCTGCTTGCATCTGCATTTTCTTTTCCTCTGCTTGCATCTGCATTTTCTTTTCCTCTGCTTGCATCTGCATTTTCTTTTCCTCTGCTTGCATCTGCATTTTCTTTTCCTCTGCTTGCATCTGCATCTGAATCTTCTTCTCTTCGGCCTCCATTTGAGATTTCTTTTCTTCTCGTTCTATCGCTCTTTCTTCACGGGCAATGTTTTCTGCGTGTGTTTTCTGTGCCCATTCTGACAATTTCTCTTCTTTATAACCTAATTTTATTCCTTGCTCAATGCATTTATCTAAGGTAGACATTTTGTGTTTCACTTGTTTGTAATATTCCTAAAATTAAATCCCTTAGAAAAAATGTAGTGTAGTCGAAAATTTGGTTAACTCCCTTACTTATTAATGTGTAAATCAAAATGCAAGGTTATGTTGGTGAAAAGTTCATGAATATGCAACCAAATCAATATGAAACAACATAATACATTGATGAAACATGAGAAGTACAGCTTAGAAGTACAATGAGTATGAGGTGAAACTTAGCTCTGAATTTTGAAGCTCCTCGCTGTTATCTTGCACTCTCGTTATTGTTGGAAAGGTTTCATCGGTTGGGCGCGGCACTTGTTGCGGAACAATCTGCTCGTGGAGCGAGAAAACATTAGTGACTGTCACAAAAAAAAAATGTCAAAATAGTAACATGTAAAAAAAAATGTTTACAGAATCAAAATAAAGAGGCGCTGTGGAGGCAATGTTGAGACATTGCCGAGGGACTCAGATTACTTCTATTTTATCGCTAGATAGCTACTAGTTCTATGTAAACTTATAATGTTAACAATTTCTTTGATATAACAAATCAATGTGTTACCAAAAATCAGTGTGATATGATTAAATAATTAATTTTACATGGCATTTAATAGGTTTTTCAGAAAACATTCTATGCCAAAACCGGAAAACTAGCCCCCAAAAGCCTGTCATAGTCTTGCTCGTATCTAGGTAACTAAACTTGGGTTCATACAGGCAACAATAAATCTGGTTGTTATGAGATCGAAGATTTATTGTATTCTCATATACAGTATGCGTTGGCGCAGTGGGTAAACAGACCCGCGCTATATCACATCTGTCAAATAGGAAACATCACACACATAAGTATCATTTAACAGTCTAGCAAACTATCTAGCCTATGTCTATATATCTATTGATATCTATAGAGTCCCTCAAAGGCAGGCCCTGTTGCCTCTCTCAAGTCCATTTGTCCTCTGCCCGTCTCCGCGTGTCCTAACCCGACACGGGCGGTAACTCTGTCCGAGTTCCTCGTGGACCCCGCATTAGGCGGGCCACATCAGTGTCCACGGAATCATGGACTTGGTGACCATCTCTATCTAGAAGGTTCTAGATTATTTGGGTCCTGCTCGACTCAATGGTTTCCCTTGGGCTGGAATTGCAGCCCTTTACTAGATATGCTGGTGAGGCGGTGACACTATACTTGCTGCTAGTGTCTATACTATACTGGCGGTAAATATATACTCTAGGCCAGTGGTTCTCGACCGGTGGGGAATTCCTCCCCCACCCCCCACCCCCCAGGGGGGAATTTTAGGGTTTCCAGGGGGAAATGAAGATCATTTCAAGATCGCGTTAATACAAGAACCGACTACTTGATATTGCTTTTCCCTTCATACTTTACAGTTATGCACGTCTCGTCCTTCTAAAATTCATTTTATAAAGCATGCGACCCGGAGGTCTGCAAGAATAGAATCCCCATTGAGGAAGGATCTGGTTTTATTGTCCTGGACCCCCAAGTCGACCAAGTCACACATGGCTACCAGGAAATATTATGGGATGTAGAGACGGCCAGCGTAGTATTGACAACATCATCAACCAGCCGCCGTTTGGTCTATCAAATTTTGGGTTAGCCACATATGTCAAATACACATAAAAACATGGACATGGTTCATTAACTGTGGTAGTACTATCTAATATGTCAAAGTTACATCAAAGCATGGACATGGCCCATTGACTGTGTGTGAGTGTGTGTGTGTGTGTGTGTGTGTGTGTTCTAATATGTCAAATTTACATCAAAGCATGGACATGGCCCATTGACTGTGTGTGAGTGTGTGTGTGTGTATGTGTGTGTGTGTGTTCTAATATGTCAAATTTACATCAAAGCATGGACATGACCCATTGACTGTGTGTGTGTGTGTGTGTGTGTGTGTATGTGTGTGTGTGTGTGTTCTAATATGTCAAATACACATCAAAGCATGGGCATGGCCCATGGACTGTGTTTGTACTGTCTAATATGTGAAGCTCCATTAGTGGTCTTGCTGAATAGCTTGGAGAGGGGAAGAAGACCTCTGCACGACAGTCTTGCTGAAGTTGTCAGTACGGGAGCGCGAATGGATACCAGTCTCTACACCCCGGCTCCGATAAATGCAAGTCATTGACAGGCTCAAACCATTTCTAAACCACTGCATGGGATGTAAGTTATCAACCCAAGTCCTTCAGAGGAGTTACAGCCAACTATCTATTTGTCATGTACTTACTTGTACTTAAACATATAGATAAGGTCTATGACAAGTTAAATGTTACTCTTTGGCACAAACAATCAGCACTGAGACAAGCTCGTAATTCGTTCCGAACCGGGACGTTTAATAGAATGATACTGAGCTTCACAAATCCCGCAGGGATCGCTCACTATACTACAACCGTACCAACTTAACACACCAGTGTCGGAACTGGTAACATATTATTATTGTATATACACCGAGTAACTGGCATACACTGTCTTACCCAATCAGAGCACGCTGTGTGCCTCACAGTCGCATAACTTTATTCTATCAATTGCACAACCCAGCAGTCTCAATATCTTTCACTCTTATAATAATAACAGCCTACTTTCAAACAGGTCCGTCTGCGTCGCTAGTCTAACCTAGTCTGTCCAACCTTCGTCCGGTCTCTACCTATCACGGGTTCTGTCGTCCCGTGATTCATGCTTGACCTGCCTTGGTCCGTCCGTCTCGGGCCTGTACTGAGTTACAGGCTCACCTGTCCTTAACCCTTTGGTGTCTGTCAACAGTCACGACCTAATCTAGTACTACAATAAACTATTTAAACAACCAAATAATCACCCAGTCATTTAGTCACCCAACCAAATAATCAACTAACCAACTAATCAATCAACCATATAATTAACCAACTAACTAGACACCCAGCTTACTAGTTAATCAAACAACTAGACAACCAACATACTAGTGAATCAACAAACTATTCAATCAACTAATCAACTAATTAATTATCCAATCAAACATGTAATCAATAACATAACCAACTAATCAACGAATCAACGAAACAACTAATCACCGAATCAACGAATAAACGAATTAACTAATCAACGAATCAACTAATCAACTATTCAACGAATTAACTAATCAACGAATCAACTAATCAACGAATCAACTAATCAACGAATCAACTAATCACCGTATCAACTAATCAACGAATCAACTAATCACCGATTCAACTAATCAACGAATCAACGAAACAACGAATCAACTATTCAACGAATTAACTAATCAGCGAATCAACCAATCAACGAATCTACTAACCAAGGAATCGACAAATCCACGAATCAACTAATCACCCAACCAACTAAACATCCAACCAACCAATTAACTAACCAACTAATCATCCAAATAACTAATCAGCCAAGTAGCTTAGCAATGAACCAAATAATCTATCCATCAACTAATCAACCAATCAACTGATGAACCAAAAAAAAAAAATAGTCAATCAACCAAATACTCAACTTAATAACCAAAGCACTAAATAATCAATCCACCATCTAATCAACCAATAAACTAATCAACGGATCAACCAATCAATTAACAAACAATCAACTAATCAACCAATCAACTAATCAACCAACAAATTAATCAGTCCACAAACTAATCAAAAATTTAGCCATTCAACCAATCAATTAAGCAATTAGTCAAATAACCAACCAACTAATCAAATAACCAACTAATCAACTAACTAATCAACCAATCAACTAATCAACCAATCAACTAATCAACCAATCAACTAATCAACCAATCAACCAATAAACGTATTAACCAATCAGTTGATCAACCAATGAACTAAGAAAAGCATCAACTAATCAATCAACCAACTAAGCAACCCACCAATCAATCAATCAATCAACTAATCAACCAATTAACTATTCAACCAATCAACCAACCTATCAACTAATTAAAGAATCAACTAATCAACCAATTAAATGTTCAACGAATCAACTGATCAATCAATAAAATAATCAACCAATCAACTTATCAATCAATCAGCTAATCAACCAACTAATCAAACAGCCAACTAATCTATTGATTGATTGATTGATTGATTTAGGAATCGACATCACAGCATTCGGGGCATTCCCATAAGTGCTCCGTCCCCATCCTCAGCAGCCAGCGAAGAGTTCCAACACTAATAGTACCAGTAGCAATCTGATTATAAGTCCGTCTCGCCTCTCCTCTGAGCGTTGAGCGTTGGCCAGATCCCCTCGTCACTCCTCGCTGTCTCATTCGTGCCAGACTATGGTGATCCATTTGCTCCTCCGAGGTGTGCACGTCTGCCTTGTTATGCATCAATACTCCACCAAGTTCTGCAGAGCCAGCCAATCTGTCCGCCTGTTCATTTCCCAGAACACGGGCATGCTCCGGAGAAAAGATCCAGGCGATGCTTGTCACCCGGGACCTCCGAAGCGAAGCAAGCCACTCCGCACGAAGCCTGCCCGTCCTCACCCTCGTCAGCATGCTTTCTGAGTCAGTTACAATCACGATGTGTGTGTGTGTGTGTCGTATTCTTCATCCAGCGGAGAGCCGCAGTGACTGCCTGCACCTCCATTCTTAAGCTGGATGTTGTGGTATCATATGCCAGGCTCTCCTGCCCCAAACATCGACCATTAGCTTTGGCTATGAACCCCCAGCCACTTCTCTCACCTCTTGACAACAAACCATCTGTGTAGATAATCACATCATCCGAGTGAGCATTGTCCTGAATTAGTTGCTGGCCACTCCCTGCGCTCCCGGCTTAATGTGATTATAACTCTGCACAAGTCCAAGTCCAACTAATCGACTAATCAATCAACCATCTAATCAACCAACTAATATACCCTGCCAGCTCGTGTAGGCGTTTTTGTCTATCCAAAGATCTCGGTCTTTGGTATTCTGAATCAACTCTGCTGCTGATATTCCTTCATGCCACCGTCTCAATACATCCAACATCATTTATCTTGGTCGGCATCTGCCTCTCTTCTCTTCGATCTTTCCAGTCGTCACGATGCTATCCAATGTCTCGCTTCTCATCACATGGTCAAAGAAAGCTGTGTGTCGCTTTCGTATTGCTGTGTATACTGTTCTTTTGTCATTAGCTTCTTTCAGGCAATCATTGTTACTTACTCTGGCAATTCAAGGAATTCGCATCATTCGTCTTAGGAACCACATCTACGTTGCTTGGAAGTTCTTCCTAATTTGTTCATTTACATTCCAAGATTCACTGCCCCACCCCCTCCCCCACAAACACACAAGGGCGCACAAACATACTCACACGCAAATACACACACACATACACACACACACATATATATATATATATATATATATATATATATATATATATATATATATATATATATATATATATATATATATATATATGTTGTTTGTCCATCAAGAATGATGATGACCATTCATTTCATCCAGTGGGGTTGAAGGTATGGAGCCGTGGGTTCTAAGATGGCTGATAAGGCCTATTTTGGCTCGAAATGTTCTTTGACAATGTGGGCAAGGAATGCTTGACGTTTCTGGAGGAGGATTTCCTGCAGTGGTTTTTCTGTCCTGCCTTTTCTTCACAGCTCTTGCAGTCCTGGTTGCCTCACATATGACTGCACCCTTGCGTAATGATGCACGCCACGAATTTCGGTCTCTGGCTGCAGCCTCCCAGGTGTCATGATGAATTCCAAAAGCCTTCAGTGAAATTTTCAGAGTGTCTTTAAAGCGTTTCCTCTGACCACCTTGGGAGCGTTTACCACAACGCATTTCGCTGTAAAAAATCGTTTAGGGAGCCTGTGATCTGGCATGCGAGTCAAGTGACCAGCCCAGCGAATCTGATTCTTCATCAGTAGAGTGTGGATACTGGGCATGGATGCTCTTTCTAGGACTTCAGTGTCTGGAATCTTGTCTTGCCATTTAATCTTCAGTAGCTTCCTTAGGCAGACTGTGTGAAAGTGGTTTAATTTCCTAGGGTGTCGCTGATAAACAGTCCAGGTTTCACAAGAATATAGCAGTGTGGATAATACAACTGCTTTGTAGACTTTTAGCTTTGTTTGCAGGCTTATTCCAGTTCTGTCCCATACATTCTTGTACAGTCTGCCAAAGGCCGCACTGGCCTTGGAGATTCTTGCATTCACTTCGTCATCAATTGTGCCAGCTTGTGACACAGTGCTGCCAAGAAAGGTGAATTTGTCCACAACACTTAGTCTATGATCATTCACTTTGATATTCGGCACAGTGTGATTATTCCCTGGAGCTGGCTGGTACATAACTACAGTCTTCTCCAAGTTGATATTGAGCCCAAAGTTGGCACAGGCATGTGAGAAAGCTGAAACATTATGTTGCATGTCCGCCTCTGAGTTGGCGTACAGAGCGCAATCATCAGCAAACAGGAGCTCTCTGGCGGTGTTGCTGTTAATTTTGGTTTTAGCTTTCAGCCTTCTGAGATTGAATAACTTCCCATCCATACGGTAGTTGATGTCTATTCCAATGTCGTCGTTCTCGAAGGCATTCATCAGCATGGCTGAAAACATGAGGCTGAACAGTGTTGGTGCCAGGACACATCCTTGCTTCACTCCATTGGTGACAGGAAAGGGTTCAGACAGTTCACCATTTTCCTGTACTCTTGCCTGCATGCCATCATGAAATAGCCGCACTATTTGGACAAACTTTCGTGGACAGCCATATTTTGCCATAATCTTCCATAATCCTTCTCTGCTGACTGTATCAAAAGCCATGGTAAGGTCAATGAAAGTGGAGAACATTTCGCAGTTCTGTTCCTGACATTTCTCTTGCAGCTGCTTTGCAGCGAAAATCATGTCAACAGTTCCACGTTTTTTTCTGAAGCCACACTGACTCTCAGGATGAAGACCTTGATCGAGATGGGCTGTGAGGCGATTGAGAAGAATTCTGGCGAGTATCTTCCCTGCAATTGAAAGCAAGGAGATGCCTCGGTGGTTGTCACAGGATTGGCGGTTTCCTTTACGTTTGTAAAGGTGGACTATTGACGCGTCCTTGAAATCTTGTGGCATGGTCTCGTTCACCCATATGTTTGTAAAGAATTGGTGAAGCTGCTCTGTTAGGACCGGCCCACCTGCCTTGTATATCTCTGCCGGGATGGAGTCAGGACCAGGTGCCTTGCCGCTGGAGAGTTGCTGGATGGCTTTGTTTACTTCCATTATGGTTGGCAGTTCATCAAATGTCTCATTGGTAGGAACTTGAGGAAGGCAGTTGATGGTTTCATCATCGAAGAAGGAAGCTGCATTTAAGATGTTGCTGAAATGCTCTGCCCAGCGTTGAAAGATTTCTTTCTTATCGGTGATCAATGTTTCCCCCATCTGCACTGAGGAGGGAAACTATGCCTGGTGATGAAGGACCATAGACCGCTTTCAGTGAGTCGTAGAAGTTTTTCATATCATGTCTGTCAGCAAAGCCCTGAATTTCATCAGCTTTGCTGCTCAGCCAGGAGTCCCGCATGTGCCGAAGTTTCTGCTGCACTACTCTCTTAATGTTCTTGAAGGCATCTTTTTTTTTTATGTTGACTTTGGGTCATTCAAATGTGCCTTGAGGAGAAGATGTTTCTCGGCCAGCAATTGGTTGATGTCTTCGGAATTTTCATCAAACCAGTGTTTATGCTTTCGGGGGGCTGGAACCAGGATTTCCATAGCAGTGTTGTAAATTATGTCCTGTAGGGATCTCCATTCTGTTTCTGTACCCTGTTTAGCTGCAGCATGTGGCTTGAGGCGGTCTTCCAGCATATTTTCAAACGACTGCTGCATTTTCTTGCTGTTTAGGCGGATGACATTTAGCTTTTTTTTGCATTTTCACCCCTTGAGGACGCCCTGGTGGCCTGATGTGAATGTTTATTTTCGAGACAATGAGACGATGGTCTGTCCAACATTCGGCACCACACATGGATTTTGTCACTCGGACGTCTTGTCTGTCACTCCTCCTGACAATTACATAGTCAATGAGGTGCCAGTGTTTCGAGCGAGGGTGCATCCACGATGTCCTATTTCTCATGGGGAGATGGAGAATTGTGTTCGTAATCAGGAGATCATGTTCGGCACATGTCTGAAGGAGGCGGAGTCCATTGCTGTTACAATTTCCGACTCCATGCTTTCCAATAATGCCACTCCAAGATGTGGTGTCCGTGCCTACTCTGGCATTGAAATCCCCAAGGAGTATAAGTTTGTCTCCTTTGGGAACAGATGTTAATACATTGTGCAGGTCCTCATAGAACTTGTTCTTGACATCATCTTCGTTGGTCATAGTTGGTGCGTAGACACTCACAATGGTTGCATGCTTCCTTCCATTCAGCAGGGGCAACTTCATGGTAGATATATATAGCTATATATATATATATATATAGCTTTCGGTCGCTTCACAGTCAACGTTATTCATACATCTGCTACTACTTCTACTGCACTGGGCTGATGTTTGCTTGTGAATTAGCTTCCCCTATTACCAGTGTCTATCGCTATAGGCGAACTCACTCCGACTTCAGAGGTACTTGTAACTTTCGTCCTCAAGTCAAGGATGAGAGGCCCAACTGACCGGTATAGGGATTGAACAAGCTACCTGTGCATCAGCACACCTGGTGTTCAAGAACCAGCGTTCTTATCCATTCGGCCACGTTAACCTTTTATTGTAATTATATGATCACATCTGGTCCATCCTCGAGTAGAGAAACTGGATATTCGGACTGTCCCCACCTTGTGCCAGGTCTCTCAGTTAATAACATATATGTTGCTTTATTTGTTTTCACCGTTGTCTTTATTCTAATTAATATGGTTGTTGTTGTTGTTACTTTTAGATATCAGGTTTATGTTTCATTTCGTTCTTATCTGACTGAATTAATTTCTCAGTTGTTATTTGCTTTCTGGGGAAGAAGTTACAAAAGCAATTCGCAAGCACGCATACCGCGTTCGAAACAAAACTGCGGGCGATTTGGAAACAGACCGCTTTGTTTTAATACAATGGTATGCGTATCGGTCGTTTTTAAAGCAATGACAAACTACTTAACATTAACTTGCCTGGAAATCACAAACAGCCAAAAATAATGCAGTTGACTGCCACGTCCTGCAAAGGATATACAATTAACGTTCATAATAATACTGTATCATCAGCAAAAGAAAGTCCGTGGTATATTGACTCCCATGACTACATAGGTCCATATCTAATTACATGGCGTCGCAGGCGACCTCAGCGTTTTGTTTCTGGCTATTTGTGATTTCTTGGCAAGTTTACATTCAGTAGTTAGCCATTGCTTTCTGAACCACTGGCATTCATACCACTGTAAGAAAACCAACGCAAGGCAGTCTGCTACCAAATCACGCACAGCCATGTTTCGAACGCGGCATGCGGGATAACAAACTGCGACTGTAAGCCTTTTACCACAGAGCAGGCATGACTGCAGACGGATGATATTTTTGTGTTTTGTTTTTCTGACATATTTCATCATCATTTCACTGAGTTAATCAGATAATGGGACCACATGGAAAACTGTCTGGCTTCATGTTCTTTACTAAACCAATTTGATGTATATAAAAAATATAAACACACTTAAATAATAACGGACATGAAAGTTTAGGAAAGATAATTATCCAGATAAGTATACCGCAGAAGCGGAGTAGATGAGGTTAACTACTTAGACGGAATCAAGATGTGAGAGATCATGTACACCTGACAGCAGCAGAGACAGATCATCTGCTTATGATGGAGGGCTACTTCCACATTTTGTTGTGTGGGCACAGTTATTAGCAGGACATGACAAGAGGCAAATAAAACGATTTTTGAATAAGTGCAAGGCAGCTGTAGGAAGATCGATGTGTCAAGTGATTTATGTAGCATGTTGGTAGACGAGTGGATGTATTAAGTGATAATTGTAACATGTAGGTAGAAGAGCGGATGTATCAAGTGATTTCTATAGCATTCGGGTAGAAGAGTGGATGTGTCAAGTGATTACTGTAACATGTAGGTAGACGAGTGGATGTATTAAGTGATTACTGTAACATGTAGGTAGACGAGTGGATGTATCAAGTGATTACTGTAACATGTAGGTAGACGAGTGGATGTATCAAGTGATCTCTGTAACATGTAGGTAGAAGAGTGGATGTATCAATTCATTTCTGTAACATGTAAGTAGAAGAGTGGGTGTGTCAAGTGATTACTGTAACATGTAGGTAGACGAGTGAATGTATCAAGTGATTACTGTAACATTTAGGTAGACGAGTGGATGTATCAAGTGATTACTGTAACATGTAGATAGAAGAGTGGATGTATCAAGTGTTTTCTGTAACATGCAGGTAGACGCCTGGATGTGTCAAGTGATTACTTTAACATGTATGTAGACGCATGAATATATCAATTGATTTCTGTAACATGTAGGTAGAAGAGTGGATGTATCAAGTGATTTCTGTAACATGTAGGTAGAAGAGTGGATGTATCAAGTGATTTCTGTAACATGTAGGTAGACGAGTGGATGTATCAAGTGATTACTGTAACATGTAGGTAGACGGGTAAATGTATCAAGTGACTTCTGTAACATACAGGTAGGCGAGTGGATGAGTCAAGTGATGTCTGTAACATACAGGTAGACGAGTGGATGTATCAAGTGACTTCTGTAACATGCAGGTAGACGAGTGGATGAGTCAAGTGATTTCTGTAACATACAGGTAGAGGGGTGGATGAGTCAAGTGACTTCTGTAACATACAGGTAGACGAGTGGATGTATCAAGTGATTACTGTAACATGTAGGTAGACGAGTGGATGTATCAAGTGATTACTGTAACATGTAGGTAGACGTGTGGGTGTATCAAGTGATTACTGTAACATGTAGATAGACGAGTGGATGTATCAAGTGATTTCTGTAACATGCAGGTAGACGCGTGGATGTGTCAAGTGATTACTGTAACATGTAAGTAGAAGCGTGGATGTATCAAGTGATTTCTGTAACATGTAGGTAGAACAGTTGATGTATCAAGTGATTTCTGTAACATGTAGGTAGACGAGTGGATGTATCAAGTGATTACTGTAACATATAGGTAGACAAGTGGATGTATGAAGTGATTACTGTAACATACAGGTAGAGGGGTGGATGAGTCAAGTGACTTCTGTAACATACAGGTAGTCGAGTGGATGAATGAAGTGATTTCTGTAACACACAGGTAGACGAGTGGATGTATCATGTAATTTCTGTAACATACATGTATACGAGTTGGTGTATCAAGTGACAGGTAGACGAGTGGATGTGTCAAGTGATTTCTGTAACATATAGGTAGACGAGTGGATGAGACAAGTGATTTCTGTAACATACAGGTAGAGGGGTGGATGAGTCAGGTGTCTTCTGTAACATACAGTTAGACGAGTGGATGTATCACGTGACTTCTGTAACATGTAGGTAGACGAGTGGATGAGTAAAGTGATTTCTGTAACATGTAGGTAGACGAGTGGATGAGTCAAGTGACTTCTGTAACATACAGGTAGACGAGTGGATGAGTGCAGTGATTTCTGTAACATACATGTATACGAGTTGGTTTATCAAGTGATTTCTGTAACATACAGGTAGACGAGTGGATGTGTCAAGTGATTTCTGTAACATATAGGTACACGAGTGGATGAGTCAAGTAATTTCTGTAACATCAGGTAGACGAGTGGATGTGTCAAGTGATTTCTGTAACATACAGGTAGATTCGTGGATGTATCAAGTGATTTCTGTAACATATAGGTACACGAGTGGATTAGTCAAGTAATTTCTGTAACATACAGGTAGACGAGTGGATGTGTCAAGTAATTTCTGTTACATGTAGGTAGATGAGTGGATGCGTCAAGTGATTTCTGTAACATACAGATAGACGAGTGGATGTATCATGTGATTTCTGTAACATACATGTAGACGAGTGGATGTTTAAAGTGATTTCTGTAACATATAGGTACACAAGTGGATGAGTCAAGTAATTTCTGTAACATCAGGTAGACGAGTGGATATGTCAAGTGATTTCTGTTACATGTAGGTAGACGAGTGGATGAGTCAAGTGATTTATGTAACATACAGGTAGATTCGTGGATGTATCAAGTGATTTCTGTAACATATAGGTACACGAGTGGATGAGTCAAGTAATTTCTGTAACATACAGGTAGACGAGTGGATGTGTCAAGTGATTTCTGTTACATGTAGGTAGACGAGTGGATGTTTAAAGTGATTTCTGTAACATACAGGTAGACTAGTGGATGTATTAAGTGATTTCTGTAACATACAGGTAGACACGTGGATGTATAAAGTGATTTCTGTAACATGTAGGTAGACGCGTGGATGAGTCAAGTGATTTCTGTAACATACAGGTAGACGAGTGGATGTATGAAGTGATTTCTGTAACATACAGGTAGACACGTGGATGTATCAAGTGATTTCTGTAACATGTAGGTAGACGAGTGGATGAGTCAAGTGATTTCTGTAACATACAGGTAAACGAGTCGATGTATCAAGTGATTTCTGTAACATACAGGTAGACGAGTGGATGTATCAAGTGATTACTGTAACATTTATGCCCAACAGAGACGTCGGTAAGTGTATTGATTCTCGAAGATTGACCACACCATGTTGTACAAATAAAATGGGTAGCTTACATCTGATAGGCGGGTCCTACTACTATCATATTTTAGACTATTAAGAGAGATGTGCTACAAGTAAGTGTAATGTCTCCAGATCTGTTTTCCTTATTCAGTGAACATACTTTTTAGACAATTAGAAGATGTGTTGGGAATCGCCGTTCGGTTGCTTAACATCGAACAAACGAACGCACGAATAAACTTTATTTTCAAAGGGTCAAAAATTGGGCACGCAGGCCCGTCTTCCAGTAATAATATCAACAGTAAACATCAATACTATTAGATGTGCAGATAATACAATATTGACTGCAGACAACGAACATGATCTGCAGCTTGCGGTTGTCGTGCACCGTGAATAACTAGGGATAGAATTAAGTTATAATAAGACAGAGTTTATGGTCCTCACTAGAAATAAATAAGTACAATAATGTAATAATTTGGGAAATTAAGCATGTAAATAGGTACAACTAACTCGGAACAGTTATAACATCTGATGGCAGGCTATTAGAACAAGAATCGCTATGGCAAAAGTAGTCTTTTGCAAGATGGGAAACATACTGACCAATAAAAAGGTGTCAATTGCAACGAAAAAAAGAGTGTTGAATTGCTACATAGAACGTGCACGTTTGTATAGATGCGAGAAGTGGACAATGAGCAGACTTGCTGAAAAAACATCTAATGGCTGTGGAAATAACGAATGAAATAACCTTTAGGCGTTAATGTCATGTGTTACACATCAAATTCCCAGTAAACACTAATGGCATGTGCAACACATTAAATGTCCAGTATTACTTATTAATTATGCCTGTTATGTTAGTGTCATGTGCTACACAACAAATGTTCAGTACGTGTTAATGTCGTGTAATACAAATTAAATGTCCGGTATTACTTACTAAGTTACTTGTTACGTTAATGTGATATCAAACACCACTCCATTATCCGCCATCCCGTACCCACACAACGCTTACGTAATGTTTACATGTGTCATTTCCCATGAGGTCACATACGAGTGCTGCCTGCTCGCTTCAGATGTCACTAGCCAAGTTCCTCGTGAGATTTAAGAAACTACGCAGTATTCATCATAGTTGTATTTGGTGATGGCAGTTATCTGTGAACCCAAGGGTATGTACTTATCGGGACTTCCCACATCATGATTGACAACATCGTATTACAGCTGGTTCTGGGGAATTGTATTTGTGACTGCCAACGTTGACACTTTTATGGAAATAACACTGAACATTTGAAACTATGGATGTTTATCTGGCCTAAACTGTCTCTTTTTTATGTTTGTTTATGTTTTGAACTCAAGCGTATCACACTATGTTCTACTACTTCTAGTACACCGGAATGATTTTTACTTGTGGATTAGCTTTCCCTAAAACTAGTGTTCTCGCCATCAGAATACAATCCGAATTGTAATTTACGTCTCCAAGTCAACGACGAGAAGTCAACATTTTAATCCAGCTGACCGGTGTAGGGGGTAGAACCCGCTACCTCGGTATCAGCACACTCAGAAATTTAAGAGCTTGCTCTGTTATCCATCTGTCCAGGTTGACCTTCATTCACCTTTTCATATGTATGTTAACTGACACCTGGCCGTCTTGACAGATGATAATTTGTTGCATTGTGCTTTACACAAAAACAGACTTAATAACTATAAGCCGATGCGGTTGCGAATGTGACTGATCAGACCAACTCGCACTGTAAATGTTCGTCCTCAATGGATGCACGTGAACACACGGTTATTTCCACCATCATGCACCATATGACGCTTCACACGCTCAGTGCCTGACCTATCTCCATTCATTTTCTTTTTTGTCTTTATTCTAGTTTCTTATACATATGTATGTCGTGCAAATATAAATGATATGGATGTAACCTAGCTGCAATTTGATTCACAATCACAAAGAACTGCGGGCGGCCATGTATGCTAGCGATTGTACTGTCGTGGCTTTTTTAAATGTTGCACATCCCTTACTACATGACGTTGCAGCCAACACCAGCATTTTTCAGCTGCTGTTGATGTACTAAGAAAGTTTTACGTTCAGTAGTTTGCCATTGCTTTCTGAACGACCGGCTCACCCTTCCCCCCTCCTCCGTAAGTTATAAGCGGGGCAAGATTCGCTGCCGAATCTCGCAGCTGGTGTTTTCCCCCAGGTGGATATAAGGGATTACGAACAATGTTGTTAACCACTTGGCCAGGGAGACCGACTGTCATGGCTACATGTACACATTTGTGGGGTATTAACCGCTCACATTTGCGCGAGGTTACCCTCACACATGTGTACAGTATAACGGGCGAAAGTGTTCCCGCTAGTAGGTTGATGCGCTACCATCTTGATTTTCGAACCATTGAAGACAGAATACCTATTTCTCCTTGCTCTCAGGACTTCACGGTCTGATGGCGCGTTTATATTACAGACCCATAGTAGGATACTTTTCGGGACAAATTGTTTGTTATTATTAGAGGGGGGGGGGGGGGGGGGGGGTACCATAGGACAAGGATGCTGAATATAAGCATGAGGACGTGACGAAGATGAGCTGCTCTCTGGTCTTCTTCTTCTCCTCCTCCTCCTCCTCCTCCTCCTTCTCCTCCTCCTCCTTCTTCTTCTTCTTGTTCTTGTTCTTCTTGTTCTTCTTCTTGTTCTTCTTGTTCTTCTTGTTCTTGTTCTTGTTCTTCTTGTTCTTCTTGTTCTTCTTCTTCTTCTTCTTCTTCTTCTTCTTCTTCTTCTTCTTCTTCTTCTTCTTCTTCTTCTTCTTCTTCTTCTTCTTCTTCTTCTTCATCTTCTTCTTCTTCTTCTTCTTCTTCTTCTTCTTCTTCTTCTTCTTCTTCTTCTTCTTCTTCTTCTTCTTCTTCTTCTTCTTCTTCTTCTTCTTCTTCTTCTTCTTCTTCTTCTTCTTCTTCTTCTTCTTCTTCTTCTTCTTCTTCTTCTTCTTCTTCTTCTTCTTCTTCTTCTTCTTCTTCTTCTTCTTCTTCTTCTTCTTCTTCTTCTTCTTCTTCTTCTTCTTCTTCTTCTTCTTCTTCTTCTTCTTCTTCTTCTTCTTCTTCTTCTTCTTCTTCTTCTTCTTCTTCTTCTTCTTCTTCTTCTTCTTCTTCTTCTTCTTCTTCTTCCTCTTCGTTTGTCATACTGCTTTTTGCCGGGTAGCATTGTAGAGTGCCCGGTTGAAATACTGGTTGTAAGATAGCAGGGGCAACTGTCAGACAGTACAGCATGATCCAGATTTGTTGTACTGTAATCGCTGTTTTGGAGAAGGAAATTACTTCCTAGTTGTCTGAACACGTCAGACAGCGGTGAATTATGTATGCGGCGGGTTGGACGCATGCTTTTTTGTGTCTGTTGTTTGATCTTTAATCCTGGCTCCTGAAATGGCATGCCTTCATGTGGAGCTTTAATCTGGCAGATATGATACATTAATGAATAATCAGACAGATAATTAGGGAGACAGATAACCAAGCAGTCATATATATATAGTGCGCCAGAAAAATGTATAGACAGTAATCGCCGAGCAGATTAAATGTAATGGCAGTTTTGACCTTTGAACATGGTTTAAGTCAACATATTAAACATACCATGCAACACATTGCTACCGTAATGCGATCTACACATGCTGTAATATGACAAGTTTTTGATGACGGTTTAAAATAACATACTCAGTTGAAATGACGTAAACAGTATGTTCAATATAGAAACCTTAATTATATTTAAACTGGTTCCCGATTACTGCGTATACATTTTTCTTGCGTACTCTGTATATCGAGAGAGAGAGAGAGAGAGAGAGAGAGAGAGAGAGAGAGAGAGAGAGAGAGAGAGAGAGAGAGGAAGAGAGAGAGAGAGAGAGAGAGAACAAACAGATGTAACGAACTATTGTTAAAGGGTCACAAACTGACCCGCAGACCCCGTCTTACATTCCGCCCTACCAATCATTCATTTTTCGTTCATCAGTAATCTACTGTGCTTGTTACATTCACAAAGGGCAAAAAAACATTGTCAAACTAATGTTGTAAACACAAACAATGCATATGACCATGTTATGAGACAGACAGGCAGGCAATGACACGTACACATGCACATGCATAAACACATACATAATACAAACCTGCATACATACTTACACCCGTTTCACAAACAGGACATGCATCCACTCAATAACACACAATACACACTCCCTCGCATACACATACACTCACTCACAATCACAAACGCACTAAAAAAAAGTTTACTTATACATACATGCATACTTACTCTCTGTCTGTCTGTCTGTCTGTCTGTCTGTCTGTCTGTCTGTCTGTCTGTCTGTCTGTCTGTCTGTCTGTCTGTCTGTCTGTCTGTCTGTCTGTCTGTCTGTCTGTCTGTCTGTCTGTCTGTCTGTCTGTCTGTCTGTCTGTCTGTCTGTCTGTCTGTCTGTCTGTCTGTCTGTCTGTCTGTCTGTCTGTCTGTCTGTCTGTCTGTCTGTCTGTCTGTCTGTCTGTCTGTCTGTCTGTCTGTCTGTCTGTCTGTCTGTCTGTCTGTCTGTCTGTCTGTCTGTCTGTCTGTCTGTCTGTCTGTCTGTCTGTCTGTCTGTCTGTCTGTCTGTCTGTCTGTCTGTCTGTCTGTCTGTCTGTCTGTCTGTCTGTCTGTCTGTCTGTCTGTCTGTCTGTCTGTCTGTCTGTCTGTCTGTCTGTCTGTCTGTCTGTCTGTCTGTCTGTCTGTCTGTCTGTCTGTCTGTCTGTCTGTCTGTCTGTCTGTCTGTCTGTCTGTCTGTCTGTCTGTCTGTCTGTCTGTCTGTCTGTCTGTCTGTCTGTCTGTCTGTCTGTCTGTCTGTCTGTCTGTCTGTCTGTCTGTCTGTCTGTCTGTCTGTCTGTCTGTCTGTCTGTCTGTCTGTCTGTCTGTCTGTCTTTGAATGTGTGGGTGGGTGCTTGTATATGAGTAAGGGTGTGTGGTTAAGGGATGTTTGGTTGGGGGATGGGTGGGTAGAGGATGTGTGGGTGGGTAGAGGATATGTGGGTGGGTGAGTGTGTGTAGGTTAGTAGATGGTGAAGATTTTTGTATGCCTGGGCTCGGGATCTGTGAGTGGGCTGGGGGAGATGGGAGATTATGTGGGTGGGTGCGGAATTTGTGTGTGGGTAGGTGCGGAATATGTGAGTTGACGGGGAGATGTGTGTGTGTGGGATGTGTGGCTGAGGAATGTGAGTTTGGCTGGGTGGTTGGAGGTGTGTGGGTGGAGGAGGATATGTGGGTGAGTGATTGTTGGTGTGTAATGGGACGGGTAGAGGATATGTGAGTGGGTGGGGGATGTGTATAGGTGGGTGGATGTGTGTGGGTGGGGGATGTGTGGGTTGGGGAATGTATGTGTGCTTGGGGTATGGGTGGATGGGATGTGTGGTGGGTGAGAGGTGTGTGTGGGTGGGGAGATGTGTAGGTGTAGTGATGTGGTGGATGGGTGGGGATGTATGTGTGTGTGTGGGTTATGTGTGTGGTTGGGTGGGGGAGGTGGAATGAAAGGGGGATGTGTGGGTGGGTGGTGGATGTGTCTCATAACATAGTAATATGCATTGTTTATGTTTACAAAATTCATGTGACAATGTTTTTTCCTATGCACTGTTGATGAAAGAAAGATGAGTGATTGGAAGGACCGAATGTAAGACGGGCCTGCGTGCCCAATTTGTTACCCTTTGAAAATAAAGTATGTTCGTTCGTTCGTTCGTTCTCTCTCTCTCTCTCTCTCTCTCTCTCTCTCTCTCTCTCTCTCTCTCTCTCTCTCTCTCTCTCTCTCTCTCTCTCTCTCTCTCTCTCTCTCTCTCTCTCTCTCTCTCTCTCTCTCTCTCTCTTGTGTCCATATATATTAAATCATACATAAAATCAAGTACAAATATATACGCACTCTCCTTCACACAATCACTCAAATTGGTAAACACCGACTCCAACACTTTCACATACATACATTTGCAACTGTCAGGAGCATCCACACAAAAAATGGAAAACATATGTTATACATGAACATTGTGTAAAGTAAACAATACTGGTGGAATTATATAAGATAATGTCACATAAAATAACCAATGAGGTGTACACAATAAACATGATATTATTACAGATGAGGATAGACAAGAAATATGGAATAGAAAGGTATGTGACATGCATGCGTTCAAATCTCTCTCACTCTCTCACTCTCTCTCTCTCTCTCTCTCTGTTACACACATACACACACTTACATACACACACCCCCTACTGCCCCCCCCCCCCTTTCACACACAGAGTAAACAATTATACCAGTAGGTGACTTATGGAGGCATATAGTTGGTATGTTATGTAATATGTTGGAATAGATATAAATGAGGAAAACAAAAAAGGAACAAAATTATATCCGAACGAATAATACGATGTGATAATACAATATAATATTCCTCCGAAGTCGGAGAGTGTCCGCCTGTACGGCGAGGAACCACCAGTCTGCACACCAATAAGCCAGACATGGGACAACGGACACTCACGCAGACCTCAGGTCCTGTATGACATCACACTGATGTTGGACAACAGGATGCCTACATCCGACATACAGAACTTCACGTTGGAGCTCAAGCCAACGAACACAAGCAAGCAAGCAAGCAACAATGTAATATAATATTACCATGTAATGTAATAATGAGATGTAATATAATAATGCAATGTAATATAATAATACGATATAATGTAATAATACGATGTAATGTAATAATACGATGTAATGATCTGAATAAATAATGCGATACTTTTGAAGATGTGAGCAGAGCTCATAAGGGAATGTTCCGAATGCTGTGATCTCCGTTGTCGACTTAACCCTGTCAGGTATCTAGATACACTATGAGTGAAAGACATCTAGTAAAGACGTGCATGAAGACATAGAGTTAAAGACGGTTACAAGACAGTTCACCTGAAACAGACATCGAGATAGAAATGCGTGACATATCCAGAAATCCAGTCAAGCCTCGAGACCAGGGGTGGCCAACCTTTTCAGCAGGCGGGCCAAATTTCGGAAATAATATTTCCTGACGGGCCACGCACCTAATTTTATTTTTATTGTTGTTGTTAATTAAAGTAAATAAGCAAGCGTGCTACAACTTTGACCACATAGTGGCTTCCCGGCAGGTGAGATCGTGCTCAAACGCTTGCCCTGGTTTAATGTAAACCAAAAAAACATATATCTTTTTAATTAATTTATCTTTCCCTTGTAGATGAGTATTAACGTCATGTTAGTTAGTTAGTTAGTCGACAGATCATCCTCGTTGCACATCGGACCATTCAGTCCATAAGTGCTCGGATCCCCTCCTCAGCAAATCCCGCAGCGTGTAGCGGCTAACGACGCCAGTTCTGTGTTGGTTTATCAATCTTCTTTGGCTTCCTGCGTAGTGTTCTTGTTTGGCCACCCCTCTTTTAATTTGCTGCTCTCGCAGTCTGGCCATTGTTGTAGATTCACAGTCATCACTTGGTTCTTGCAAAAGTCTCACTTCTCGTAGAGCATTCAGAATGTCAGCCTGGTCCATGGCGCGTCCGCCCTCAACAGTGGCCTCACCTGCGAGCTTGTCAGCCCGCTCATTTCCTTGTACTCCCGCATGCCCTGGCACGAAGATGAAACTAATCTTTGCCAGCCGAGACCGCTTCAGAGGCAGCAACCATTCTCTTCGGATCGACCCCTCCTCTATCCTCTTGATCATGTTCATTGAGTCGCTAAGGAAACAAGCCCTAGTGAATGTCTGTGTCTCGAGCCATGTTATTGCTTTACTTACTGCCATGACTTCCATGGTCAGGCTACTTGTGGTTTCAGTGAAAGCACCAGAGTCCTCCTTCACAATTCTCCCTCCGGCCCGAGCTGTAAAGGCCCATGAGCTTCTCACATGTCGGATGACCGACCCATCTGTGTAGATGACCGCGTCACTGTCTAGCGAATTCTCGAAAATCAACGCTTGTACTTCAGCCTCAACAGCAGCCGGATTTTCTTGTCTGCATTTTCTATCTAGTTGGATGCAAACTGAAAAGGATGTGCAGAAGTCTGTTGGCACTTGCACCCACTCCTCGCCAGGTTCTAAGTCCTCAAGTGAACACACCTGTTGAAGAATGTCCTCGGCTTGACCCATCCACGACCGTCCTCTTTTTAACCTGCTGCCCTTCACCTTCCTAATTTCACTATGCAGTGGATGCTGTGTGTTTGCGTTAATTCTGAGGTAGGCGCGTGCCCTGCAAACTTGCATTCTCTCTTCAATGGTTGGAAAATCAAGAAGGTAGCGCATCGCCCTGCATGCTGTATCTCTTGTACATCCAAGAATAATGCGCATAGCTTCATTCTGTATCCTTTCCATCCTTTCTATCTGCTTATGGCTGAGAGTCAGGATTGCCATTGCATACTCCAAAACAGACATGACCAGCCCCTCGTACAGAAGACATAGATGGCGCTGCTCACAGTTTGCTGCCGCCATCACCCGCATCGCTGCCAAACCCCGCTTGGCCTTTGTTATCACCTGGTCTATGTGCACATTATAAGCAAGGCTTCGATCAAACCGTATCCCCAGGTAATTCATTGCTTGCGTTCTTTCCACCGTCTCTGAACACAGCATTACAGTTGGTGTTGGAGTGTTCACAATATGATTAACGTCATTTAGGTGGCTAGTTATATCGACCAGAAATGCAAAGTCGCAAACCCACTCTTTGTCTTCAAACTCTGGGATACTTTTCGACTTACTTGCGAAGAATGATTGTATTTCGTGTTGCAAATCAAACACTCTTTTCAACAATTTGGCACGGGTCAGCCATCTTACTTCTGCATAAAATGTAACGTCATGATAATCTGAGTCCAAAGACTAGAAATTCTTGGAACTGACGGTGATTCAACCCGTTCGACTTCATGAAGATCACTATTTTGACATTTAATGACATGGTCCATTTTGAGGGCCTTCGAATATAAATTCTCCTGATGATTAATGCAATGAAAATTTAGCATTGAAGTGTTACCGACTTTGGAGGCCTCATTTTCAATCAATTTTACTAAACCTTCGGGTTTCCCAACCATTGCCGGGGCACCATCCGTTGTTAAGTCCGATAAGTTGTTAAGTTGTAATAAAAAGCAATTCAATGTCGATGTAACTACTTCTAACAAATCTCGTAACTTAGTAGTGTCCTTAGGTAGATAGAGCGCCGCTAATTCTTCTGTCTTTTTAAAATGGATGTCAACTATTATGCTATTATCAGACAGACTGTGGGATCAACACCTTGTGCCACATTTATTGAAAGACAGAAGATCAAGTGGTTTGGCCATGTTGTTAGAATGCAACACCAGCAACTACCATCACTGGCCTTACATCAAAGATCATCTGCGACGAGACCAAGAGGACGTCCAAGAAGAAAATGCATTGACGACATCAAAGACATTGTACAGCCACACGGAATGACACTATCCAGTGCCGCTCACCGGGCGATGGAACGCAAATTAATCCTCCCCACGTCGTTTGACGGCAGAAGTGGAAGAAGATGATGATGATGATGATGATGATGATCAACACCTACGATAAAAATTGCCAGTTGGGCAGTATCTGCCATATCTGTGCTTTCATCCACAGCTAGAGCATAACATATAAACTCGGATGCTCGACTTTTCAAATTATCTTCAATATATTTTCCAATGTCGTCCACACGCCTAGTAATAGCCTGACGAGACAGACTTATTTTTTGAGAAATCCTTCTTCTTTTCTGGACACAGAGTTTCAACGACGCTCTCCAAACATCCCTTAACCATTTCACCATCTGAATATGGCTTCGTTTTTTTCTTTTTTTATACCGCATAACTAGCTTTTATATAGCATGTTGACTCTAAACCCGCTCTAGTAATTATCCTTTGTTGTGCAGAAATGTTTTTTTTTTAAAGTCATTTACTTGGTCTTGTCGAAATTGCCCTTTGGACTTATAAATCGTATTTGCATGTTTAATCTCGTAGTTCTGTTTGATGTTATTCTCTTTCAAGACATCTTGAAAGACTGGACGTCTGACAGGCGTGCGGGGCGGCACCAGGCGTATGGACTCCTGAGGGACATCCCCTGCCTCTTCCCTAGCAAGCAGGCAATGCTTGCGTGACCGTTTATTTCCTGCAATATCCAAACTTTGCCTATGGATTTATTTAAACATGGGAATCGTCGCCGGAGCTACGGAGCACGTGCTCTGCGCTTGACACATCCCTCAGAGGCTAGCGAAGAGAGAGTAAGGAGGAGAAGACGAGGAAATGGTGTGAGACGACGGCATAGAAATAGGAGGGCAGGCGCCAGGAGAACAAGACGAAAAGTGTAGAGACTAGGTTTTAACTATGTAAGAGTGGGATACTGGAATTGTCGCAGTGCCAGACAGAGAAGTCCTGTATTGGAGAGACTAATATATGATTTTGACGTCCTCATTCTCCAGGAGCTAAATACAGACAAATACTATTGCCCTGGGTACGCCAGTTATATAAACCCTACTGGGCAGAAGAGATATGGACAAGGTCTGCTGGTGAAGGAAGGAGTGAAGCATGTGGTACTCGACTTGAGCCAGTGGAATCACAGTGCAAGAGAGGTCCAGGGTATACAAATGGAGATTGGTGGCTTAAATTGGAACATCATAAATGTATATGCCACAGTGGACTGTTTTGTCAGAAAGGAACATTGGGACTGGCTTAATGAACTGGAGGAATTACCAGGTGATAGGCTACTCATATGTGGAGACTTCAATGCAAGGAACATAGATTGGGACAGTAGTGGAGAAAACCGACAGGGAATCGCCCTATGCAGATGCCATGGTGGACTCCGATGTGGTCTGCATAAATGATGGTAGGCCGACAAGGATGGCAATGAGGCCTGGCGATGCAGACACAGCTATTGACTTGGCACTTGTCTCCCAGTCCTCAGTCCTTGATGTAAAGTGGAATGTGTTGAATGACCATGGGAGTGATCACATGCCATGCTCAGTCCTGATCTCTAAACCCAGGAAAGTTAAAGCTGGGAGAGCGCGCAAGACCTTCTGGTATAGTGGACCGATTGCCTTCTTGGACGCCTCAGACAAGGGGCATGCAACAGGTCTGTTAAAACTCCCTTTTTGCATCCTCCATGGTGGACCCCAGAAGTAGACCATGCTTGGAAAGCAAAGAGAGCTGCAGTGAAGCAGCTAAAGAAAGTGTGACTGATACTTCGAAGCTCACGAGAGGAAGTGGACACAGCGGAAAATGTCAAGAAAGACAAGGTGGAGGTTTTCAAGCGCTGTGCTGCAGAGGCCAAAAAGGCAAAATGGGAATGTTTCATGAAGGAGATTGGAGGGGATAAAACACTGCAAAAATTCTGGAAACTGCACAGGCAAATGCAGAGAAAAGATCGGCCGATGACAGTGGGAACAATCTATAGAGATGATGGTGTGCGCGTGCGTGACAACAGACAAAGAGAAAGGGGAGGCCTTTCTCCAGAAATTTTTAGAGCAGACCAATAATAATGATGCGGGTACCAGGGATGCAGTTAGAGAGGAGCTATCTGGCACCACGAAGAATATGCAGTATGAAGACATCATACGGGTGGAAGATGTTAAACACATTTTGAAAAAGGCAAAAGACACGGCACCAGGGCCCGATGGGGTCAGAAATGGCCACATGTAGGGTTTGAACGAAGCAGACCTGGAGGAGATGACCGACTGCTTTAACCAGAGCATTAGGACAGCATCAGTACCGCAGGATTGGGTGCACAGCTATCTCATCCCTCTCCCAAAACCATTCAAGGATCAGTCAAAGCTTCAAATCAAATCAAATCAAATCAACTTTATTAGGGTCACAAATTGGGCGCGCAGGCCCGTCTTACATTCGGCCCTTCCAATCACTCGTCTTTCGTTCATCAAGAGCATTATACATTTACATAGGAAGAAAAATAAACATTGTGAAATGAATGTTGTAAACATAAACAAGGCTAATTACCATGTTGTGAGGCCCATCTCCCACCTATCCATACATCACCCCACCCACACAACACCCCCACCTACCCACACACACGCGCACCAAGGGACACATACACACCCCCACCTACCCACACACACGCACACCAAGGGACACATACATACCCCACCAACCGACACATCCCCCTCCCGCACATCCCCCACCCGCACACACTGCCCTCACCTGATCCCCCAACCAAAACACACTCGCCTACCCACAAACATACCCCCACCAACCCACACATCCCACTCCCATCCATATACACATCCTAACCCACACATCCTCTCCCCACCCACACCTCAAACCACCCATCCCCAGCCACATCTCTATCGACAACATATTCCCCACCCATGCACACAATCCCCCACCAACCCACACATCGCACATCCACTCACACATCCCCAAACCATACACACACATCCCCACCAACTAACATGTCCCCCCCCCACACACACACGCATCTCCCTAACCACCCATACATCCCCAATCCACTCACACACACCCCACCACCCACACATACAACTTCCACCCACCCACACATGCCATAACCTAATCCCCCACCACACAATCCCCCACCCGCACATCACATACACCCCCTACCACGCACTATTCCCAACCCACGCACCACGCACACACATCCCTCACCAACACATCCCCACTTACACACTCCACACATATCCCCCACCCAGATACCACACAATATTCCCACCCACACCCACACAGATACCCTTACCCATCCACCCCACATACCCCCACTCACACACCACAAAAATCCCCCACCCACACACACATACCTCACCCACACAATATCCCCAACCAACACACCACACACCTCTCTCCACCCACACACGCATTCCCTACCCGTCCACCAACAGACACTCACTCACGCAAACATCCTCCACTACGCACCCACACACCCACCCCCAACCAATCTCTCGATCACAATACCACTACCCACACACACCCTCCACCCACTCACACATCCCACCCCAACACATACAACTCCCTCATCCACCTACACATCCCTAAGCCACTCACACACCCCCACCCACACATTCCCCATCCACAAACACACATCTCCCACCCACACACCCCACATACCTCCCCCAACCACCACAATCCCCTACTCACCCACACATATACCCCACCCATACGCACATTCCCCGCACCCATCACACACATCCCCCACACTACACACTATCCTCCACCCATACCACCACAAACATACCCTCCACCCACACATCATTCACACATCCCCCACCAACACACCGCACGCATATCTCAAACCCACACACCCATACACTTCTCCCCACCCGCCCTTGCATCCCCAATCCACCCAACACAATCCCCTACCCACACAACCCCGAATCCCACACATACTTCCTCAAACCATCCACACATCTCCACCCACATAAACACACATCCCCCGCATCCGTCCCATACACATATCCTCCACCCATACACACATCCCCCACACCCATTCCAACACCCCTACTTTCACCCCCACACATCCATCCACACATCCCACCAACACCCACAAATACCACTACCCACCAAAACCCACACACCCCAACCCATCCAAACGCATACCCACACCCACACAACCCCACCCACACATATCCCCACACTCACACACATCCTCCACATACACTCACACTTCCTCACATCTAGACACATACAAAATGTCTCACGTTAGTATTGAAACTAGTATGAACAAACTCCCACACTTTACTCACACACATACACTGACACTTGTCATGATCAGTCTCATAAAAATGTTAAACATGGAGAAAAATGTGTACATAAAATGTACGTGACGTAAAAATAGTGATGCTCTCTCTCTCTCTCTCTCTCTCTCTCTCTCTCTCTCTCTCTCTCTCTCTCTCTCTCTCTCTCTCTCACACACACACACACACACACACACACACATTCACTCTCACACATTCACTCTTCCGCTCATTCACTCTCACGCTCACTCATTCACTCTCCTGCTCACTCATTCACTCTCCTGCTCACTCATTCACTCTCCCGCTCACTCATTCACTCTCCCGCTCACTCATTCACTCTCACGCTCACTCGTTCTGTCTCTCATTCACACTTACTGACTCTCTCACTCAAACTACAGTAATGAACATGAGTTTATATTATGCATGATAAAATCAAATGGTATTTAACTGATAATATGACAGATGAGAATACACAAACATATGGATTCGCGTGTTACATAACATGCGTGTTACACGACATGCATCAGCTCAGCTCTCTCTCTCTCTCTCTCTCTCTCTCTCTCTCTCTCTCTCTCTCTCTCTGTATTCTTTCATATACACACACTCACACGCGTGTGCACGCTCACACACACACTAACACATCAACTCTCCCACTGTCTCACTCTCTAACACACAATCCTTCACACACACACACTCTCTCTCAATCACACTCTCTCACACATACACATGCACTTGAACGCATGCACGCACGCACACACTCCCTCACTCACTCTCACACATACACGTACGAATGCATGCACTGACACATTCCCCCACCATTTCTAGCTCAATCACTCTCTCCACACACTCACGCACGTGCGCACATACTCTCTCCCTCTCTATGACACCCACTTTCTCTCTCTCTCTCTCTCTCTCTCTCTCTCTCTCTCTCTCTCTCTCCCACACGCACACACATATATAGTGAACAATTATAGTTAAACAATTATAATGAACAATTATACTGAACAATTATACCAGTAAATGAATTATGGTGGCATATAGTCGGTATGGATTAAGTATTGAAAGATTTTTCGGTTAAATGTGTAGGGACTCATTGGAGTTTTCAGATCTGGAGGCAGATCATTCCATAAGTGAGCACCAAAATAGGCGAAACATGTTTTGTATAGGTCCAATCTAGGCTTTGAGACATGTAACAAATTTAGGCGCTTGCTGTTCATTGCATTAGATTGAATCAGCGGCAGAAGATACTCTGGGGTATTTTGAGATGTAATTTTATTCACTAATTTGGCTTTGTTGAAAAGGAAGCGCTTTTGTAGTGGTAAAAGTCTTAGATGACTGTACAAAATATTACTTTCAACGTGCTTTATGCCAGAAACCAGACGAATAGCGCGGTTTTGTAGAGAACATAGTCGTTTTAAATTAGATTTAGGGCAACCATCCCAAACTGTGGAACAGTAATCGAGATGTGATTGGATATAGCATGTATAGAATATTTTTCGTGTGCTTTCGTCCAGGAAGTGCTGAATTTTAGCAAGTTGGTAAACTTGTTGTGCTATTTTCTTGGTAAGAGCGTGAACATGAGAGCTCCAGTTCAAATGGCTGTCTATTAAAAGCCCTAGTGTTTTATGTTCAGTCACATTAACTATAGGTAACGTGCCCATGCGGAGTTCGAGCGGTGATCCAGTTATGGCTAGTGTCTGTAGTTTTTGTCTGGTCGTTATTAGCATGGATTTGGTTTTGTCGATGTTAATTTGCATGCGGTTTTCATTGCTCCATCTAGTAAGATTATCAAGTTCCTTTTGTAAAGAATTCTCTAATTCACTACGGTTTTCTTGACTAGTATATATAGTACAGTCGTCTGCAAATAGATCACAAGTTGTATTGATATATAAAGGAAGATCATTAATATAAACTGCAAAAAGCAGCGGACCTAGTATTGAGCCCTGAGGCACACCAATATTAAGCTGTGTGGGTCTTGATAGACAGTTGTTGAAGGACACGACTTGTTGCCTGTCGGATAGAAATGATGTAATTATGTTCACCATGTTGGTGCTTGTCTTCATTTGCTTTAGTTTTCTAATTAAAATATCGTGATCTACCATATCAAAAGCTTTTTTAAAGTCTACAAACACCGCTCCACAAATTCTACCGTTGTTGATGTTTAAGTGCCAGTTATCGGTCATTTTTGTTAGAGCACTATGGCAAGAATATTTAGGTCGAAACCCAGATTGACTGTTAATTATTAGATCATTGTTAATTAAATGGTGTAACGTTATTTTATGAATGTGTTTTTCTAGTGGTTTTGATAGCGACGATAGTAAGGAAATAGGTCTATAATTACCCAAAACGCTATTATCGATTGAGCCATTTTTAATTAGCGGAAACACTTTAGCAATTTTAAATGCAGATGGAAAGTAGTTTTTGGCCAGGCACTGGTTATATATGAACGTTAAGGACTCGCTAATGACTGGTGCAGCACAACGAAGAATTCTATTACTGATACCATCTAGGCCGTGTGAGTTTGTTGATTTGAGGTTCAAGAGATATTTATAAACGTCTGCAACAGACATTAACGGAATCTCAGCGGGAATATTTCTGGTGCACTTCTCCTCACAGAATGATGCCAGTGAACTTAAATTACACGATGAGTCTGGTATTGAAGACTTTAGATTCTCTATTTCTGATTGAAAGAACCAACTGAATTCATCGCATGTTATAGAATTTGGTATTGCTGATTCTGTAGGGCGTTTCTTATTGGTTAGCAAGTTAATAGCCTTCCATATATTTGTACTGTTTGAATTATCTACAATAAAATTTTTAAAATCATCTTTTTTTATCCTACGAATTTCATATTTAACTTTATTCCTTAGTCTGCGGTAATTGATGAAGTCTTTATTTTTGTGTGCTGTATCTCGCTCTCTCATGATTTCCAGCACTTCTCTAGTGACCCATGAGGATTTATGTTGATTTTTGACTCGAACTTCTTTGATTGGCACGTGTTTATCGAACACATTGTAGACTGTCTTCGTCCAGAAAGCTAATGCATCGTCCGGGTCAGGAAGTTGGTAAACGTGATCAAGGGCTGCTTTTCTTAAGTCTTGCAAAAATAAATCTTGGTTGAATGCTTTAAAATTCCTGAATTTGATACTTACATGTTTATGTTTAAGAGGTTTGAACCCAATTCTTGACCATGTACAACATACCGGGTAGTGGTCACTAACTGTACAAACAGGAACAGAACATTCAATAATATTATCTGGACAAGTAACATATATATGATCAATTATAGTTGAGGATGTGTCAGTAACCCTTGTGGGACGGTTTATTAGTTGTTTGAAATTGTAAGAAAGAATGATATCGTCCCATGTCTGGTTGGGTTTACTAATATCTATGTTGAAGTCACCTAGTATCATAACTTCTCTACCTGCTGTAAACACTCTATCCATCATTGTAGTGAAGCAGTCATACCAACTGTACCCGGCACAAGGATTCCTATATAGGTATCCAATGAGAAACGGTTGTTGGCTGGCTGGCTTCACCTCTAACCAAACACATTCTATCTCTACTGTCTCGAGATCACTTCTACGGGACCAGTTGAGAGAATTGGAAATGTATACAGCAATACCTGTCTCTAATTTTTGATTTGCATCTTTCCGAATTACTTTAAATCCCTTAAGTGAGATTTCAGAGTCGGTTATTTTGTCGTTAAGACGACTTTCTGTAATTCCAAACACATGGAACTGTTTGGACAGTATTACCGAGAGCTCAGGTAATTTGTTGAGCAGATGAAAGATGTTGAGATGGCCTATATATAGACAATTTTTGTTGAGCCACTGATCGTGATTAGCGAACATTACAAACTAAAAGGAAGATGTCGCTTGTGGTATACAAATTGCAGGGATTTTGAAACTTTATTTAGAAATAGTTAGTGTTGTTAGAGGGGGCAGGAAAATGTCTTTGCTGGAGTGATATCATGAATGCTTGGTGCAGGGCTGCAGGATTGTATCGCATTAGCTGCTGAAGTTGACGGTTCCACTCATAGGGTTGTAGCGGCTTTAGGATCATCACTCTTCAAAATACATTTGGGAAGGTTTTAGAGAAGAACAAACAGCAACAATTCACCTAAACGAACATCCCTTGAAACAAGTAAAGAGCTTCAAGTACCTAGGAAGTATAATATCATCAAATGGCAGATCAGAAGACGAGATCGAAAATAGGTGCAATAAGGCAAATTAACTCATTGGACAAATGGCACCAATACTAAAGAACAAACATGTATCAATAACTACTAAGAAAGCACTTTACAACACAATCTTCCTACCAACTCTGTGCTACCAATGCCAAACCTGGACAATGACAGAAAAAGAGAAAAGAAAAATCACAACAACAGAAATGAGGTTCCTGAGAAGAATACTCAACGTATCAAGAAGAGATAAGATCAGAAATGAAGAAATCAGGACTAAAGTGGGGGTTAAAGCTGCTCTAGATTTTATTAGAAAGCAGCAGGTCAAATGGTTTGGCCATGCAAGTAGGCTACCAGTCAACAGCATGCCACAACAAGCAATGATGTACAGACCAGATGGAAACAGAGGAAGAGGCCGACCACGTAAACGTTGGACGGAGGGAATAACAGAATCCATGGGAATGTCGATATACGAAGCCCATAACCGGGCACTCTCACGAAGTTTATACTTCACCTCCACACCGCAAGGTACAAGAGGAACATGATGAGATGAGATGAGATGAGTCGCTGTCAAGCTGCAAGAGATTTTGGAAAGCGGGAAGCTTCTTCCAAGAGGCCTGGGGAGCTACAGGCCAGGAAAAGATACCTGGTCAAATGCAGCCACTTTTGCCTTTGATGTTTATGAGGGGTTCCAGAGTAAACAGGAAACGATGGCGGTAGCGCTTGATCTCGAGGATGCGTACAATAGAGTTCGATATGATATTTTGATGACCGCACTGATGGAGAAGGGGGTCAATCCCTGGTTGGTGAACTGGATAGCAGCCGTCCTGCACTCTCGTCGGGTTGCTCTCCGACTGGGCGCATGGACCTCAGAGCCACATATGTTAACCCCGGGACTGCCACAGGGATCTGCAGTCTCACCGATGCTCTTTAATGTGTATACGAGCAAGATTGCAAACCTAGAAGCACCAGGGGTTGGAAGAATACTAACATTTGCAGATGATATTCTTGCATATAGGCAGGGGAGAGATAGGGAGCAAATAGACCAGGAGTTACAGGCGACAGTAGATAAAGTGATTGACTTGTGCACAGAAATGAGTGCTGTCATCCACCCGGAAAAGGCGGCTGTTTTGTGGTGCTCTCTGGACATCAGGATTGTAAGAGCTGATGTCCCAAGCCTCGCAATAGATGGTAGAAATGTCAGCCGAGAGAACAAGCTGAAGTATCTGGGGATCACATTTGACAGGAGCCTATTCTTCAAGGACCATGTGGAGACGGTCGTGACAAGATCTCAAAAGGGACTCAATGCACTTAAAACTATGGCTGCAATGGACATAGAGCAGAGAATGCTTTTCACACTATACCAGCACTTGATCCTTTCAGTAATTGATTATGGATTAGGTTTGCTCACTGTCTCAGAGAGTCAGCTTGTGAAGTTAGAGCGCATACAGAACGAAGCTATGCGGATCATTCTGGGATGCACTAGAGACACCCCAGTAGTGTGTATGCGTTACATCCTTGGTCTGCCGAATGTTGCTGGTAGGCTCAAGGTGATGCAGGCGAAGGCATATCTCAGAGTAGCTGCAGACACAGACCACCCACTGCATGAGGCGCTGGACGCAGTTAAGGGTCAGCGACTGATAAGAGGGAAATCATGGATGGCTCAGGCGGAGGATACGATCAGACAGGTGCCCCCACATTAGGCGTGGAGAGGTGTGGGTCAGAGTGCCAGCGGAGCAGTCAGACTTGTGCAGAGTTATAATCACATTAAGCCAGGAGTGCAGGGAGTGGCCAGCAGGGGCCACGGAAGTGGAAATCCAGCAACTAATTCAGGACAATGCTCACTCGAGTGATGTGATTATCTACACAGATGGTTCGGTGTCAAGAGGTGAGAGAAGTGGCTGGGGGTTCATAGCCAAAGCTAATGGTCGATGTTTGGGGCAGGAGAGCCTGGCATATAATACCACAACATCCAGCTTAAGAATGGAAGTGGAGGCAGTCACTGCGGCTCTCCACTGGATGGAGAATACGACACACACACACATCGTGATTGTAACTGACTCAGAAAGCATGCTGACGAGGGTGAGGACGGGCAGACTTCGTGCGGAGTGGCTTGCTTCGCTTCGGAGGTCACGGGTGACAAGCATCGCCTGGATCTTTTCTCCGGGGCATGCCGGTGTGCTGGGAAATGAACAGGCGGACAGATTCGCTGGCTCTGCAGAACTTGGTGGAGTATTGATACATGCCAAGGCAGACGTGGTTGCGGCCTTGTGGGAGCACGTGCACACCTCGGAGGAGCAAATGGATTACCATGGTCTGGCAAGAATGAGACAACGAGGAGTGACGAAGGGATCTGACCGACGCTCAACGCTCAGAGGAAAGGCCAGACGGACTTAAAATCAGATTGCTACTGGTACTATTAGTGTTGGAACTGTTCGCTGGCTGCTGAGGATGGGGACGGAGCACTTATGGGAATGCCCCGAATGCTGTGATGTCGATTCCTAAATCAATCAATCAATCAATCTTTCAAGACAGAAACAGGTTCGCTGGATATCAAGCATATGAGCTTTGTTTTAATTTCCACGAAAACATAGTATATAGTCCACCTTTCTTGAATACTTCTTAATTCTTCTGTGATTCTTCTCTTCTTTGTTCCAACGTATTTACTAGTTGACGCCATGGTTACGTAATACCTCAAATACACATAATGAATATACACATAACAAAACCCCACATCAAAATAATATAAATAATCTATATTAATCATGACTTTCTCACTGATGTTCTCAGCCAATATCCAACCAATATTATTTCTTCCTTCAACAACATCCACTCAGAGAAATATCAGGAACAGAGAGTTTATATCTAATAGCACAAGGTCTTTTCACAAACTAAACCACCATGGTTCCTACAGTCTATGGTCCATAATATTCCCTTTACGAATGTTCATATTCAAGTCACTGGAGTAGAACTAGCCAGGTTAATAAGTTCCCAAGGTGCACATATTCATTCTGCTAAATGTTCCGGATTTTGGAGTATCCAGTGCAACATTCCTCAAGCGGTGAAATATACCTGATAATAAATGTCCTCAGAAGTTATGAATATCCACAGGGCAGATTAACTTCTGGAGTTATAAATGGCCATTGTTCACATAAAGTTCAGACGTTATAAATATCCAGCTCCAACGTGAAGTCCTGTATGTCGGATGAAGGCATCCTGTTGTCCAACATCAGTGTGATGTCATACAGGACCTGAGGTTTGCGTGAGTATCCGTTGTCCCATGTCTGGCTTATTGGTGTGCAGACTGGTGGTTCCTCGCCGTACAGGCAGACACTCTCTGTCAGCGTCTTACATCGCACACAGTCACTCTAGCTACTTCATACGCACTCAAGAAAACATCAGTCGTGCTTATGGTACTTCTATCATTTATTTCAGGCGAACGTGATATAATTACAAGGTATACACAGGTGGTGGCTTTATTACATAAATATACACATGCCGCCTTACATACGCTTATAGCACAAAGTCAATTACACAATCCTACACTCCCTATCTTCAAACTAGCACTCTCGCAAGCTAAGCATTTGCTCTCGAAAACACAAGCTTCCTCTCCCTGAAACTGTCTGGGTCTCGTCTGGCGTTTTCAAGCTCGTTGGCTGGACTTGTCGTACTTGACCCCGTGCCATCCGTAAACCCCGTGCTGTCTTAGCAGTCTCGTTGTACTGCAGTCCGTCTGTGCTAAGCTGGGTTATTCATTGTACTGACATCTAGTCCGTTCAGGGCAGTGTCCCGTGAACTGGTGTCCCCTCCTAACACCTGGTCTGGTCCTGCCGGTGTCCTGTCTATGACACGTCTGTGTCCCCACCTAAGTCCTGTCTCCACTTTATCTACTGTCCTGTAGATGTCCTGTCTTATGACCATTCTGTGTCCTGACTTGTGTCCTGTCTCTACTCTGTCGGCTATACTGTAGATGTCTTTATCTATGTCCTGTATGTCGTTATCTCAGTCGTTCTAACTCTATTCTGTCCCTTTGTCCTCTCTATGTCCTATCTCCACACTCTCAACACTCTGAGACTCTCCGATTTCGGAGGAATCGGCGATCCTACTGACTTTAGCCAGGACCCCGAAGGGACCTGTTGCCCAGTAAGCGTTAATAGGTCTTGGCCAGTATATAACCTGGACCTGGTGCCTTGGAAACACCCCTGCATCCCACCAGGTCTGTATTAGAGTCCCGGTGACGCCATATGGCCTAGCCATCCACGTATTTATCCCATTTTCTACACCCGGCTCTTTCCCTAGTAGTTTTGTCAGTTTTCACTAAGTTTTGCCTGTTGTCACTAAGCTTTGCCAGTTGTCACTGTCGGATGTTTTGGGAAAATCTCATAGTGATAGATGAAAGCTAAAGTTCTACTCTCCCAATGTCGTACTGCCCGTTGTAATTATATTATCCTTTAATGGCTCAATTGTTTGAGTCCATACATAGAGTCTCGGAGAAGCAAGGAAATCCGCAAGGTGTAATAATAATAATAGTCTTATGGATTTTCCCTGCCCCTCCTCTGTTAGCTAAATTATTAATATCTAGGGTATCTTAATTACTGACAAGAATAAAATAAACAATCAAAGAATTCTTCAACACTCAACAGTGGAAATGAAATCTCTTCATATTTAACGAACACCAAACTGGGGTGTTGGTCATTCTGTCAAAGAAACCACCAATCCAAAGTAGGATACATAAAAGCATAAATGCCCCAACATACACTTTAACAAAACCCCACCATACTCTCAGTTTGTTATACAAAGTATAAAGACCCGTAGTAAACTCAAGTCCATTCACTATAGAGTCTATGGAACCTAGTTGTAAATAAAGTTCATTGAAACTAACATATTGAGTTATCAGAGTGAGTGTTGATCTGGTCTAGGTTGATAAGTTTCTCCACTCAAGTGTCAACAACTCATGTGTGAGGCATAATCAGATTACTTCTCCCACACCACACAAAAACTTGCAAGTCGTGTGAGAGGAAATAAATGATACATTTTATTGCCGTTGGCTCTTTACAAGTACATAACAGTCGCTATCAAACCACACACAAAGTCACAGAATTGCCTATCACTAGCTTCCTAAACTCTAATGCTATCTCTATCTATTTGGTTACACAAAACTCCTATCAACACTAAACGATCTGCTCGCTACAAAGTCAGTCCCCAGTCTGACTAGCTTGCTCGCGTGGCTACACACCACGCGGAAGGACCTTGATGTGTCCTTCGGCTTTCTGCGTGCCGTTACAACTGGCATGCTTACATTAGTTGTCTTCTGTTGAGTGGCAATCGTGGCTATCATGTAGGCGCCGTGATTCTGTCGTGACCAGAGTGCTAACTATCTGGTCAACGTCTCCGTGTCTCATGAGAGAACTAGTTAATAGTCCCCCATTCTATCACCTACCCTGCCCTCATATCGGGGCACTGTATACCCTCTATTATACTTGAAGTTGACCACTCTTCCCGTTGGTATTCTATCTTGAGGCAGACCTTCGCCTTTATATTCCGGTCTTTGACACACACCCTCCCCTTCTGTGTTGCGTCATCAACTTTGACTCGTTGGTTGTGACGCAAGGTGTTTCTAAAAAATTAGTGTATCTAATTTTTGTCAAAGACTGTAGATAACCTGGCTTTGGGTAACTCCATAGACTTCTACTGACTATTGTCACAGTGTAGTATCACTTTACTTGGCTACTGGCAATCGCCACAAACTTGTCTGGTTGGCGTGAGCCCTATTCTCAATCGCAATATTATATTAATTAGAGGTATGTCTGAACCGGACCGTTGTCTTATAAGACCTGCCCTCAAAAAGTAAATTAACTTACTACCCATACAAAGTTGACTTTCTTAGGGTCAACACATGAATTGCTTCATGTCCCCCATATAATATTAAACAACCATTACCCAAGCTGTGTACGACAGGCTTTACCTATCTCGCTTCCGCGTGTAAAGTTATCTTTCACTGTTAAGTTCGTGTTTCGTTGTCTATTATGTTCCCTGATCCGGAGTTATCTCCCTTTGATCTATAAAATATGTATGCAATTTATATGTTTGTTTTTCTGGTTGTTTGCGTGTTTGGATGTGATTAATACTATAATCTAACTTCTAACATGTGTATCTAACTATCATGTGTATGCAAGTTAGTTTTCAAGTGCCATAATTCGGTTAAATGCGGTCACAAACAAGTGTATAACACTAATTTGTGACTACGTTTCCGTCTTATGAGACTTAAAATACTTTCTCTAAGATCTAAACTAAACTACACACAACACATTCATCACAGCACCTTTTCAACATTGAAAGCAAACATTTGACGCAGACAAAAAATAAAAAGTCGCGTTAAGCGGCAGAAACATCCGCTGACCGATCTCACTCTCTCTTGTATAATTTACATTCGCTCTCACTTTCACACTTCTGTCACACATCTTTCACCCTCCCAATTATTTAAAAACCTTGGAGTGACACTGTACAAGTTTGGCTCAGTTTGAGAAAGTTGAGCTTAATGACTGTGCGTAAAGCGCTGCACGAGTCATGTATGTACAACATATTTACATGTAAGAGCAAGGGTTGATGGTTTGTACCCTGGTATTATGACCAACTATATTTTACTGTAATAATACTCTAAAATATAATACTCTAAATACTAACGTACTAATACTACTTCTATAAATGTGTATTTAATGTGTTAACTATTTTAATTTATTTTGCCACATTAATCGATATGCTTACATTAATCCTAATATGTATCTAAAATAAGGGATGTAATCCAATTATTTAAAATGGCATTGATGTGAGATGAGTTATGTACCTTTCTGAAATGCGTAATCTGAAATGTAATAAAATTGTAACTAATGTTTTTAGATGCAACAAACAAAATATATGACTGATATTCTTATCTAAATGGTGTAAATGATGTATGTTTAATTGTCTAATATTTTTATCTTATTATGGTGTAAACTAATCATAATACTACCTGATAATGTTGGTTAAATGGAATGGTTCATTAAGATGGAATGAAATCAACTGAAATGAAACAAAGTGTAATGTAATAAACTAAATAGTACTATTCCTATCTAAACTACTATCTATTCTACTTCTAAGGTAAGTAAGTGGGTAAAATAATGATTTATGTAAACTACTAAAAAAAATGAAAACTATTTTATTTCATAACTCTAAATGTAAATTAAAGTTACCTAATCTACCTATAATTTATCACTATATTAAAACGTTATAATACATATCACAATAGGCATATATATACATGGTATTTAAATACCCCAGGTTAGTTGTTGCCCCAATGTTCAGAAATTGCTTTCATTGGCATTTCATATAATTACACTTGTCCTGGGTATATTAAATACATTACACAGTCATGCTTGTGTTCTATGGGTATTGCACCTGTAGAGTTCGCTTGTGTCGTAGACCGTTATTTTCGTGTCTGTATTTATGGACTGTTCTGACACTGTTTTTCTCTGCTTAACACAAATGATTCACCGGAAACACATATGGAGCTTAGTAAATAACGAGCTGTTCCAGTTCACACGGTGATATATTTGTTATTCGGAGCACAGTTCTTCTTTTGATGTCTACGGACACATGGTAGATCACTGTTCTTAGTACCTAGTTTAGCTTATAGTGTCTATGTATTCATACAATATTTTACATAGAATATTATACTGTACTAACTTAATAATTATTACTCTACACTCTTATGTGGAATCTCTGGTATTTCTACCTCAGATGGTCGACTAAGGGTATCAGCCAGAATGTTGTCCTTACCCTTAATATGTTCTATACTAAAAGTATAGTTTTGAAGTATAAGCGACCACCTGTATATACGGTCATTCCGATGCACACCACTTTGTATGACCGTGATTGGGGAGTTGTCAGTCTGGACAATGAAGTGAACACCCGCTTGAAATCGATGGAGCTTCCTCACCGCATAGATGACGCTTAGGGCTTCCAACTCTGATATGGAATATCTGGACTCAGCAGGTGTGATCTTACGGCTCACGTAGCAAATCGGGTGGAAGATGCCATCATAAAATTGGCCTAGTACTGCAGCGATGGAGATTCTGCTGGCATCTGTCCTAAGATAATAAACGAGCCTAGGATTAGGCAAGCGGAGGATTGGTACATTACTAAACAAGATTTTCAATTTTGACAATGCAGAAATTAATAATGCATCTTTGACATCTAATTTTACAGATGCTTTTAAAACATTGGAAAATACACTTGTAATTTCCGCTAAATTTGGTATGAATTTACTATAGTAATTTACTAACCCCAAAAGGCTTTTGACCTGCTTCTTTGTGGTAGGCGTGGTCAGGTTCATAATTTTTGTAATAATTCTATTGTCAGTCTTAAGTTGACCTTGTGAAATGACATGACCCAAAAAGTCAATTTCTTTTAGGCCCAATTCAACTTTGCTCGGTTTGACAGTGAGACCGAAGAGTCGCAACCTATCAAAGACATGTCTTAGTTTCAGTAAGTGTGTTGTCCAGTCATCAGTATGGACACATATATCATCTATATAAGTCACTGTATTCGTCACTCCATGCAGTAGATCTCTAGTTAAGCGTACAAAAGTGGCAGGAGCATTTCGAAGTCCGAAGGGAAGAAAACGCCACTCGTAAAGTCCTAAAGGAGTTGAAAAAGCAGTAAGATGAATGGATTGAGTCTGCATAGGGACCTGCCAATATCCCTTAGTAAGATCTAATTTAGAAAAGATTGTGAAGGTGGACATGTCAAGGATAAGATCTTCGCAGGAAGGAATTGGTTCTGCGTCGATCTTAGTGACGTTGTTGAGCTTTCGATAGTCCACACACAGACGAATTGTGGAGTCTTTTTTCTTAACTAGGACGATTGGAAAAGAGTACTCAGATGTAGATTTCTGGATGATCCCACTAGCTTCAAAATTAAGAATTTCCTTATTTAGACTTTCTCTATAGCTGAGTGGGATAGAGTACGGCCTGCATTTGATAGGCTTAGAGTCCGAAAGAAGAATGGAGTGCTCGATTCAGTCCGTCCTACCTGGAATGTCGGAAAATATGTCTTTATACTCTGTCACTAATTGTACTAATTGTCGTCGTTGACTGTCTGTTAGTCCCTGTTCTATCTGTATGCTATCCATTGTCGCAGTCTTGTCTACAATGGGAACAGGTAGTTCCATTCCGTCGTCGTCAACCTGCTTCAGTACGGTGGTGGTGCTAAGTGCGTATTCTGTAAGCTCACCAGGTGTATGGATCTCGTCGGATTTGCCAGTCTCGCTAACTAGTGTAGTTGCGTTGTGTACGTCTGTCGTCTGATCACTAGATGTGGGTGCACTGTGTTCGTCTGTCTCTACTTCTGTCTCTTGTCGTGAAAAGTAAGGTTTCAGCATGTTGACATGGAATATCTTTAAGTGTCCGTTTATTGATATTTCATAGTCAACATCTGAAATTTTACGTACCACCTTGAATGGCCCTTGCCATGAGGTCAATAATAAATTTCGTTTGTCTGGAAGTAACAAAAGTATATCTTGATCTGGTTCAAGATCAATTGTTCTTGCACCTTTGTTTGCATATTGGTGGTAGATTTGACCCTTCCTCTCCAAAGCTGCCTTAGCTATAATACACGATTTCATGATTTTGTCTCGTGTTTCTGTCACCATTTCATAAGGTGTTTTTGGGGTGGGGATTTCAATGGAATTAGTTATTACCTGATGATAACTGGTTAGGGGTCCACGTGGGTTAGCCCCGTACACTAATTCAAACGGTGAGAAACCCGTGCTTGAATGGGGAATCTCCCGATAGGCGAACAGCACTGTTGGTAACAGTGTATCCCAATCAGCTGGGTTTTCTGCTGTCACCTTAGCCAGCATATGCTTAAGATCTCCGTTAATTTTTTCTACTATTCCATTGCTGGCTGGATGGTATGCTGTTGTAAAATGTTGTTTACTACCTAACATTTTTGTAAGGGCTTGCGTTGCAGCCGATATGAATTGAGTTCCACGATCGGATAATATGGTCCGTGGAAATCCGAATCGTGAGAACAGGTGTAAAAATACATTGGCAACGTCTTTGGAGGTGATGTATTTCAAAGCTACTGCCTCGACCCACCTTGAACAAAGGTCGACCATCGTTAATATGAAGCGATTTCCTTTGCTGGACACCTGATTCATGGGTCCAACAATATCTACCGCCACACTCTCAAATGGCCTAGAAGCCAGTGTAGAAGGTTGTACTTCAGCTGTAGGATGTCTACCCTTACGTACTAATTGTTGACAGACATTACAAGAACGACAAAATAATTTTATATCATTGCAAAAACCTGGCCAATAAAAATGAGCCTGAATTCTGGCCCTGGTTTTGTCGTATGCAAGGTGACCAGCAAACGGTGACTCATGTACAATCTTTAGCACAGTAAGGCGGTGTTGTACAGGTAACACCGTTTGCTGAATCTCATGGTTACCAGTTGTATAATATCTAGTAAGAATGCCATTGTTAAGTCTAAAGAACCATGATGCGTTTTTGGTCACTTTGGCTCTTTCTTTCAATAATTTTAAATATGGAGACACACTAGGATCAGCTTTCTGCTGTTCTATGAATTTCTGTCTGTTGGTATCATCTGTGCCAGTTGGGGAAAGCAATAGTAGTCTCTCATCTTGTAGTGTGTCTTGATGTTTTACAGTGTCTGCTCTGGTTGTTGCATTAGCTGCATTTAATCTTTCCCATGCAGCTATTTCCTCGCTAGTACATTGTCTCAATTGGGGTAAGCAACCCAAAATTAAATCAGTACAAGGGTTGTCAAGTATTGCACAAGTAAAGGTACCCGAAAGGAAAGGAGTGTTAATACGGGCTTTGGCCAAAGGGTAAATTTCAATGTTACCCGAAAAGGTTCGGCATTTGACAGAGTCACCTGTATAGTCATCTGGACTCACCAGTTCCCTTCTAAGACCAATAAGGGTGCTGCCGCTGTCCAGCAAACATTGGCATGGTCTATCGTTGACCATTGCATTGTGGAACACCAAATTGCCTCTGGAGGCTAATGCTGCATTCACATTCTCAGTTGAGAACGGTACTGTATGTCCACATTCTAATTTTCCGTCTGCATGAAATTGGTGACACCGTTCACAACTGTCAAAACTTAATATATCGTTTACACAACACACATCTTCAGATTGGTTAACAGGTAAATCATTTTCAACCTCACACTCAGTCTCACTACCACTATCAGAAGATGTATCAATCAAAATAGTATTGTTGGCTTTCATACGTTGGCGGCCCAGGCACTTATTTGAATAATGGCCGTAGCTGGAACAAAAGAAGCATTTGATTGCACGCCTGTATGCAGTTCTTTTGTTTTGTTGCTTCTTAATAACATTTTCAAGATGCGCCGGATAGTTTGGCGATTTGTCACACATAGAATAAGTGTCATGCAAAAGTTGACAGTAAATACATTTTGACACTTTTCTATCTTTCTTGTCAGTTTTCTGAAAGGGTTTTCTGTTACTCTGATAGTTTTTAGGTTGGTCTTTCACAAAAGAAACTACTTCAGAGTCATTTGAGGTCTTAAAAATATCTCTGTTAGAAGAAAAATATGCAGAGCCTTTCTTTTCGAACTGCTCTATGTTCTCAATGTCTGACTGTTGCAGAAATTTAGCAAAAGGAGATGGTATAGTGGATATGACTTTATCCATGGCTATTAAATTTTTAAGTCTGTCAAAGTCTTTTCCTATGTTAGCTGCTTTAAGCCACCTATTTAGTACACTCTGAACATTTGAGACGTAATCAATGAAAGTCTCACTAGGTTTAGGTTTTAAATTTGAGAACTGAACCTGATACCCATGGGCATCAAGTAAAAAGTGTTGCATTACCCTATCATGGATGTACTGATAGTTAGATCTAAGATCTATTGGTATTGACTCTATCACTTTAAGGGGCTCACCACTCAGGTTCTTCATATAATTCATAGCCCACATTTCTATTGGAACTTGGTGATATTTAAACTGATACTCGACATTTTCTGTCCAGGCTGATATGGAATCTTCTTTACAATATGGTTTGATAATATTTTTGTATTTGTTGAACTTATTTTCTTCTTGTTGACTTTTTAGTTTAGTAGCAGAGATCTCTGCGTGTGAGTCTACATCCATACCTTTCATCTTTAACTGTGTCTCTGATTCTACTTTTATTTGTTTTTCCTTAACTCTTGCCATTTCATCTATCTCTTTTTGCTTTAGATCTAATTCTTTTTGTTTTAATTCTTTCTCCTGATCTAATTGCTTCTGTTTAATTTCCTTATCATGTTCTAACTGTTGTTGCTTAATCTTCTTATCATGATCTAACTGTTTTAGCTTGATGTCCAATTCTTTTTGTTTTGTTATCTCAGCTAGTTCTGCAATCTCCTTTAGGTGTTGTCTTTCTCGTGCGCGTTCGTCTCTTTCTGCATCCTTTGCTTCTTTAAATTTCTTATCAGCATATTCTTCTAGCTCTTTACCTGTGTATTGCATTTCTTTGCCTGCTTTTACGAAATCAGCTAGAGTAGCCATGATGTTAGGTAATTAGCTAGCGTTGACCTATACTGAACTCTTTAATCACTTATTTTTCTTTGATATGTTCTGTTTCTTAATATCTGATCACGGCAAATTGTACTCTTTGTTTATAACCTGAAAAATTTAATCCTGAAAAAAAAAAAAACAGAGCACAAAAGTATGCTACTGCATCACAAGCTGAAAAGAGATGCACTATTAATCACATTGCATGCCAAAAACTATTGAGTATACTCAACTTAATGTTCCCGAGAATGAGGAACACACTCCGGTAACACGGGTCACTTTGTTTGCCACTTCGGCACAGACACGAGTTTTCTAATGAGGTCACCTGTTTGGCACTTCGGCACACACACGAATCTTCTATTCAGCTGTTGTTCACCCTGGTTTACAGAGCAGCAACAATTAACAAATAGCAAACGACAGATTATTCGACAATTTGGTACAATCACAATGACATGCCCACGAAAAAAAAAAGAATATAGTTTACTTAATATTAAATTGTCAATGTCCTGTCTTCGTTCTAACTTTTTTATGCCTTTCGTCACTACCCTAGTTTAATCTATGCAAGTGTTGTGCAGACCAAGTCTAATTTGCATGGCCGAAAGTAGTGCCATCGTGACGGTAAACACAAGAAAAAGTACGAAAAAAAAATTCAATAACTGCTTTGAAATAAATAAAAATATATTAATGTTGTTTAAATAAACAAATATATTCAATTACTAACTCAAATAAACAAATAATAGGTAATATAAAGCACTGATTCAGGCGGGCAGTAACTTGCCGATTTGTAAACACTCCGATGCTGAAAGCCAATGGCGTGGCACAACTGCTTGTCAATCGTAACACGTCAGAGGCGCAGCGCTATTTTTAGCTTGCAAAAATCGATAATGTTGCTGGCTGTGTATCGCTCCGCCAAGAATCATTTTTGATAGTTATTTGTAAACAAATCAATAATTACATGAATAATTACATGAATAAATAAAGAAAATAATAATACCAATACTTACAACTTTGAAGAACACATGATTTAAGTATATATTATTCTACTAAACACAAATAAGCATTATTTCGTTACGATAGGCACAGTTTCGTAAGCAACTTGTCCTAGTCTGCACACGTCATCGTCACTGACACAAATTAAATTCACTATTTCACTATTTGTAAACTTAGTCTAGAGCCGTGGATGAGTGTATTAGCTTGGCTCTTTCGTCCAAGCGACACTTCTGACACCACATTAATCTTTGCCTGTCAACAACTCATGTGTGAGGCATAATCAGATTACTTCTCCCACACCACACAAAAACTTGCAAGTCGTGTGAGAGGAAATAAATGATACATTTTATTGCCGTTGGCTCTTTACAAGTACATAACAGTCGCTATCAAACCACACACAAAGTCACAGAATTGCCTATCACTAGCTTCCTAAACTCTAATGCTATCTCTATCTATTTGGTTACACAAAACTCCTATCAACACTAAACGATCTGCTCGCTACAAAGTCAGTCCCCAGTCTGACTAGCTTGCTCGCGTGGCTACACACCACGCGGAAGGACCTTGATGTGTCCTTCGGCTTTCTGCGTGCCGTTACAACTGGCATGCTTACATTAGTTGTCTTCTGTTGAGTGGCAATCGTGGCTATCATGTAGGCGCCGTGATTCTGTCGTGACCAGAGTGCTAACTATCTGGTCAACGTCTCCGTGTCTCATGAGAGAACTAGTTAATAGTCCCCCATTCTATCACCTACCCTGCCCTCATATCGGGGCACTGTATACCCTCTATTATACTTGAAGTTGACCACTCTTCCCGTTGGTATTCTATCTTGAGGCAGACCTTCGCCTTTATATTCCGGTCTTTGATAATACATATTTAACGAACACCAAACTGGGGTGTTGGTCATTCTGTCAAAGAAACCACCAATCCAAAGTAGGATACATAAAAGCATAAATGCCCCAACATACACTTTAACAAAACCCCACCATACTCTCAGTTTGTTATACAAAGTATAAAGACCCGTAGTAAACTCAAGTCCATTCACTATAGAGTCTATGGAACCTAGTTGTAAATAAAGTTCATTGAAACTAACATATTGAGTTATCAGAGTGAGTGCTGATCTGGTCTAGGTTGATAAGTTTCTCCACTCAAGGGTACAAGTAAAGGTCCCCTGTTATATTTAGGTTGACACCATTTACATCTCGTGATTGGTTAGTTGAAATTCTTGTAGGTAGTTTCTTTCATTATAGTCTTCTTCATCACTCTAGCCAGGTGCTTCCCTCAAGAGTCAGGTCTGGATCTAGGTGGACCTAACCATTACCTGAAATTCCAGCATTAAACATATATCTACTGATATCATCAATACATCTATATGAACATTAGAAATGGAAGAAGGTAAAACCCACAAGAGAAAGGAAAATAAATAAAGGGAATTTTGACCCCAGGGCAAATTAAACAGGGGGGGGGGGGTTAGTATCCCCCAACAGTTATCAACCCCATAACCCTTCCTCCCCATCCAATCCTCCATTACAGGGCGATCAAGATTTAGACTACTAGAGAAGCAGAGTCATCTTCACCCATGCTTGACACCCATGGTCTTCAGGTAGAGTGATACCTTGATCGATTCGGAATTTGATAACCATGTTCACAATTCCCCTTTGAATTTGAGTATGATGGTGGTGGTTGTTGGCGCTGTTGCTAACTGGAGGGTAGTGCGGGGAAATTTAAACAGCGATGTGGCAATGTGCAAGAGGTATACTACAGTCACTAAGTTATTCGAGTTTTCACTAAGTTTTGCCAGTTGTCACTACGTGTTGCCAGTTGTCATTAAGTTTTGCGAGTTGTCACTAAGATTTGTCAGTTGTCACTAAGTTTTCCGAGTTGTCACAAAGATTTGCCAGTTGTAACTAAGTTTTGCGAGTTGTCACAACGGTTAGCCAGTTGTCTCTAAGTGTTGCCAGTTGTCTCTAATTGTTGCCAGTTGTCACTAAGTGCATTTCTCATGCTCAAAGAATCTTGATTGTGTACGTCTAATTTCTCTAACACAGCGATACTTACAACTAATATCAGGAATGTGTCCATGTGTTGAAGGCGCACGTTGAACATGACGCTAGCCCACTATTTGTATAAACCAATCGACATTCGATGATTGATGTGCTCGTTGGCTGCCATTGCTTCCTAGAAAATTTCTGGTGCCCAATTTAGTTTGAGTCGATCTGGAAGCCGAGACCAATTTAAAATAACCGTCGTTAAGATGGGGAATTTGAGCGCACGATCATCAGGCTGGCATGTAAGGCATAAGAACCGTTATGGTACCGCGACGATAGCAGCTCATTTGATAGGGTAATAATACTCATGTGACCTGCTAACTGGTGGGGACGTTCAAATACCCTCACACAACAGGTCCTTTTGTGTTTTGGATACATTCTGCTGATGATATTCCTCCACCCCACCCTCTCAGTCTATCCAGCATACTTTCCCTGTGTCTGCCTTTGGGTCTTTCTCCACTTATATGTCCAGTTTTCACGATGTTTTCTAATGCCTCTATTTTCAAAATATGGACACAGAATGCTGTTTTCCTCTTTCTTATAGCTGTCATTGTTTCTCTACGTTTATTAGCCTCTTCCAATGAATCGTTGTTAGTTGCTCTGGCAGTCCACAAACAATATTCACAACAATCGTTTCAGGAACACCACCTCTGCTTCTAAGACCTTCCTAATTTGATCGTTCGCATTCCTTCATTCTGTTTCATAAAACGGGTTCTACATACAGCGCTAGTACTCTCTGACAATCAATGGCAGAGACTGAGTAAAAACGTGTTAGTTTCTCACATGCAACGCTTGCTTGACACTTTCTGCTTTTGATCACCGCCACACATCTGCAAACTGATGATATGATTGTGTCCAAGCTTTTAAAATTGTTAATTCGATTAATATCTAGGCCATCATCATCATCATCATCATCATCATCATCATCATCATCATCATCATCATCATCATCATCATCATCATCACCACCACACCACCATCATCATCATCATCATCATCATCACTACCATCATCATCATCATCATCATCATCAAGTGTCATGCCGGACAGTGTAGGCGGCCATGTTTCACCATCTCACACGCGATCACCAGAGTCGTGGATCAGCTCTGTGTTCTTGTCTCCATTATACCGTGTGGCCAAACCATCTAGGTGTTTACCTCCATTCTTTCTCTTTTTTCTTTTCCCCTCTATGTTGCCAGTTGTCACTAAGTTCTCCAGTTTTTTCTGATAACATGCCCACCAAATCTCCATTTGATAAGGTGCAAGACCCATAATTTTATAGACCAATCTCACACCGTAAGTGATGTGGTCAGGAAAACACCGTGACTGATGTGGTCAGTAAAACACAGTGAGTGATACACTGTGAGTGATGTGGTCAGTAAAGTACCATGAGTGATGTGGTCAGTAAAACACCGTGAGTAATGTGGTCAGTAAAACACTATGCGTGATGTGGTCAGTAAAACACTGTGAGTAATGTGGTCAGTAAAACACTATGAGTGATGTGGTCAGTAAAACACTATGAGTGATGTGGTCAGTAAAACACTGTGAGTAATGTGGTCAGTAAAACACTATGAGTGATGTGGCTAGTAAAACACTGTGAGTAATGTGGTCAGTAAAACACTATGAGTGATGTGGTCAGTAAAACACTATGAGTGATGTGGTCAGTAAAACACTGTGAGTGATGAGGTCAGTAAAACACTATGAGTGATGTGGTCAGTAAAACACTGTGAGTGATGTGGTCAGTAAAACACTATGAGTGATGTGGTCAATAAACCACCATGAGTAATCTTTTTCTTCTTCTTCAGCGTTCCGAGCCATTGAGGTTCTTTGCTGCAAATACAATCCGTCTCCATTCGTCTCTCTGGTGGACCTTCTCTTGCCAGTCGTTGATTCCAAGTGCTTGTAGCTCTGTACATGTATTATCTCTCCACCGCCTTCTTGGTCTACCTCGGGGTCTACGGTCATTTATTTCCTGAGTGTAAGCGAGTTTTGTTTCCCTATTATCTTCCATTCTTTCTATATGCCCCAGCCATTGTAGTCTATTAGCCTTCATGATACCAGTGATTAGCGGGGACTTAAACAGATTATAAATGTCTTTGTTACTTCTTCTTTTCCACTCTCCACTTTGTGTATCCCTAATGGGTCCAAAGATGCGTCTTAAAATTTTGTTCTCAAAGCTTTGTAACAAGGCTTCGTCTCCTTTCGTTGTACTCCAGGTTTCAGAGCCATACAGCACAACTGGTCTGATCAGTGTTTTGTATATTGTGATTTTGGTGTTACGAGAAAACGCCTTTGATTTTAATAGATGTTGTAGTGCATAGTATATCTTATTTCCAGAGTTGATTCTAGTTTGTATTTCTTCCCTTATGATGTTGGAGCAGTTGAAGATTGTACCCAGGTATTTGTATGTTTCCGTTCTTTTAATGGTCATATTATCTATTTGTATGTGGCCAGAGTTTTTAGCCATTCCGTCTCTTGAAATTACCATATATTCTGTCTTATCTTGGTTGATAACCAGCCCCATCTGTTGGGCTTTTTCCTTTAAGTGAGTCAATATTTCCAATGTCTTTTGTTCACTTTGCCCTATAATATCTAAATCATCTGCATAACCAAGCAGCTTGGATGTTCCTCCAATATCACATTCCTCCTTTACCTTCCTTACAACTTTCTCTAGAGCCAGATTGAAGAGTAGCGGCGATAGTGCATCACCCTGTTTCAAGCCAGATGTTATTTGGAAGGGGTCTGATTTCCTGCCTTTATATGTTACTATATTATAAGTATCTTCCATGCATAGTCTGGTCATGTTGATTAACTTCCTTGGTATTCCAAATTCCTGCATAGCATTCCATAGACTATTCCTATGGACACTATCATAAGCCTTTTTAAAATCCACAAAAATATTATGGAGATCTCTTTTATATTCCCAATGTTTCTCGACTATTTGTCGTAAGATAAATATCTGATCTATTGTTGATCTGTTTTGTCTAAAACCCGCCTGGTAGTCACCTAATATGTCTTCTGAGTATGGTTTTAGTCTATTTAGTAATACTGCGGATAGTATCTTATAGCTTGTGGACAGTAGTGATATTCCTCTATAATTTCCACATTGGAACTTGTCTCCTTTCTTAAAGATGGTATCAATAATGATTCTTTCCAGTCATGGGGTAATTCTTCTGTCCTCCAGATTTTTATTATTAGTTCGTATAGCTTTAGATGTAATACATGGCCACCTGCCTTTATAAATTCAGCAGCAATTCCATCAGTCCCAGTTGCCTTATTGTTTTTAAGTCGTGTGATTACATATAGGATTTCTTCAAATGTAGGTTCTTCAATTTGTGGTTCGCATGTTAGAACCTCTTCCTGTGGGAAAATGTTACTTGGAGCTTCACAATATAGTAATTCAATAAAATATTCTTTCCATGTGTTGCACATTTCCTCATTGGTATTTATCATATTCCCATTTTTGTCTTTTAAACCATATGTGTTTTGTTGGTGCCCTCGTTTCATTGACTTCAGTTCTTTAAACAATTTTCTGGATTCATTTTTCTGGTGATTAGTTTCCATATCTTTGATTATATTACTCATATACTCTCGCTTCTACTGTCTGGCTAATGCTCTTCCTTTTGGATGTTATTGATGTCATTTAACCATACATGTCTGGCATTCTTCTTCCTAATGACTGCTTCTTCACATTTTTGATTGAACCATCTGTTCTTTCTATGCGTGGTTAACACACCGAGACATTCTTCTGCGGTAGATTGAATTGTATTCTTGATGTTCAACCAAGTTTGGTCAACGCTTTCCTCCAAAGTGTTTTGCAGAGTTTCAAGTTTGCATTTTATTTCATCTGTAAATTTCTCTTTGACTGTAATGTCTTGCAGTTTTTCTCTGTTATATGTTGGGTGTAATCTTTGTAATTTAGTATAGAAAGCTCTCTTAAGTTTTATTTTAAATTTTTCTCCAACGAGGAAGTGGTCACTGTGGCACTCAGCTCCTCTATAACTTCTGACTTGCTGTATGTTTGATGCATTTCTGTTGTTAATTAAAATGTGATCTATTTGATTATAGGTTCTCTTGTCACATGATTTCCAAGTTTGTTTGTGTATATCCTTTCTTTGTAGTCTGGTACTGCTAATCTGCAGTCCTTTGGCTTCTGCCAGGTTGATGACTCTCCATCCATTATCATTTGAAGTTGTATGTAGGCTTTCCATACCGGCCACTTTTTTTTATTAGTTTGCTCTCTACCTATTTTTGCATGGAAGTCTCCCAGCACAATCAGGATGTCCTGTTTGGGGGTTTCTTCTATGACATCTTCCAGATCATTATAAAAGTCTTCTTTAATATCATCTTCTTTCTCTTCAGTAGGTGCATGTACATTAATCATCGTTATATTTTTCCATTTACCTTTTATTCGTAATGTAATAATCCTGTCATTAAAAGCTTTAAAATTTAAAACGTTCCCCCATAACTCTTTTTTGATGACAAATCCTGTTCCTAATTCATGTTTATTTTGGGTGTTTCCTCCATTTTGCTCTAAAGTACCCTCTCCTGGCCACCTTATTTCTTGAATTGCTGTTATATCCATTTGATATTCAACGAGCTCCCGGGTTAGTTCTTCGGCCGCTCCAGCTCGATATAGTGTCCGTACATTCCATGTTCCAAATCTCAAAAGTCCTTTAACGTTCCAAGGTCGTTGTCCAGATAAGTCAGTCCGATATCGAGGCTAATGTATTTGTTTCGTAACAAAGAAAGGTTTTTACAAAGGTGGGGATGTTAACCCCACGCTTCATTTTGCTTCCTAGGTATGTGAAGATGTTGACTTTTTCAAGAACATGGTTTTTTAATTTGGTGTCGTCTGAACTGTTGGTAAGATCAATAGTTGTTGTGTTTGCAGTGTTAATTTGGAGACTAATTTGTCCTGAAACATTTTGGAGATGGTTTATTTTCTCTTGGGCATCTGGGTGTGTTGAACTTAAAAGCACTATGTCGTCGGCAAATTCCAGGTCTTCTAGAATTTTGTCAATTCAATGGATACCCTATTTGTGTTGTTTGTGCATTTGCGCATGACCCAATCGATATCTATTCCAAAGAGCATCGGTGACAAGACACTACCCTGTTTCACTTCCGTTTCCACTGAGAACCAGTCAGAATTGCCTGATTCTGTTCTCACGCAGCAACGTGTCTCTTTGTAGAAAGATTTATGATCTTAATATATTTGGTAGGGAAACCATAGGTGTTAAGTAGATTCCAAAGTGAAGGACGGTGGATACTGTCGAAGGTTTTTTGAAAGTCGACAAAGTTGGTGATTCTTCAATTTTTATTCTAAGGATGCAAATGTGGTCTATACATGACCGTTTTGGTCTGAAGCCAGCTTGTTCTTCTCTGAGACTTTCATCTATAGACTTTTTCAATCTCTCAAGTAACATGCTACAAAAATGTTTTCCTGGTACTGACAGTATGGTGATACCACGCCATTTATTGCAATCAGACATGTCACCTTTTTTTGGCAGTTTGAAAATTTACACCATCCTTCCACTTTTGTGGTGGGGATTCGTTTTGCCAGATTTCATTCATCAGCTGTAGCAACCGTTGTAAGGTACTCTCATTTGCTGCTTTGAGCATTTCTCCTGAAATATCGTCTTCACCAACAGTTTTGTTGTTCTTCAATTTTTTAATGGCTGCTTTTAATCTCTGCCATGGTGAATGACTCACAGGAGGCATCTAGTGGTGACATGGTGATTTCTCCATCCAGGTTGGGAACACTGTCAGGCTGCGGTCTATTTAATGTTTCTTTGAAATGTTCTGCCCATCGTTGTTTTTGGCGGTCATCAGATAACAACGCATACTTTGATCATGATACATTCTTTCATTACTGAAGCATGAAAATAACACTTTGTGACATTATTCCCAGAAAACCAACCTATTTAATTAATATGTACTACATTATTCCCAGCCAGACAAACTGTTTAGTTAATGTTTATAACATTATTCCCTTTATGTCTGTGACAGACATGGTAGAGGGATCAGTAAGCTGGTGGATCAGTGGGCTGGAGAAATAGTGTGCAGGTGGATCAGTGTGCTAGTTGATAAGTGTGCTTGTGGAATAATATGCAGGTGGAACAGTGTGCAGGTGGAACAGTGTGCATGTGGAACAGTATGAAGGTGGAACAGTCTACTGATGGATCACTGTGCAGGTGGAACAGTGTGCGGAGGAATCAGTGTGCTTATGGATCAGTGTGCTCGAGAAACAGTATGCAGGTGGAACAGTGTTCATGCGGATCAGTGTGCTGGTGGATCAGTGTGCAGGTGGAATAGTGTCAATGTAGAACAGTGTGTTGATGGATTAGTGTGCTGGAGAAACAGTGTGCAGGTTAAACAGTACGCAGGTGGAACAGTGTGTTAGTGGAACAGTGTGATGCTTTATCAGTGTGCAGGTGGAACAGTACACAGGTGGATAAGTCTGCAGGTGGAACAATATGCAAGTGGATCAGTGTGCAGGTGGAACAATATGTGGATGGATCAGTGTGCTGGTGGATCAGAGTGCTGGTGGATCAGTGTGCTGGTGGATCAGTGTGCAAGTGTCTGGAATCATCAAGCACTACGCTGTGACAGCACGTACAACCCATGGATGTTATCAAGAACAAACTTAGAGAAATTAATGCCAATTTAAAGAGAATTAGAAAGAGTGCATAAAAATCTGTTATATCTCCCAAAAACACTTCACTTTAGTAAATGGAAGAAGAAGAAGAAGAAGAAGAAGAAGGAGGAGGAGGAGGAAGAAGAGAGGGAGGAGAAGGAGGAGGGGAGGGGGAGGAGGAAGAGGAGAAGGAGGAGAAGGAGGAGAAGGAGGAGGAGGAGGAGAAAGTGCACCATTAAGATTGCAGAGGACTACAAACTTGTTTAGGCTTCTAGACTGTAAAAGAATGTTGGACATTTCCCAAGATGATAGTACATAGATGCATGCACCCTTCTCATGACTCGTTTGCTTTCTAACTGTCTTTCCTCGCTGAATACATTTCTCCACTAATATTGCTCCGCACTTGTCAGTAACTTACTAGTTACCGCCTCTATTTGAATGTAATTGTCCAGTAAATATGATGAACTATTTACAGATAAGGCCGAGCAGAGAGCATGATGAGTACCTACTACAACACGCACCACAACAGTGAGACCCTGAGTGCCTGGCAGACTGCCACGCCCTACACTTATAGCTCGGCTAACCCAGATATGATTCTCCTGGTTCCAAACGGTACTGTGTGGGGAAGTCTGTACAACTTGTCAACAATGAACAACCTGACGAAACAAGACAAGGACTCGAAAACTTCCGTGCACGATATAGAGTACGACTTGTCTATCAGAAAAGCCATCTTGTACGTGCAGATCGTTGTGGGCACCCTTGGTGCCATTCTCCTGTTTTGCTACATGTTCCACGCCAGACGGTAAGTATTGATTGTCATGTCAAATGTTTTCTTCTTATAACCCAGGAAATATACTCATCCTCATCATCCATCATCATCATCATCATCATCATCGGATGGTGTGACGATAAGCTTTTAAGGTCTTGATTCGTATCTCACACAATCTCCCGGATCGCTGATCAGCTGTGTCTTGTATCCATCATTCCATGTGGCCAAACCATCCAGATATTTACTTCTCTACCTTCCCCTTGCTCGTTTTTCCTCAAACTAGCCAGTTGTCATCACGTTCTCCAGGATATTTTGTTAATCATGTGTGTCCACAGAAGGAAATATGATATCATAGATCTATTGGAGATATACTGGAGATATACCTCCTGAATTATGTAACTCTGTATTTATTGCAATCCCAAAGAAATCAGGAACCTTGGAATGTGATCAACATAGAATAATTAGTATAATGAGTCACATCACAAAGATTTTGCTAAGAATTATCATGCAAAGAGTGAGGGAGAAGATACAACCTGAAATAGGGGAAGAACAATGTGGGTTTGTAGAAGGAAAGGGTACAGTAAATGCTGTGTATATGCTGCGTTCAGTTATTGAATGTGCTATAGAAGTAAACAAGGATATACATCTTTGCTTTATTGACTATACAAAGGCTTTTGATAGAGTTAGACATGTCAACATGGTGGAAATGCTTGCAGATCTACAAATTGATGGGAAAGACATTAGACTTATAAAAAACATATATTGGAAACAACAAGCTGCAATAAGGATTGATAATGAAGTGGGACAGTATCAGCCAATTAATAGAGGTGATAGGCAGGGATGTGTGATATCTCCAGATCTTTTTTCCCTATACAGTGAAAATATTTTCAGAAATGTAGAGGATATAAATGGAATCAGCATTGGAGGACGAAACATCAATAACATTAGATATGCAGATGATACAATATTAACTGCAGACAATGCGCAGGACCTGCAACAATTAGCAGATGCGGTTGTTTTACACAGTGAACAACTGAGGTTAGAATTAAATTGTAAAAAGACTCAGGTTATGGTCGTCACTAGGAAGGAAGAAGTGCCACAATGTAAATGGAAATATTCTTCAACAAGTGAATCGGTACAATTATCTTGGAACAGTCATAACATCTGATGGGAGATGCCTTGAAGAGATTAGAACAAGAATCGCCATGGCGAAAGTAGCCTTTAGCAAGATGAAAAACATTCTGACCAATAAAAAGATGTCAATTGAAACGAGAAAAAGAGTGTTGATGGGATACATAGAGCCTGTTCTTTTGTATGGATGTGAAACTTGGACAATGAGCAGTCAAGCTGAAAAGCATCTGATGGCTGCATAAATGTGGTTTCTGAGGAAAATGCAAAGAATACCATGGACAGACAGAAAAACCAATGACCAAGTACTACAGGAGACAAATGAACATCGTAAACTGATTAGAGAAATTAGACGTAGACAGTGAAAATAGTTTGGACATGTTATGAGAAGAAATGGATTGGAGAACTTAGTGACAACTGGCAAGATCGAAGGGAACAGACCAAGAGGAAGACCGAGAGGAAAATACTTGGATAGCTTGACCACATGGCATGGACGAGACAGGAACACTGAGCTGATCCACGACACTGGTGATCGAGTGAAATGGCGAGTCATGACCGCCCACGCTTTCTGGCATGGCACATGATTGATTGAGATCTATTGAATACGGAAAGGGGTTTGTTGAAGATCACTGAAGCTTAATATTACAAGGTAGTTGGGTCAACTATAACAGCTAGTTACAAGTTAATCGCATGTCCTTTTCCGGAATTCGCAATCAAACCCAGCATGCTTTGGCTGTCAGTGATTTAGTAGGCAATTTATTTATCAGTAGTTTGCCATTGCTTTCTGAACAGTCGACGAGCAAACCATTGTGAAAATAAACACAAAGCGGACTGCTGCCAAATCGTCAGTAACTGATTTCGAACCTGGCATGCTGGGATTGTGAAACTGACTAGACTGGCTATAACCCAAACTGAGTTCACTGACACCAATCCAAACGGAGTTCACTGACACCAAACCAAACGGAGTTCACTGACACCAAACCAAACGGAGTTCACTGACACCAAACGAAATGGAGTTCAATGACACTAACCCAAATTGAGTTCACTGACACCAAACCAAACTGAGTTCACTGACACTAACCCAAACTGAGTTCACTGACACTAACCCAAACTGAGTTCACTGGTGCTGACCATAAATAAAAAAAATGAGTTGACTGGCGCTAGCCCAAATTCAGCTGACTGCCGCTAAGCCGCAGTCGTCCAAAGGACAATAATATCTACAGGAAACCACAAAGGAGTGAAAAACAACTAATTTTAGGGAATACATCTCCGACACATAATAGGGTAGACAACGTTAAGATATGCAACCAAGGCGTAGAATAAACATTGCTGAAGTTCCACTACAGCAAACATTCTGTGTGGAGATTGTACTAGGTAGTAGTCATAATGATGATGATGATGATGATGTTGATGATGATGATGATGGTGATGATAATGATGATGATGATGATGATGATGATGATGATGATGATGATGATGATGATAATGATGATGATGATGATGATGATGATGATGATGATGATGACGATGACGTGTGTACAGTGTCACATCTCGAGTACTACTTTAAGTGTAAATGCAGATGTTTCTCCCTGTCACGTTATTAAAATGTCCAGAATGTTGTCTCTAGACCTCTCTTCAACTCAAATATGTATGTTGCCATCGTGCAGTCTAGATCTCATGCCACCACTGGCACCACTCCGTCTTGACAGACGATAGTTTGTTACATTGTGCTTCAAATAAGTATAATAACTAAAGCCAGACTATGGATGGAGTCATACCTCTCCATGGCACAAAGGTTGAGGTAAATCGCAGTGACCATGTGTTGTCCACGTATTGAGAGTGAACATGCTACATGGGCAACACATGGTCTCTAAATTCAGCCCAGGCTTTATGTTATGGAGAGATAAAACTCCATTTGACAAAATATCGTCTGTCAATGCGGCAAGGTATCATTCATGTGTTGTCCATGCAACATGAACCCTCTCTCAGCCTGTTTAATTTACTTCAGAAGAATTTGAACTACCAACACATTTCGAACAAAACTAGCCTCAGAAGCTGCCGGATCAGCAAAGCAATTCTCTAATTGTCCGCCTAATGGAGCTTCGATCCTAGACGAGATTCTTAAGAGGCTTAATTAGTGGTGTGCTCTGCCATGACATTTAGTCTTTAGGTTGGATTTCCTTGCACCAGAATAAGGCTTGTCCCCTCCCAACTGCACTCTTCCGGAGGAAGCCTTTGGCACAATGTGGAGTGTCGGGTTCTGTCCAACATTCGGCGTTAACAGAGTGCAGGATGTACCGTCTAGTGTCATACCGTAGCTCAGTCATATCTAATACCGGATACTTGTGTTAGGAAATGCAACATAAAGACTAAATGTTCTGGCAGGACAGACCAGGCCCTAAGACTAGGTCAACAACTGGTCTAGGATGGAAGCTCCCACAGGCGGACAGTTAAAGTATTGCTATGCTGATTCGGCAGCTTCTGCACCTTGTCTTGTTCCAGACATATTGGTGTTACCTTTCCTCTGGAGTAAACTAGGCAGGCCGAGAGAGGTATCATGCTGTATATGCAACACATTGTCTCTAACTTCAACCCAGGCTTTGTGCTATGGAGAGATAAACTTCCATTTTACAAACTACCTTTGTCAAGACGACAAGGTACCTGTCATTATGTCACCAGATGTCCGCATAATATGAGTTGTGGTAAGAGTAACGAGATACCTACCAAAGGTGATTTATTCCAAGATGTCTTTAAGACTCTATTCCTACGACTAAACTCTTTAACGAATTCGTCTGTAGAGCCATAGATCAGCAGTGTAACATTTATTTCTGACTAGTTTGTTCTGCAGAACTATAGCTAAGCAGACAAAACGGTATTTCTCAATAGTCGCATTATAACAGAAAGTAGGTATTATCTTTACCATGTAGACACCCAGTTGTTGGGGTTTGTATTAACTTTAATACATAGACACCCAACTCTAAACGTGTGTACTAACTAGACAACATAAACGCCCAACTCTAAAAGAATGTAGTAACTTGACAACATACACACCCAAATCTACACGTGTGAATAATTAGGCCACATAAACACCGAACTCTAAAAGTGTGCAATAACTTCACCACATATACACCCAACTCTAAAAGTGTGCAATAACTTGACCACATATACACCCAACTCTAAAAGTGTGTAATAACTTGACCACATATACACCCAACTCTAAAAGTGTGTAATAACTTGACCACATATACACCCAACTCTAAATGTGTGTAATAACTTGACCACATAGACACTTAACTCTAAAGGTTTGTAATAACTTGACCACATAGACACCCAACTCTAAATGTGTGTAATAACTTGACCACATAGACACTTAACTCTAACAGTTTGTAATAACTTGACCACATAGGCACCCAACTCTAAAAGGTGTGTATTAACTTGATCACGTAGACACTCAACTCTAGAGATATGTATTAACTTGACCACATAGACAACCAACTCTTAAATGGTGTATTAACTTGACCATGTAGACATCCAACTCTAGCGGGTGTGTTTAACCTGACCACATACACACCCAGCTCTAGAGGTGTGTATTAACCTTACCACATACACACCCAGCTCTAGAGGTGTGTATTAACCTTACCACGTAGACATCCAACGCTAGAGTTGTGTATTAACATTACCACGTAGACATCCAACGCTAGAGGTGTGTATTAACCTTACCACGTAGACATCCAACTCTAGCGGGTGTGTTTAACCTGACCACATACACACCCAGCTCTAGAGGTGTGTATTAACCTTACCACGTAGACATCCAACGCTAGAGTTGTGTATTAACCTTACCACGTAGACATCCAACTCCAGAGGTGTGTATTAACTTTACCACATAGACACCCAACGCTAGAGTTGTTTATTAACTTGACTACGAAACACCCAACTCGCACTCAACTCCAGCATTTATTTGGTAGTTAGTGATTTTTTGGAAAGTTTACATTCAGTAGTTTGCCATTGCTTTCAGAACTACCGGCAATCCTAGTATTATATGAAAACTAGCTCAAGGTTACTGCTGCCAAATCGCCCGTATCTGTGTTTCGAACGTAGTATGTGGGATTATGAATTGCGTCTGTAACGCCTTCGCCACAGACATAAGACATAAACATGGAAATTTGACTGTTTGACTTAAATCTCATCTCAGATTGCTGCCTCCCACACACAGAACCTGGTTAAATCTTACATTCTATGGCATTGCATATTTTTTATTTTTCTGTTTTTTTTTGTTTTTTTTTGGCGCCTATTTTTACAACTTTATTGCTTCATTTCTGCACACCGGTCCATCCATGTTTGTTTTCCTCTTAAGCTTGATAGCACTTCCGCTCGGCCGTCCATTTAAACTTCATTTCCGAGGCCATAGCACTCGTGGCTTCTTTCCAAGGGACACGATTTCACCGCGGAGAAATACAGAAGATGTCTCTAAAAAGCATCGACGTTGGTTTTGGATTAGATAGGCTTTACATTGGCAAGATGAATGTTGCCATAGCATTTTCTCAAGCGCATTGTTGCCTTTTTTGTTGATAATCCTGGGAACATTTATACAGATAAAATTCGAGGAGATACAGAAATGAAATCAATGACAATATTGCAAGTAAAAATACGAGAAGTGAGGGTATCACATTGAAATCCGTTGCATGTTCACGAGATGAGATACATTGGAAATAAAATAATCTTCAGCACACTGGAAAGCGATCTGAACAAAGTATAAGCAAACACAATGCGAGAATTCCTGATTAAGAAGATTAATTCATTTTCTTTTTCTGTACCCCCCCCCCCCACCTTTCCCCAATTTGGGGCATATTAACTCAACCAGACAACACAAAGCCGTCCTGTCTTTTGCTGTCTCCTGCAACTAACCTTTATGTCTTCTCAATATTATATATTTCTGTAATTCTCATCCTCTCCCCCGTGTTACCGGTAGACGGAAGGGGACCAAAGAACAGTAACTCTCCACCCTGCCAGGCATGCCGCCAGAGGAGGGTTAGGAAGGTTGTGCTTGAGGCGGCCTATCCCATCATGTTGAACAGGGGTGGGCAAACAACGGCCCGCGGGCCGGATCCGGTCCACGACGTCAATTCATAAGGCCCGCCGACAGTTCTAGAATTTGCTTGGTAAAACGTATGGAACACGAGACGTTGTGATGCAATGTAAATTTAAATATTATGTTTAAAATATTTGGAGATCTTCACACGTGCGGAGACCTCGTTGCTGCTATGCGCCTTAAATTTACCATTTTCAATTATAGTATCTAGATTTTCTTGTTTATTGCAATATTTGCTTATTTCGTGCCATCCCAAGTCCTTCCCCGGCTCGTGATAGCTTCGTTTACGCTCTGACGTTACCATGGTTTCCATGGCAACACACACAAACATGCACCTTTCCCGTCCCCAGATGTGTCCGGCTGGCAACACAAGCCCGACACTCAAGAAATATTTACTTCTTTTTGCCTGTGATCCATTTTATAGGTATGTAACAAGGATTTATTTGTTTGACGGTGATAGGTAAGTGAACTACAAGTGTGAATAGAAGCAATAAAGTAGCAAAAATAGCATAAAATGCCATAGAAGCAAGTTATTATGACAATAATATCCCCTAGTCCTCTTTTTTTCTTGTGTTTCAATAGGGTGCTAATGATGTTTCTATTCAATGTCTTTTTCATTTTCAGAACCAATTTACTCCACTCTTCATTATGGCTACAAAGAAAAGAAAAATGGACGCCGAGTGTCGCGTTTTCAATGAAAACTGGAGAGTAAAGTATTTCTTTGTGGAAACAAAGGATCAGGAAACGAGTTGCGTAATATTCAGCGAAAGTGTTGCCGTTTTGAAAGAATAAATTCTTCGGCGTCACTGTGAAACATATATCAACATATTCAATGTTTTCTGAAACTTACGGTTTGAGAAATATGAGTCCATGAAACGAGTATAGAAACAAAAAGAAATCTCTTCAAGATAAACTTTGCTGAAAATGAATCTGTCAGTCGTACAAGTTAGAAAAAATTTCACAAGATGGCAGAACGAGAAAAACCGTTTACTGATGGCAACTTCATCAAAAAGTGTATGATGGAAGCAGAAAATGCCTTGTGTCCTGAGAAAGCCGATTTGTTTGGAACCATCAGCCTTTCGGCAAGTTCATTTGTGCGGAGAACAGAAGAACTTGGAGAGAACATAGGGCGACAGATACGCGAGAACGCTAGGAACTTGTGGTATTCTCTGGTGCTGGATGAGTCTACTGATCTCTTGAGTACGTCACATCTTCTCAAATTCATTGTGGTGTCAATTTGGACTTTCAGATAACGTAAGAGTTGGCATACGTTTGCAGCAGCATGCATGGAACAACAACTGGAAAAGACATTTTCGTGGAAATGCAAAAAAGTGTGCAAGACTATAACGTTCTGTGGAATCAGCTTCGAGGTGTTACAGTTGATGGAGGAAAAATAAAATGGTTGGAGTGATATCAGTGAGGTGGCTCAGCTGTGGTAAGGTCCTATTTCGGTTTTAAAAGTTTCGAAACAAATTAGATGCTTTCCTCACTGAAAAAAAAAGTAGAAGTACAAGCGTTGATTTTCGAGAATTCGCTATACGGTAATGTTGTCATTTACACAGATGGGTTGGTCATCCGACACATGAGAAGCTCATGGGCCTTTACGGCTCAGGCCGGAGGGAGAATTGTGAAGGAGGACTCTGGTGCTTTTTCTGAGACCACAAGTCATGGCGGTAAGTAAAGCAATAACATGGCTCAAGACCCAGACATTCACTAGGGCATGTTTCCTTAGCGACTCAATGAACATGCTCCAGAGGATAGAGATGGGGGAGGGTGGGGGGATCAGAAGAGAAAGGTTACTGTCTCTGGAGCGGTCTCGGCTGGCAAAGATTAGTTTCATCTTCGTGCCAGGGCATGCGGGAGTACAAGGGAATGAGCGGGCTGACAAGCTCGCAGGTGAGGCTACTGTGGAGGGCGGACGCGCCATGGACCAGGCTGACATTCTGAATGCTCTACGAGAAGTGAGACTTTTGCGAGAACCAAGTGATGACTGTGAATCTACAACAATGGCCAGACTGCGAGAGCAGCAAATTAAAAGAGGGGTGGCCAAACAAGAACACTACGGAGGAAGCCAAAGAAGACTGATAAACCAACACAGAACTGGTGTCGTTAGCCGCTACACGCTGCGGGATTTGCTGAGGAGGTGATCCGAGCACTTATGGACTGAATGGTTTGATGTGCAATGAGGATGATCTGTCGACTAACTAACTAACTAACTAACTAACTGTTTCAAAGAGTTTTGCGCTACAATCGCTGAAGATGTCAACCTCGATTTTCCGAGAAAAAAATATTATTCATGACCTGAAGAAGCATTTTGTGGAGAGATTTTCAGATCTTGACAGAATTTAGAGTGGCATTATTCTGTTCCTGAATCCGTTTGATTGTAACCTTGGTGATGTGCAAATTGAACTACAGTTGTAGCTTATTGATTTTTAAGCAAATGACTTGTTGAAAGATAAGCACAGAGAAGAAAACCTTGTTGAATTTCACCGCTGCTGACCTGATGTTTACCTTCAGAAACTGAAAAAACTCGCCGCTGGTATGGCATTAGCGTTTGGAAAACTTATTTCTGTGGGCAAACATTTTCAAAAATGAAGTATGTGAAGTCAACACATCGAACAAGATTGACTGATGAATATTTTAAAACTATTCGTTTGATTGGGTGCAGAAATTCCACACCAAACATTGATGATATCTTAACAACCAAACGTCAGTTTCATAAATCTCACTAACCTTTTTTGCTGCTTAGTTTGTGAGATTCGGATATGTACACACTTGGACTGATGTAACTATTTTTTGCTAACGTCACCTTCGTTGATAACTTTTTTTAGTAAACGAATATGTTGGATGTCTTTTATTTATTTATTTTTTTGTTTAGTGTGCATTGCAGACCAGTGGAATGCTATGTAGAACCAGTTTTGCTGTATGGCAGTGGATCTTGGAATGTAAATTAACAAATTAAGAAGAAATTAGAAGCACCAGAGATTTGGTTCCTGATACGAATGTTGCGAATTCATTGGACTGCCAGAGTAACTAACAACGACTGCCTGATACAGGCTAATGAAACTAGAACATTATATTCAACAGTAAGGAAGAGACAAACATCTTTCTTCAGTCATGTGAAAATAAGAGAAGCATTGGAAAATATCGTGACAGCTGGAAAGATCGAGGCAGAAGTAGACCAAGAGAAATTATGCTGGATGGATTGAATCGGTGGCATCGAGGAATACCATCAGCAGAGTTGATCCAGAACACCAACGACCGAGATCTGTGGAGAGCCATGAACGCCTACGCCAGCTGGCAGGCACTTGATGATCATGATGATGCAGGCTATTCACTTAGTTTTTCGTCTGTTTTCCCAGAGCTGTCGTTCTGGCTTGCTGTAGTATTGTACAGAATGATTATGCAACCGGCACTCGTCATTTTGCCAGTTATCCGGCCGACTGTGAAAAACGTTTGGTGACCCCTGATGTAAACAAATTCTGCCACAAAATCCGACCAATCATGGACGAGATGCTTGCTATACAATTATGTATTTGTGTTGTATTTGTGTATTTCTTTAGAGTGAATACACACTTTTGTAAACTCGTCCTCATATGAAGCAATATGTGCTCGATCTTTCGTTATTCTGTGTGTAAGTATGTTGCATGAATCGGTTTATTCGGCAGTTAGCTCTATTGTTTGTTGGTATCAGTACATTGGCCCCGTTGATGTAGCGTTAGGAAGATACGCTGGCAATGGCATGAGACCGTTCCACGAGGGTTCGATGCCTGGCTCGTCGTTTACTACAGGAGGGGAAGAGTGACCACCTATACCTGCATCGCGTACATGGGGAGCGACTAAACCAATGATTAATAAATTGCAAACATGTATTTATTGGTCCTTTTCAAGAATAGAAGGGCTACCATGGAACGGCTGAATCACCTTCTTTAACTCATGGAGCGAACTAAGCACATCCTAGTGTATCAAAAGACATTGGCTCTAGATAGGAATACATTAAAACCATCTGTTCATGGTATAATCGGATAGTTCTTGCCATGCAGCCCACAGGGGAAGAGAAATAGAGAGAGATAAATTATCAAGATAAAAGAATCAGAGGTAAAGGTGAATGTTGGAAGGCCATGAAGGAGCTTCATGATACAGCAATGGGTAGGAAGTCTTTGTGAGGGTTGCCTGAGGTCCTATGTTTGATTAGGAGATACCGTTCGGCAGAATAAGCAGAAGGTGATGGTGACGGTATTTGTCAAGGCAAGATAATTTGATGTTGTCAGGGCACAGCCTTGCTGTCATAAGTGAACTGAGCATGAGTGTTATATTTTTAATTTATGGTTGAAGCACATTACTTGAGATACAACAGGATACAGGTTCATTCACATTCACGATTTCTCTTCTCGTAATTCACAGTGACACGTACACACCTTTAACATAATCACAACATTGTGCTGTCAATCATAAACTACTCACATATTTAAACTATATACAGATGGCGACAATATAAATGTTGCCATTCTCAATAACGAGACTTAGCCTGTCTAACATCTACCACGGTCTCACCTCCGTGTTTCTGTTTAGGAGAGAAATTTCTCTCCCGTACGCGGTCAAAATCGTGCTTCTCTCACACGGCGATCCGCACTATCAATCGGGATAATAGTGTGAGCTTTAGTGACACTCTTGGTCCTGACAGTGGGATATCAGCTCTTAAACTATATCAAAGAAGATCTGCGAAGCAAGCAAGAGGACGTTCGAGAAGAAGATGGATTGACGGCAACAAAGACATTGTACAATCACACAGAATTAAATTATCCAGTGACACCTATCGACCACGGGAACTTCAGCTGCTCTTCCCCACGACTCTTGAAGGCAAAAAGGGATGATGATGATTATGATGATACTGACAACGTTGACGAATAATAATAATAATAATAATAATAATAATAATAATAAGAAGACGAAGAAGAAGAAGAAGAAGAAGAAGAAGAAGAAGAAGAAGAAGAAGAAGAAGAAGAAGAAGAAGAAGAAGAAGAAGAAGAAGAAGAAGAAGAAGAAGAAGAAGAAGAAGAAGAAGCAGAAGAAGCAGCAGAAGCAGAGGAGGAGGAAGAGAAGGAAGAGAAGGAAGAAAATGAAGAAGAAGAAGAAGAAGAAGAAGAAGAAGAAGAAGAAGAAGAAGAAGAAGAAGAAGAAGAAGAAGAAGAAGAAGAAGAAGAAGAAGAAGAAGAAGAAGAAGAAGAAGAAGAAGAAGAATGTCAAGGAGCTGGATATGTATAGAGAGAAGTAGGACAAGACGGATGAAAGGAAAGGACAGAGACAGGACATAGATAAGGACCTTTACAAGAGAATAGATAGAGAAAGACAGTATAAGGAGATAGAACTCCAAACAGTGTTAGGACAGGACCAAGACAGGACACGCACGTGTCATAGCTAGGACATAGTTAGGACATAACGGTATTAACTCCCCAGACAGGACAGAGTACGTTAACCACGGGGACTACCCGTAAAGAGACTGAACAATAGTACAGCTGAAGGTTAACGAGGACTGGACCACTGGACAGTGTGACAAGTGACTCAGCACGCCGTGCGGCTGACCGCACGAGAATTGAGGACCAGTAGCTGAACCAGACCTGTGAATTCAGGCAGACCGGACCTGACAGTTAGAGCGACAAGACCTGTGTGTTTACTCTCGCCATTTGTGTAGTTTAGAAAGGGCGCAGTTATACGTAGCGAGTGTAAAGAATGTATTTTAGTATTGAATGCCATTTATGTATGCTCGAGAAACGAGCTGTATATTATGTAGAATACATCCTGATTCATTATATACCATTCGTGCGAAACGTGTTTGTGATCGTGAGGTCTGAATGAAGTAACCAGCATGCCTGTGTAAATTCAGGTTGTTGACAAGCGGTTAAGAGTGGTGTCAGATAGTGGTTTATGAACCTATGACATATTCTGATAAGAGTGATTTCAGATAGTGGTTTATGAACCTACGACATATTGTGATAAGAGTGATTGGCAGAACGGTGTGAAAGAACTCATTGCTCACTAACATTAGCAAGAGTGACAAGAGAGTGATTGTTTTCAGCAGCGAAATTACAAAGTTTAAATGAAGCTGTGATTGAAGATATGATGGTTTGAAACATAATGAGAACATAAAGGCAAGAAAGAGTACAGAATTGTGTAAAGTACGAAAATAAAAGCACTTATGTAAGAGAGATTCCATGTGGAAAAGTGTAACAATTGTGAAATAAATAACAAATATTAACATGTTTCACAGAGATGTTTCAGGTGATGTCGAACAGCAGTGAAGACACGACGACAATTAACAACGACAAACGACAGACACAATTTAATACATCAATTTCGCATTTCAGCATCCCGTCAGAGCGAAGCACGACACAGAAATAATTTTGAGTATGATATCAACTTGTATGTTTATATTTTCTAAATATTAATTGTTTCTGCTCTATGTAACAGAATGCAGAATAGACGCATTCAGAACATCAGTTCAACCTGAGATAGAGACAAACACCTCCCAGCAGGCCCAGGAAAGCTGAAAGTTTTCAGATAAGTACACATATCTTCTTCTTCTTCTTCAGCGTTCCGAGCCATTGAGGTTCTTTGCTGCAAATACAATCCGTCTCCATTCGTACACATATAGTTTTGATAATTGTACATTACAATAGCATCTTATGTTTGATTGATGTAAATAATTAGAAATATTATAGAAGAATTTATTTTGTTGATTTGATTGTGTATACAATTGTTAACAAAGATGTCAACATTAGGAGAGTTCATACAAGCGGGTAAAGACCTTGGATATAGTGGTGATAAATTAGAGCAATGGGCGAAAAACGAATTTAGAGAATACACAGACAGGAAAGCAGTAATTGAAAAAGAGGCTAAAAACGCGGAAAGAGAGGAACGAGCACAATGACGCCAGCATCAAAAAGATCTTGCGGAATTAACTGAGGTAAATAAATTAAAACAACTTGAGATTGAGGCACAAACGCAAGTGAAAATGAAGGAGTTGGAGATCGAATCTCACGTACAGATTGCTACCACTAAATTAAAGAGTATAGAAGAAGAGAATAAGTTCAACAATTACAAAGAGATAGTCAAACCCTTTTGCCAAGGCAACTCCATATCTGCATGGACCGAGAACGTGGAATTCCAGCTTAAATTCCAGGAAGTGCCACGAGAACATTGGGTGGTGATCTATATGAAGAACCTCTCTGGGGGAGCCCTTAAAGGTAATTGAATCTATCCCCCAAGAGCTTATAAGTAATTATGATTACATCAGGCAACGCATTATGCAACATTTTTTGCTAGACGCCTCAGGTTACCAAATTCAGTATTCTAAACTAAAACCTAAACCACATGAAACGTTCATTGACTATGTTACTAACGTACAAAGTTTATTCAGTAAGTGGCTGAACGCTGCAAAGATCAATACAAGCTTTGAAAAGCTCAAGGACTTGATGATAATGGACGAAATCATCTCAACTGTACCTACTCCTTTTGCAAAGTTTTTACAGCAAGCTGATGTCGACTCATTAGAAAAGCTAGAAAACGGGGGTCGGCATATTTTTCCTCAAATAGGGACGTATTTAAATCTTCTATAGAAGAGTCTTAAATAGTGGCTTTTGCCAAAAGTAAACCTTAAAAATCAGTTCAAATGAGAGATAAACCAAAAACAAAGCCACCTCAATGTCCATATAGTCATTTATATCATGATCAGTTTTCTATGTGTGACAAGAACCCAGGATATTCATCTCACCTGGAGATGATGATAAAGAAACAAGAGAACAAAAGAAACACGTATAGACGTGCAGTCAAATGATTCTTTTGCCGGGCGTTTGGTCATTATAGTTCCAGGTGTGTTGGAAGTCAGAGATTGAGAGCCAGTAATGCTGTACTTGTCGATACTTCATCGGAGAGTGGAAGCGGGCATGAGAGTGAGAATGAATAAATGTTACCATATGGAGAGAATGTTGTAGCTGCAAGTGATGTACTAAATTTTGATAAATGTGTAACATGCCACCAATTTCATGAAGACGGAATGCTAAAATGCGGGCACACAGTACCGTTTTCAGGTGAAAACGCTAACGCAGTAATCGCCCCCAGAGGCAAACTAGTTTTCCACGATGGAATGGTTAATAACAAGCCCTGCCAGCGTTTGATCGATAGCGGAAGTACCTTGATTGGCCTTAGGAAGGAATTGGCTAAGCCAGAAGACTATACAGGCGGGTTCGTTAAGTGCCGTACCTTTTCGGGTAAGATAGAAAAATACCCGCTAGCAAAAGCCCGTATAGACACTCCATTCCTGTCAGGCACATTTACGTGCGCCATCTTGCACAACCCGTGTACCGATCTGATAATCGTGTGCCTACCAGAGCTAAAGAACTGTACCGCAAAAGAAATATTAGCCTGGAGAGAAACCAATAAAGCTAATGCGGTAACCAGGTCAGAAACACAAAAACAACAAGATGACCTGCAAAAAGAAATGCTACACATTATATCACCAAGTGGTACAGTAAATAACACCACCAATGATAATTTCATAGAGGCGCAACGCGCCGACCCATCTATTTCACCCTATTTCAGATTTGTGGGCGAGAAACCAAAAATTACCAAAACGCGTCATGGTATTTTAAATTACACAATGGTATTCTCACTAGAAATTACAAGAGAGACAACCACGAAATTCAGCAAACGGTACTACCTGTCAAACATCGACAAACAGTCCTACGATTCGCCGTTTGCTGGACATTTAGGCTATGATAAGACAAGAGCCAGAATCTTAGCTCATTTTTACTTGCCAAAATTTTGTAAAGACATTAAAAACTTTTGTCGTTCATGTACCATATGTCAACAATTAGTAAGAAAGGGTAAACATGTTACAGCAGAGGTCCAACCAACCACAATGGCCTCTAGACCATTTGAATGTGTAGCAGTAGATATAGTTGGACCTTTAAAGCAGGTGTCCAACAAAGGAAACCGGTTCATTCTAACTCTGGTAGATTTCTGTTCGAGGTGGGTAGAGGCGGTGGCGCTGAAATATAGAAGGTCCAAAGATGTGGTTAACGTATTTTTACATCTGTTTTCCCGGTTTGGATTTCCCCGTACCATTCTATCAGATAGGGAAACACAATTTACATCTATTATTGACTATAGTTGGACCTTTAAATCAGGTGTCCAACAAAGGAAACCGGTTCATTCTAACTCAGGTAGATTTCTGTTCGAGGTGGGTAGAGGCGGTTGCGCTGAAATATATAAGGTCCAAAGATGTGGTTAACGTATTTTTACATCTGTTTTCCCGGTTTGGATTTCCCCGTATCATTCTATCAGATCGGGGAACAAAATTTATATCAGCTGCAACGCAAGGTCTTACTAAATTGTTAAGAATCAAACAGTGTTTCACAAGCCCCTACCACGCAGCGGCCAACGGGATCATAGAAATAATAAACGGAGATTTAAAACACATGTTGGCCAAGGTGACAGCAGAAAACCCATCTGATTGGGATACACTGTTACCAACAGTGCTGTTCACCTACAGAGAAATCCCGCACTCAAGTACGGGGCGAACCCACGAGGACCCCTAAACATTTACCACCAACTAGTAACCAACACCTCAGATACCTCAACACCGGTATCACCATATGAGGTAGTCACTGAAACACGCGACAAAATCATGAGAGCGTGCACTATAGCAAAAGCATCTTTGGAGCGGAAAGGACAGATCTACCGTAATTACGCCAATAAGGGTGCCAAAGCCTGACACCTCGAACCAGAACAAGAGGTATTACTCCTATTACCTGATAAAAGAAACTTACTTTTAACATCATGGCAAGGGCCATTCAAAGTTGTGCGAAAGATATCAGATGTTGACTATGAAATATCGATGAAAAGCAAATTCAAGATATTCCATATCAACATGCTGAAACCTTACTACTCAAGACAGGAACACCAGACAGAAGACGAACACAATGCAACTACACCAATTAATCAGACGGTAGACGAACACAATACAACCACACCAGAAGATGAACACAATGCAAATACACCCAGCAATCAGACAGAAAACGTACTCAGCGCAACCACAATAGTGAATCAAACAGAGGACGACAACATGAAACTACCAGTTCCAACAGTAGACATGACTGCAACAATTGACAGTATACGTATAGAACCAAAACTTACTGACGAAGAGAAACAACAGACAATAGCTTTAGTTACAGAATACAGACAGGTCTTTTCAGACATTCCAGGTAGGACAGATAGAATAGAACACTCCATTCTTCTTTCTGACTATACTCCGATAACATGTAGACAATATTCCATCCCTCTGAATTATAGGGACAAACTCGACAAAGAAATTCTTGATCTCGAAGCGGGTGGAATAATTCAAAAATCTCAGTCCGAATATTCATTTCCTAGTAAAAAGAAGGATTCTACTATCAGACTCTGCGTCGATTATAGAAAACTAAACAGTATCACAAAAATAGACGCAGAACCAATTCCTTCCTGTGAAGATCTAATCTTAAATATGGCAACATCTACCATCTTCTCAAAACTTGACCTAACCAAAGGCTATTGGCAAGTGCCTATGAATAAAGATTCTGTCCATCTTACTGCCCTGCAACACCTTTAGGTCTATATGAGTGGCGATTTCTTCCTTTCGGCCTACACAATGCGCCTGCTACTTTCGTCCGTCTTACTAGAGACCTTTTACATGGAGTAACAGATACTCAGACATATATAGACGACATCTGTGTACATACAACAGACTGGACAAAACACTTACAAAAACTGAGACAAGTCTTCGAAAGGATAAAATTATTTGGACTTACAGTAAAGCCAACCAAAGTGGAGCTGGGCTTGGAGAAAATAGACTTCCTAGGCCATACTATATCTAAAGGCCAATTGCAAACTGATAACAAAATTTTTACGAAAATTTTGAACCTCACTATGCCAGTCACTAAAAAGCAAGTGAGGAGTCTACTGGGATCAGTAAAATATTACAATAAGTTCATTCACAATTTAGCAGAAATTACCAGTGTTTTTTCGAATCTATTGAAGTCGAATACCAAAATTGATGTGAAAGATGTTATTTTAATGAATGCAATGTCAAAACTTAAGCATCTTTTTAGCAATGTCCCAATTCTTCGGTTTCATAACCCGAACTTACAATATTTTCTTAGGACTGATGCCAGCACAGTATCCATCGCCGGCGTATTGGGTCAAAGATATGACGACATTCTACATCCTGTAATATATGTAAGTCGCAGGATTACCCCGACTGAAGCCAAGTATGGTATCTGTGAATTGGAGGCTTTAGCTATTGTGTACTGTGTCCGTAAACGGCATAGATTTTTGGCAGGGACACACTTTGTCATCGAAACTGACAACTCCCCGCTTACAGTCATGGAGACAGGAGTCCATAAGAACAACAGGATCTACAGATGGTCCCTGATACTCCAAAATTATTCATTTTCGGTCAGGCACATAAGAGGCAAATGTAATACACTAGCTGACATGCTTAGAAGACCTTCGAACTTTGAAGTATCTGAAGTGCCAGAGGAAAACGACGCAACACCGTCATCATCGCTGACATTAGTAGCAGAATGTGATCAGACAGATGTGTCGCTATGAAGAAAACTATCAACACATATGAGTGACTATCTACGTCGATAGCAATATGTTATATTCGACAGAATTAAATACAACATTGTGAATACACTCCAGGAACATCATGTAAATACAAACTATGATATTAAGTGAAGATATTCGAAAAGAAATAGACGCGACATCATCACCTTACCTGGAACAGATTAGTTTAACTAGTGTAGGAATTGAAAATGTATGTATTATTATTTATAAATAGAAAATGTATGTAATTGTGATATATAATATATATTTTTATTGCTGTTTCATATAGTACTATAGTTTCTTATGTATAGTTATATTATAGTTATAAGAACATAATAACGTTAGGTTTCGCATATTAATAACACCTATTTCCTTATTCCCATTTACATACAGGGATAATTAGTCTTAAAAATAATTACCTTATGTTAATAACATCATATGAGTCTCCTAAGAGACTATCATTCCATAATTAATTAGATAATAGTTAGGACAATCTATTTAGTTAATACAGATTAGTTTAGAAGTATAACATCAGTAAATAGTTTTACCATCTAGAATTATAATTAGATTAAGGGAACCAACACATTTCACCCCATTTCATTTAATTACGTAAATTATCTTCCCTTAGTTATTAAATCTTAATACACAAAAGTAGAACATATTTAAATAGACTAGTTAGTATAAGTAGAATGAGGCCAAACAATCCAGTCAACTTGTAAATATTGTATAAAAATACACAGTGCTAATGTATCGCACTATTATTCGGCTCAAAAACGTTTAGACTGAGCCAAAACTATTGTGCATCTTTTTATTTTTTTCCAGTAGTAATTTTCTTTTTTCATTATTTACACTCGGGAAATAAATGACCGTAGACCCCGAGGTAGACCAAGAAGGCGGTGGAGAGATAATACATGTACAGACCTACAAGCACTTGGAATCAACGACTGGCAAGAGAAGGTCCACCAGAGAGACGAATGGAGACGGATTGTATTTGCAGCAAAGAACCTCAATGGCTCTGAACGCTGAAGAAGAAGAAGATTATATTTTACAATAGTATTTTAATGACATAACATTGTTTTTTTAACATGTGAGAACTGAATGTGCGAGAGAAAGACGAGAGCAAGATTAGAGTGAATGTATTAAATATAAGGCGAGCGAACAATGTGCGAATTTTTTGCCGCACCCAAGAGTTTTTATAATTTGTCTGCGTCTTAGGTGTGACACATGTTCTTCTGTAGTTTATGTGTGTTGTTGCCATTATTACATTACATGTATAGGAACATTTTTAAGCTTCCTAGGTCGGCAAGGCAGTCACAAATTAAGCAAACGCATTCATTCGTGACTGCATAAACCAACCTGCGACGCTTGAAAAACATCATTCAGTAAATTATAAACATACACCTATGTTTCTGATTTAAACATACATTAAATTTAACTAAACACGCAAACAACCAGATATACTTACAGATAAAAATGCAAACAGCAATAAAAAGGAAGGGGGAAAACTCATGAACAGGGGACATAACAGACTTACTAAACTCTGAGGACACATTGAAAGATTTAGCCACAAACGGAAGTTAGAGAGGTGAACATCAGCACACACACAACATGTAATAGAGTTGGAGAAACATTACATGAGAGCATGAATTTATATTCATGTATTGCATCCGTAAAAGGGACAATCTGTGCGGGATGTCGGTCAATCGACATTTTGAAAAGCAGGTCTTATAGACAATGGCTTTGGTTCGTTACAGCTCTCATATATGTAATGTGAATGAGTATTCACTCTGGCCAACAGTACAGTTGTGCAGCACTGATTAATAAGCCAGTGGATAAGTACGACATTGTGACATCAGACGGTCATAAGTTAGTGATTATACCCAAGACATGAGTACTTAACCCTACCAGCACTTGACAAAATTAGACCCAACTAATTTTTAGATATTACAACAGATTACGTCACACCCATGAGCTAAATTTGGTGACGCAATACGGGGGGGGGGGGCGAGAGCGTGTCAAGGAGCTGGATATGTATAGAGAGAAGTAGAGCAAGACGGATGAAAGGAAAGGACAGAGACAGGACATAGATAAGGACCTTTACAAGAGAATAGATAGAGGAAGACAGTATAAGGAGATAGGACTCCAAACAGTGTTAGGACAGGACCTAGACAGGACAAGCACGTGTCATAGCTAGGAAATAACTAGGACATAACGGGATTAACTCCCGAGATAGGACAGAGTACGTTAACCACGGGGACTACCCGTAAAGAGACTGAACAATAGTACAGCTGAAGGTTAACGAGGACTGGACCACTGGACAGTGTGACAAGTGACTCAGCACGCCGTGCGGCTGACCGCACGAGAATTGAGGACCAGTAGCTGAACCAGACCTGTGAATTCAGGCAGACCGGACCTGACAGTTAGAGCGACAAGACCTGTGTGTTTACTCTCGCCATTTGTGTAGTTTAGAAAGGGCGCAGTTATACGTAGCGAGTGTAAAGAATGTATTTGAGTATTGAATGCCATTTATGTATGCTCGAGAAACGAGCTGTATATTATGTAGAATACATCCTGATTCATTATATACCATTCTTACGAAACGTGTATGTGATCGTGAGGTATGAATGAAGTAACCAGCATGCCTGTGTAAATTCAGGTTGTTGACAAAGAAGAAGAAGAAGAAGGAGAAGAAGAAGAAGAAGAAGAAGACGAAGAAGAAGAAGAAGAAGAAGAAGAAGAAGAAGAAGAAGAAGAAGAAGAAGAAGAAGAAGAAGAAGAAGAAGAAGAAGAAGAAGAAGAAGAAGAAGAAGAAGAAGAAGAAGAAGAAGAAGAAGAAGAAGAAGAAGAAAACCAAGTGATTAGCCGAGAGGAAAGCATAGTATTTGCCATGTTCTTCTGTAGCTATCAGATGCGGTGACAGCTCAGACAGCCTACTGTAACACAGTTGTCAATGCGAACAGCTTATTACTGGTGGAATTATTCTGTCAAACTTCCCACATGAGATTCCTTCAGGAAATTAGACATTGTTCTATTTGTTTCTTGAAAGGATTTCGTACTTTTGTGTATGTCTGGTTTTCTGTTGTAGAAGCTAGCCGAGCTCACATTGCCACACAATACCCCATGTTTACTTGTGTTAGTTTCGTAAGCTAATATGCCCTTTTATTGTCACGGATTCCCATATAGTTGGCTCTAGCTGTGAGCTAGACAAGGGTACCATGCGGGAAGCCACAGAAGAATAATCAGCTAACAACAATTTTCTGTCGCTACACGCTGTGGGAGATATTAAGAATAGGATCTGAGCACTTATGGACTGATAGTTCCATCTGCAATGAAGATTTCTACGTTAACTAACTAACTGAACGACTTACTAATTAGCTAACTAGCTAACTAATTAACTAACTAACTAACTTAGTAACTGACAGGCTGACTGAATAACTAGCTAACTAACTAGCTAACTAGCTAACGAACTTTATTTTTTGTTTGCATACCCTATTTACGCATACCCTAAACGGGCACTCTCTCGCTGTTTTTACTTCACCTCGACACCGCAAGGTACAAGAGGAACACGATGAGATGAAATGAGATGAAATGAGACCCTATTTACTGAGAATCGCTTTCAACACCATAATTTTGCCGCATTGTTCATATCTTGGCAAGTTTTACGTTCAGTAGTTTGCCATTGCTATCTGAATGACCGGCTCCCATACCAACACGTTAAGTCCCAGCCCGACACTATCTGCTGCCAAATCTGTCACAACTGTGTTTCGAACGCAGGTAAGCGGTCTCACACATCGTGCCACCAAGCCCTTAGCCACGGAGACGGCAGCTAACCATCTAACTAACTAATTAATTATCTAATTTAAATAACTTACTAACTGACCGATAGACAGACAGACTGACTGACTAACTAACTAGCCGACTGGCTGACAAACTGGCTGACTTACTAATTGACTGACTTACTGTCTAACTGACTGACTAACTAACTATCTGACTAACTAAATAACCTACTAACTTACTAAATGAACACTAACAAATGTGTACATATACCTAAGACCTGGTAAGCATGACATTAGACTCACTTTCCCGTCATGACCCATATTAGACCGCATATCTTTTACAGGACATTGCAGTCAAAACCAGCATTTTTCAGCTGCTGTTAATGTCTTGGCAAGTTTTACGTTCAGTAGTTTGCCATTTCTTTGATTGATTGATTGATTGATTTAGGAACCGACATCACTGCATTCGGGGCATTCCCATAAGGGCTCCGTCCCCATCCTCAGCAGCCAGCGAAGAGTTCCAACACTAATAGTACCAGTAGCAGTCTGATTATATGTCCGTCTTGCCTTTCCTCTGAGCGTCGATCGTCGGCCAGATCCCCTCGTCACCCCTCGCTGTCGCATTCTTGCCAGACCATGGTGATCCATTTGCTCCTCCGAGGTATACACGCTTTCCTTGCCATTTCTTTCTGAACGACAGGCTCATATACGCTCCGTAAGTAACCAACGCGACGCGATCTGCTGCCGAATTTCGCGCAGCTGTGTTTCTTACGAGAGTATACGAGGATTACGAACAACACTACGCTGATATCCTCACACTATTTTGACTAATCAACGCTTGATGAAACACTCCACTCCAATGCCAATCCACCCCAATCTTTGAAGGAATATATCCGGGCTCCGTTCAAGTGTCCGTCTATGGCCGTGTTATTCTTGGGGTCTGTATGGTAGTTCATGTCCGCTGTTACTTGCAGGTTACTTAAGAGAAGTCACGGCTGCGGCAGGATATAACAATAGAAAATACAGTTAGGTGTGTCTAATTCCTGATACAAAGTCAGACATACTAAACATTGACATGTGTACATACCTTAAACGATCTCCACTAAGGTAAACCAAAGTCACAAGAGGAGGGGGAGGGGGAAGAGGGGAGTATCGATTATTGTATTGAAAAAACAAAAAAGAAATAAGTTATACTACGACACAATGAGTCGACGTTTCTAGTATAATAATCTTCCCCGGGAACAACACGCACAGACCTAAAGAAAAACACGAAATTAGAAACTTTAATAAAAATGAAACAAACAGAAAAAGTGTAGGTATGGCACGTTGCTATGCCACTACACACACTTCATTGCCAGTAAGGCGAAAACTTTCACACCTCAACTTCTGCAATGCATTAGCCTAGATTACTTCTGTCTGTGGTTTACAATTATTACACTTTCTACTTTCATGTTTTTCTTTAGATGTCTTTGCATTGCTCCTAAAAAAAGAATATTATAATCGAAACGTTGATTCGTTGTGTCGCAGTATATCTTTCTGATATTGTATTTTGTTTTAAATCACCATTGATGCCCCCCCCCCCCCACTCCCCTGTAATTTACGTTTGCCATATTGGAGTTTGTTGTGAAGTAGACAGTGACTTAGTTTACTACCTCTCACTGTTTGGCAGGAGTTAACGTACCTAACTGTTCTCAATTTCTATTGTTGCTTAATTGCTTCCTGTGATATCTCCGTTTCATCGGCTGGATGTTGATTATCTCATTGTTGCCTTCTTGTTTACGTGTGTCCATCTTTCTTTCACGTGCAGACTGACCCGGGTGAACGCGCTGATTCTCAACTTGTGTGTGGCCGACCTCCTGGTGATATGTTTCTCCTGCGTGAGCCAGCTGGTGTGGGAACACCTGGACAGAATCTGGCTGGCTGGGGACGTCATGTGCCGCATCATCAAGATGCTGCAGATCTTCGCCATCTGCTCCAGCACCAACATGCTGGTGGTCATTGCTGTGGACAGGCACCAGGCCATCACGGCGCCGCTCAGGAAGCAGTTCTCGGTATTTGTTACATATGATTGTTGTGTTATTCTGTCTGTCTGTCTGTCTGTCTGTCTGTCTGTCTGTCTGTCTGTCTGTCTGTCTGTCTGTCTGTCTGTCTGTCCGTCTGTCCGTCTGTCCGTCCGTCTGTCCGTCTGTCCGTCTGTCCGTCTGTCTGTCTGTCTGTCTGTCTGTCATTCACCCATTTTTATTGGTAACACCAAGACATCTGGAAGAAGGCAAGCTGAAAAAAGCTGCCAGATCAGCAAAGCAATGTTCTATCTGTCCGCTTGTCGTAGCTTCGATCTTAGACCAGTTACCGACCAAGTCGTGGGGTCTGGTCTGTCCTTATATGACATTTAATCTTTTTTTCGCTTTTCCTCATCCAGAATAAACGTTCCAACTAACAACTGGTTATTTCACATACACCAGTTGTTAAGAAAGTTGAACCACTCTTTATGACGGAGACACTAAGTTAGTTAGTTAGTTAGTCGACAGATCATCCTCATTGCACATCGAACCATTCAGTCCATAAGTGCTCGGATCTCCTCCTCAGCAAATCCCGCAGCGTTTAGCGGCTAACGACACCAGTTCTGTATTGGTTTATCAATCTTCTTTGGCTTCCTGAGTAGTGTTCTTGTTTGGTCACCCCTCTTTTAATTTGCTGTTCTCGCAGTCTGGCCATGGTTGTAGTGATCAATACATCATATATTGTTTGATATAGAATTAACTAAAAACCATTCATGACCTGTGACCCACGTAACTGATCAAACTACCGCGGCCTGTACCAGTCTGCTTTAGAATTAGACTAAATTAATATATTTTGTACTGAATGCCGGAAGGGCCCAAATCTCAAAACTCACCCTTGGTTCAGATCCTATTCAGTGACATGCGCCGCTAACATCGATCACTGCTCACTCACAAAAGAAACTAGATCCCATCTTTCTCCATGCAACGGCCCTATCTCTGCGTCAACAAAGGGACACTCACGCTATTTCTATAAGCTTGCAAGCAGGCTTCTGATCAAAATGGATGCGATCAACCCTCGGCATTCAGCAGAGGTTAAATGTGGCTGGTCGGATTACAGCTCTGCTTCTAAATGTACAATTGAGTGTCCGCATCACGGCGTCTGAGCTACACAGTAATTCTCACAGCGGAAGACATGAGTTCCACATTTTCAAATTAATGTTCACGTCTTTCTAACAGTATTCCATTGATACTTATATCAGCAATGTGACGGATGTGGTTACAGTAAGTAAATGGTGCCAGGTCATGCTTCGAGGCCTCTACGGCATATCCTTCCCGCTGCATAATGTCAGCTCTATCCACACTCCGCTAGCGTTGTCGTCACTCACCTGTATTACCAAGAGAAGATGTGTAGGTACCTAGTTTAGGTCTGTCAGATCTATATAACACAGAATCCACGCTTCGATAGGAACTTCACTGCATGATCACAGGACCGGGAGGGGGAGGGGCAAGCTCCACTGGCAGTCGAAACGTTGTACTTCTGAGAACTATCTACAGGCAGTGGACATTTTGTTTTTGGGGACAATGCAAAGAATACCATGGATGGACAGAACAATTAAAGAATCCTGCCCTACAAGAAAACAACAATTAAAACCCTAAACTGATTCGAGCAGTTAGACGTAGACAGCCTTGATTAGAGTAGCAACGCTATGAGGGGGATAAACTGGGAAACGTAGTGATAACTGGTAAAATTAATGGGAATAAAGCAATGGGAAGCCAGAGGAAAAAATAATATATATGTGTGTGTGTGTGTGTGTGTGTGTGTGTGTGTGTGTGGCTTGTGGCATAATGGGGACAAGAACTCCTACTTGATCAAAGACAGGGAATCGTGTGAACAATAACCGCTCACTCTTGTCAGCACGGCACATGATGGTGATAATAATTACGAAGATGATGCACACAAATATAGTCAAGATAACACAGACAAGTAGAACATGTTCAATAGGAAGTGCATGAAGTGTTCTCAATACTGTGTTTATTGTTATAATTGTTGGCTGGCGACTCAGTTTACATCAGTGAAGACAACACCTTTGAAAGCACTCTGTTACTGTGTCTGTGTTGGGTGATAACACATGTCCATAACATCCCTTTATTGCACGCCACGTTGAGCAGTCAAGAGCTGAACGAACTCATCCAATACATAAGTGACGTACAGAATGATAAACTCCCCACAACCCTCCTGCCCACTCCTCCCATTCACAGCATGAAAGATTTTTCAGGAAAAATAGAATATAATGACTTCCCCTTTCTGTCCTCTCATTTCTTATAATAGATTGGACAGCCTTTTGTGCAAGAACTTCCAACCACACGTTCTGGTGTTCATAAAACATTCTTTTCTTATCTTGTCTTTAAATTTGTATTTTTCATAAATCTCAAGATGATGTATTTCTGTGCATCTTGAGGTTATGTGGCGGAGTGGGGGGGGGGGGAGGGGTGTGAGGGTGGCGTGTAAAGTTGTCTTGTTTTCTTCTTTCCGCCCCAGACATTTTCCAAAATATTGACATATATTTGTATTCAGTGCCCTTTTTATCATGCACTATCCACTCATGTGCCAGTACGGCACCCACAGATGGATCCTTGCACACCCCAGAACTGAACCCACTGTACTGCCTTGCACACCCGAGGAATGAACCCACTTTACTGCCTTGCAAACCCGAGGAATGAACCCGGTCCTACTGCCTTGCAATACACGCAGCAATGTGCCAGCCGGGTTTCTAAATATCGACGACCAGCTGAAGACATGGCAAGTAACAATGAGAGCTAATGGCGTAATCTTTGAAATCAATCGATTACCAACTGAAGACATAGTAAATGAGCATAATTGCAGCAGGTCAGCTTAGATATTGAACTGATAACATGGCAATTAAGCATGAGAATTGTATCAAGTAAAGTCGGGAATCGCTCTATTTATAGCTAAGTACATGGCAAGCAAGAATGATAATTGCCTCATATAAAGCTGGAAATCTATTTGCAGCCGAAGTCATGTCAATTAAGAATTATAATTTCAGCAAGTATATTTTGTAATCGATGTATTAGTAGCTGAAGACATGGTAAATAAGTATGAGAACTGTCACAACTAAATTTGGAAATAAATACTTAGAAGCAAACGACATGACAAATAACCACAAGAACTGTTGTAACTATCAACTTGAAATCTGTAGAATAGTAACTGAAGGCACGGTGAATAATCATGAAAACAACTGCTTGTAAGCATGAGATCAGTAGTTGACGACATTGTAGATAGGAATGGGAACCCATATCAGTAAACATGGAGATAAATCAATCAGTAGCTGAAGACATGGTAAATAGGTATGGGAACTAATATCAGTCAACTTGGAGGTAAATCAGTCAGTAGTTGAAGATATGGTAAATTGGAATGGGAACCCATATCAGTAAATTTTTAGATAAATGAATCAGTAGCTGAAGACATGGTAAATAGTTATGGGAACTAATATCAGTAAACTTGGAGGTAAATCAATCAGTAGCTGAAGATATGGTAAATATATCTGGGAACTAATATCAGTAAACTTGGAGATAAATCAATCAGTAGGTGAAGATATGGTAAATAGTTATAAGAACTAATATCAGTAAACTTGGAGATAAATCAATCAGTAGCAGAAGACATGGTAAATATATCTGGGAACTAATATCAGTAAACTTGGAGGTAAATCAATCAGTAGCTGAAGATATGGTAAATAGTTATAAGAACTAATATCAGTAAACTTGGAGATAAATCAATCAGTAACAGAAGACATGGTAAATATATCTGGGAACTAATATCAGTAAACGTTAAGTCAATTGTTTAGGAGATGAAGACACGCTAAATAACAAGAGAGTTGCTGTAAGTAAACCTGAAAATCAATCGATGACATGTGATGTATAGACAGCACTTCTGTAAGAAATCACATGGCGCCGAGGTAATGAAAATCAGCGACCGAATTACTAGTCATAAACTACCGAGTTAAACCTCCAGGTCTAGAGACTGGCTTGATGGGCGGCAAAGATGACATGGCGTTATCTATAGCGCTCTTCAATTTGAGTCTGCTCAATTCGGAACAGCCAGATTTTATACACTACCACTAATACACTTTGATTGATACGGGGTTGCCTCTCTTGTCTCTGTAATCTTTCCATCCATTATTGGTCAATCATATAAGTCCAAATAGGAAATTGCTGTCGGCAAAAAAACACATCTATTTATGTAACAGTGGATGGATGGTTGGATTGCTGAGTTTTTCATAGCTTCGCTTCAGTCGTGTTTGCAATGGGCTGGGAAATATGTCGCGGCATCGCTTCAGAGCGTTGTTGAGTTGAGTTGAGTTGTGATGAGATCCGACATGTAGCATTCGGGACGGTCCCATAGCTGATCCGTCCTATATTCAACAGCCAGCAAAGAGTCCCTGTTAAGTCTGATTACGTGTCAGTCTGGCCCTTCATCCTGGTACGAGTGTCCGGCAGGCAAGCTTGTCATTCCCTGCAATACCATTCTGTCCAGGACATGACGATTTCGTTTCAGAAACCAGATTCATAAACACAATTCATATTTGCACGAAGTATTGTAGTGTATTTATTCACCCTTCTTAGTTATATCATATATATATATATATATATATATATATATATATATATATATATATATATATATATATATATATATATATATATATATATATATATATATATATATATATATCACAAACATTCAGAATTGGTGGGGTTGATTGAGACGTCATGTAATGAAGATTCAACTAACATTGAGATTTACGCTGACGTCTTTTGAACGAGATGTTTATGTTTATAAACTTGAAACTGAAAATGGAATGAGCAGTGAATGACACCGACTGGCTCCGCTATTTCATGAAACAGTGAACATCTAAATAGTTTAGTCAGGTTATGATAAGAAATAAATTGGAGAACGTGGTGACAACTGGCAAAATCGAGGGTAAGAGAACTAGGGGAAGGCTGAAAAGTAAATTCCTGAATGGCTTAGCAGGTGGAATGGTCAAGATAAGAACACTAAGCTGATCCACGACACTGGTGATCGAGTGAGATGGCGAGACATGACCACCCACGCTTATCGACATGGCACATGATGGAAGGATGGAAACATCTCAATGTACAAATGTACAACAATGTACAATGTACAAATGTGTCAACCACCAACAGGAAACATTTCAATGTCTAGTATCAACAACAAACAGAAAACATTTCAATGTCTAGTGTCAAACACAATCATAAAAATTATAAAACAAACAGTAAACATCTCTGTGTCCAGTGTCGGCCACAAACAGTAAACATCTCAGTGTCCAGTGTCAACCACCAACAGTAAACATCTCTGTGTCCAGTGTCAACCACCAACAGTAAACATCTCTGTGTCCAGTGTCAACCACCAACAGTAAACATCTCTGTGTCCAGTGTCAACCACAAACAGTAAACATCTCTGTGTCCAGTGTCAACCACCAACAGTAAACATCTCAGTGTCCAGTGTCGACCACAAACAGTAAACATCTCAGTGTCCAGTGTCAACCACAAACAGTAAACATCTCAGTGTCCAGTGTCAACCACCAACAGTAAACATCTCTGTGTCAACCACCAACAGTAAACATATCAATATCAACCACCAACAGTAAACATATCAATGTCAACCACCAACAGTAAACATCTCAATGTCAACCCCCAAAAGTAAACATATCAATGTCAACCACCAACAGTAAACATCTCAGTGTCAACCACCAACAGTAAACATATCAATGTCAACCACCAACAGTAAACATCTCAATGTCAACCACCAACAGTAAACATATCAATGTCAACCACCAACAGTAAACATCTCAATGTCAACCACCAACAGTAAACATCTCAATGTCAACCACTAAGAGTAAACATCTCAATGTCAACCACCAACAGTAAACATCTCAATGTCAACCACCAACAGTAAACATCTCAATGTCAACCACCAACAGTAATCATCTCAATGTCAACCACCAACAGTAAACATCTCAATGTCAACCACCAACAGTAAACACCTGAATGTCAACCACCAACAGTAAACATCTCAATGTCAACCACTAACAGTAAACATCTCAGTGTCAACCAACAACAGTAAACATCTCAATGTCAACCACCAACAGTAAACATCTCAATGTCAACCACCAACAGTAAACATCTCAATGTCAACCACTAAGAGTAAACATCTCAATGTCAACCACCAACAGTAAACATCTCAATGTCAACCACCAACAGTAAACATCTCAATGTCAATCACCAACAGTAAACATCTCAGTGTCAACCACTAACAGTAAACATCTCAATGTCAATCACCAACAGTAAACATCTCAATGTCAACCACTAACAGTAAACATCTCAGTGTCAACCACCAACAGTAAACATCTCAGTGTCCAGTGTCAACGACAAACAGTACACTTCTCAGTGTCCAGTGTCAACCACCATCACTAAACAATATAACTGTCCAAATAATTACACCAACAGTAAACATCTCAATGTCAACCACCAACAGTAAACATCTCAATGTCAACCACTAACAGTAAACATCTCTATGTCAACCACCAACAGTAAACATCTCAATGTCAACCACCAACAGTAAACATATCAATGTCAACCACTAACAGTAAACATCTCAATGTCAGCCACCAACAGTAAACATCTCAATGTCAATCACCAACAGTAAACATATCAATGTCAACCACTAACAGTAAACATCTAAGTGTCAACCACCAACAGTAAACATCTCAATGTCAACCACTAACAGTAAACATCTCAGTGTCAACCACCAACAGTAAACATCTCAGTGTCCAGTGTCAACCACCAACTGTAAACATCTCAGGGTCAACCACCAACAGTAAACATCTCTGTGTCCAGTGTCAACCACTAACAGGAAACATCTCAGTGTCAACCACCAACAATAAACATCTCAGTGTCCAGTGTCAACGACAAACAGTAAACTTCTCAGTGTCCAGTGTCAGCCACCATCAATAAACAATATTGTCAGCGACTTGTGCGCTGCAGGTTTTCAAGACTCCGCTACTTTTGCACTGCACGAAATAACAATTCATGACATTTGCGAAAGGAATGCAATTTATTCAAAGCCGACATTTGAATGGCTCTACGAGCGTTAGGTTTCATCATCATTACACAATATGAATACATTAACGTGATGATAGATGATGCTAGCATTTCACAATCTAAATGAACAGTCCTATGTTTGCCTATGTCCTAGAAAGCTATCGCATTGGTCAAGGATACGTCTGCTCTCTCTCCCGTCTCCAGTCAGTCTGTCCACACGCTTAACATTGCGTGGACAAGCACGGACACTTTACTCTCCGTGCAGTAGCTATTATTGCGTGCCTGGTCTTGCCAGCACGCCGGCTAGTGAGTTCGAGTAACCTGGCATATCACGGACCAGCTACCCAATTGCTTGGGGAAAGCCCTCGCTCATCTGTACTTATCGACCTCTGGTCTGACACAAATGTGTCTCCTTGTGAGGCTATTAATAGTACTCGGTGTCTCTCTTCTGTCCGGTGTCTCCCTACTAGCCTAGTGTTAACTCTTTACTTCTGTAAGCCCTTATTGGGGATGCTGACACATATAACTGTCCAAATAATTACATTATTGACCCATAAGTGTATATTTGACCACTGCTAACCTTACTGCAGCTGATTCCATTAGCCGTGTTACTCATCGTTGGCTGCGGAAGACATTGATGGAGGGTGGACGGGAATGTCTCGCGTCCTGTGATGTTCGATTATTAAACTAGGTAAATGACCCTCATCAGGCCTTAAGACACACACCGGGCACTAGGTGCTGGGTCTATATGTGCATAGACCAGTGGGCACTCGGTGAGTGTTGACGTTACCATTCAGTCGGTCGCCTTAAAGTGCTGGGTCCATATGTGCATAGACCAGTTGGCACTCGGTGAGTGATGACGTTACCAATCCATCGGTCGCCGTTACCCCCAAGGACATTCTTGCTACACAATTTAGGCTGAGTCGACCCCGAGACCATGTCAATTTTGAAACATACGAATTTGCCTATCTGCAGCTCGAACCCATGACCTCATCGTTATCAGGCGAGCGTCTAGTCGCTGCGTTACCGAATCTCCCTGGTTCTTGACTCAGCTAAATTCAACTCAACACGTGTTACAACGGCACAGAGTCTCCCTAGTTCTACACTCAGCTCAATTCAACTCAACAAATTTTACTACGCCACCGAGTCTCCCTAGTTCTTTTCTCAGTTCAATTAAACTCAACGCTTGTTAGTACTGTCCGGATGTTGAACTGATCAATTCAACTTAACATATGTTAGTCAAGTCCAGATGTTGCACTGATCAATACGCCTGTGTGTAATGTATTGATCTGACGCATGTATTGATCTGACGCATGTATTGATCTGACGCATGTATTGATCTGACGCATGTATTGATCTGACGACTGTATTTCAGGTGCTGGGGATGGTGTCCCTAGGCTGGGGTACGGCTCTCCTATGCTCCACTCCGATGCTGTACGTGTTCCACGTGAGGTATGACGAGACGAAGAACCACACAGTCTGCGAGAACATCTTCCGCTTCAAGCCCTTCTCCCATCGTCAAGCGTTTCTGACCTACGCCACTCTGGTGAACTTCCTCATCCCACTGATCATCCTCATCATCTGCTACGTGAGGATCTTTCTGAAGATTGCCCGAAAAGCATCCGCCAGCCGTAACAGCAAGCGCCAAAGCTTCAAGCCTGGAAAGATCCACTTGACCAGCAACACGACCTCGGCGACTCTACATAGTGCCAAGTTCAAGACCTTGAGAATGACCGTGGTCATCGTCAGTTGTTTCATCATCTGTGGATTGCCATACTTCTTCGCGGAAATGATCATGTCGTATGGCGATCATAAGATACTCCATAAAGCTGTATACGGCATCTTGGGTGGTTTCGCCGTGGCAAACTCTGCTGTGAATCCTTACATCTTTCTGCTGTTTAGTATCAACCTCCAGTATGTCAAGAATCTCAAGTTGTGCCCTCCTCGGACAGGAGTCAACACTCGACAGCTCATTTACAATGGTAGCACTCGATCTCGTGAATATTCCTCGGCCGCCTATTTCCGAAACCCTGCCAGCGGCGTATCCACGGACACTTACGAGTTAACGAACGCTACCAACTCCAACAAAACACCACGTACAGGTGGATACAACACAGTTCGCTGGTCCACCTCTACCACCCGCCGCTGAAACCTACAGAGCAGTAACTTCTAAAGTGGTACAGACCATCACTATAATGAAGCAATTATCTGTCCAAGACTACATACAAATACACATCGATCAGTTAGCACCGCCACTAGAAAACATAAGTACAATGCAGGAAACCAATTAGACAACAGAAAAGAGTTAAAGTTTTAAACACAGCGGTAATTGAAAACGCTTTCATTCATGTTTTGCCAACGCTAAACGAACGAACAAACGAACGAACTTTATTTTCAAAACGCCACAAATTTAGCATAAACGTAGAAAATTAGGGTGGAACCTTCTACACACAAACAGACAAGTATGTATAGTTTACTATTCATTGAATGAATTAATACTAGCATTCATATTTACAGGAGGCATGGCCAGAATATAAACGGAAGGTAGCAGATTCCGCCATATTCCGCATTTATTAATTCATTCACTGCAAGATTGGTCTAGTCGTAACACATGTTGCTACCGTTACCGAACAGGTCACACGGCTCGACCAACTAACACCTAACTTGTCTGGCCAGTAGGCAAGGCTGTCATACCTATGAACAAATATATACTGAACTAAATCGTGGTACATTTCAGCTAACATTTAGGCACTAAGGTTCTCTTGACTTTGGATGTGTTATTCATCAAACGTGTTTCCATCTCTACGGCTTATCGTTTATGAAGAGTAGTTAGCAAAGCGTTGGAAATACGAGGATACGTCAAGTGCGGTGGGGAGGCAGTGGGGAGCCGTAGGGAGCCGTGAGGAGGCAGTGGTAACATGCTTGCCCACGGACCCAGTGGTTATATATTCCAATCCACTTGCATGTGGCTATTTGTTACATTGACCTGGTCACTAGAATTGACTAATCTAATGTATCAAGCAAGTAAAGGATTGCCTGTGTGATTATGACCACTTTATCTATCGAACGGCTTTTGGTCAATAAAATATGGGACTGACATCATATACCCAATACAGGTCATGGAGTGAAGCGGGGTCGTTGCCAACCGTTTGTTTTACTGGGATCCGTGAAAGGTCCACCTGGATAAAACATGCATCAACATGATCCGCGGTATATTGATATATGTCTGGGCATCATAAGAACATCATGGCACGTGTAAGAACTTTCAATCAGCCATGACATGAACATACAACACCTCAATCACAATGTAACAATAACACTGTAAGAACGCCCAACCTCGGTGCCAGAATGGTTACCTTACATAAAAATAACGACGGCTGCATTATAAAACATGCAGGTGATTTGTGATCATTGAAAATATAGATCTCTGAGGTGAACTTTTTGATTTCATTATTTTGTGTCATTCCTTGATATTCTCAACTATCATCCTCTTGGTGCGTATTTGGTGCAAATGTAACAATCCATCTGTATTTAACAAAGTCTAACTACTGATAACGAGCGGCAACTGTCCATATGCTTTGACAGATATCACACACATGTAACACAGATACTCGGGAGAATGTATGTAAACATGTAACACAGACACTCGACAGACTGTATGTAAACAGCATGCTCTTAAAGATATCACACACATGTAACACAGACACACTGTTGACATGCTGATTTCAAATATCATAATGGGATTCACTAACTGGCTCTGTTTTTTTTTTAATGATGAATTTATATTACTGTAATACAAATAATGAATGTTTGTTTAATTCTCTGGGTATGAACAGTTAATCTTTCTACTTTGTTATTACATTTATTATTAAATTTGTGATTACATACTCAATTAATTTATATTTCAACATACAATTATAGAAAAAAAACAACAACAACTAAAACATTATTTAAAGTTCACATAACATGTTTTAAAAAGAAACTCGCAATCATGAAGAGGTTTTCAAATTTGCGGACCAATAAATACTCCATCTCATATTTTAACTTCACTCAGTCTTGGACATTTTCTGATGAGGTATTTTAAAGCCTCACCTGTTTTTTCCATTGCCTTGAAAAAGTTTTTTTTCTTTTCTTATGTGACGTAGCTTAATGTGCAAGGGTGGCAACAAAATCTTGCTTGTGTCGACATGTGCTATTTTTTTAAAATTCTTACAGCGGGACTGTAATGACTGCCCGACTGACTAATGTCTTCTGATGTAATGGTCAATTCGTGAGCGCCTATCCCACTCATCGAGAAAGCAACAGTGCTTTGTGTAAGCACCCTGAAGTCCAAGTAAAAGAGCGACCACTTTTAAGTCACTGCAGCAGTTGCGTCATATATATATATTTTATTTTTTATTTTTTTTTCGTGTTTCCATCCTGTTTCAGGATATTGCGGTCAACACCAGCATCTTTCAGCTGTATGTCGATTCCTAGGCTAGATTACGCTCATCAGCACGCCACGACTTTCTGAGCGACCGGCTCCATACTCTCATAAGTCACTTTTGCGATTCGAACCACTGCTAATTCTCGTCGCGTCACGTGACGAGAGTATTCGGGGTTAGCGGAGAAAACTGCTAACCCCTCGGCCATGGAGCCGGCATATATATATAAATACAACCGTAAGTAAACAAACTAGGAGCATATATCTTGAAAACTAGAGCCAATAAAAAGGTCTTTAAATATCATTTTCGTGTTCAGCACACCAAAAATAGTTTTAAAAATGTTTCATATCTCGTACATTTGTGTTATTGAACTAGTGTTACCAGTGTTCCAGCATTCAGGCAAGTCCGCTTCGACCTCTGATGTACTTGTAATTTACGTCTTAATGATTTTGGAATATTCCCTTTGGACAAGGCGGTAGGGCCTTCATCTCCTACACAGCCATTGCTTTGGACTTGGGCTTTGACTTCCTGTCCGGAAAGCATTTTGAAGTTAAAAAAATATTGTGTTGCGTATCCCTTACGGGACGTTGCAGTCAACACCAGCATTTTCAGCTGCTGTTGATGTACTAGGCAAGTGTTACGTTCAGTAGTTTGCCATTGCTTTCTGAACGATCGGCCCCTATACCTTTTTCGAAAAAACCAGCATCGCCGTGTTTCGAACCCGGGTATTCGGGCTCACAAACCGCGTTCGCAAGCCCTTAGCCACAGAGACCGGTATTTTCAAGTTATTGAATGTAAAATTGCTTAGACAATTAACCTGGGGTGGATCACAACGTCCTTCAAACAACATACAATATGTAAACATCTGTGAACAGAGCGTCGGCCAGATGTGTTCATTGGCGCTGGCATATTGTTGTTTTGTTTTGTTTTGTTGTTTGTCCATCAAGAATGATGATGACCATTTATTTCATCCAGTGGGGTTGAAGGTATGGAGCCGTGGATTATAAGATGGCTGGTGAGGCTTATTTTGGCTCGAAATGTTCTTTGACAATGTGGGCAAGGAATGCCTGACGTTTCTGGAGGAGGATTTCCTGCAGTGGTTTTTCTGTCCTGCCTTTTCTTCACAGCTCTTGCAGTCCTGGTTGCCTCACATATGACTGCACCTTTGCGCAATGATGCACGCCACGAATTTCGGTCTCTGGCTGCAGCCTCCCAGGTGTCATGATGAATTCCAAAAGCCTTCAGTGAAATTTTCAGAGTGTCTTTAAAGCGTTTCCTCTGGCCACCTTGGGAGCGTTGCCACAACGCAGTTCGCTGTAAAAATTCGTTTAGGGAGCCTGTGATCTGGCATGCGAGTTCGCATTGTCACGAATTGGCCGCCTTAACATCCCAGAATATTTTTCTCGGTCTCCAAATTTGAGAGGCCAAATTGAGAAAGAATGAATTAATCACACTACTCCAAAATTATCTAGTCGTGAGGTAAGATTATTCACAAAAAGCCTCTAGCCATGACGTAAGCTTGCAGATGGCAAGTAAAATGGCAACTAGATAATTAGTATACACCTTGGGAAACTGCTGACCCAGACATGCTGAATCAACAATGAACTGGGCCAGTGGTTGAATAAAGGCAATTAACGCCAGATGGAGATAATAGCCCCAGGGCTATAAACAAGCCCCATCCACTCTGACTGGCAGACCCAGGTAGGTGTGAAATCACTGATAAGACTGTGAAACTGATCTGGGGCTGGCAACGCAAAACCATCCAGGTGTGACACTATGGTGAGGGTTAGTGGTTAAAAGAATTTTTATGACTGGACAGACTTGGACTTAATTGCAATTACTGTCAGGAGGAGATAAGAAGAATTTATGACGGGACTGCCAAAGAGATAATAGTGTCTCAGATACTGTCTGCTTGACTCAGCTTAAATAAGGGTCCCTAGCCTGTTTTAAGTTAGATTAAGTTTGACTTCAGAACAGGTGAGAAGAGAGAGTAAATGTAGATTTCTTAGTAACTAAGTATTTTAGGTGTATGTACTGAATTCCAGTCTATATCTGATCTAGGTTATTGCAAGAACTATCATTGTCATAGATTACTTGAGTGTTCTTTCTAAGTTCTGCGTTCAATAGCATATTGCTTTAAAGTGTTATTCTTCTGAGAAATAGAGCCTTATGTGAGACAGATCTTGTCTGGGTAGACTTTTAGGTGTCTTGGTAGATGCTTGTCATTTCTTTGTACACTATCCTAGTTGCCTTTTGGTGTGTGCATTTGTTGTACAGAATATAGTCAACTGACTATTTATTTAATTCTTACAACAGCAGTAACTAAGTGGTAACTTCAATTAAGACTTGTTGTATATCTCATTTTGTAGCTATACAATATTAGTACTCATTAATAATGCCTGATGCTATTATGTGAGTATCATTAGATGTCTATCTTGAAGTAATATAATGTTTACGGATATGTTGGATGTATGTATGTGTAATTTCATATGAATATACGATGCTAGGAATATGCTTCGTACATATTCTTTTTGTGTATATACATCTCATTTCGTATACCTACAAACTAACTAGTGCATTATGCTATTATGTTAAAGTATCATAATATGTCTAGTTTAATTAATGTTTTATGTGTATTTCATGTTTGGTATATTGATTTGTCATATGCTAGCCTATCAATATGACGTGTTATATTATGGTGTGCGCATTGGCACACTAACCATCGATTGCATTTGTAGCAGAGGTGTAATGGTACAGACATTACCCACAAGTGTTATGGGGTATATGGTGCTAAACTTTCTCAGTGTATTGTGGGCGTGCGTCCACGGTAATGCACGGAAACCTGGCACAGCTACTGGTCACGGCTTGCAAGCCCGGATGATCAGGCATTGTTATAATACCCTTACCGACCCTGTGAGCTGCTAAACTAACATTGGACGGAGCGGCTGTACGACACAGAATTTCTGTATTAGCGACATGGACATGGGGCGGCAGAAATGTAATCATTACAGGCGTGTGAGACAATTGAAAAGCCCGTCCCAGACTGAACACAGTAGAGCTGGAAGATAAACTTGGCCAGACTGGTCATTGTATATGTTTGTGTTATGATATGTTTTAATTAGGATTGCGCTGATGTAGAACTGATATAACACATTCTTGACTTTCTTTCAAGCTCTCACAAGGAGCACCTATGTTACAGATCTCAAGAACGAGTGAAGACTAGGTAGAGCTAGGACTGGCATGAGTCAGGATACCGGCAAGCTGTTTCTTTTGTTGAGTCTACTGGAGAGTGGGGATCTGAACCACAGTTCCAGATAGATGAAGTAACAAGTAAAGTTACGTAATGTTTCTCATCACAATATGTTATATGATTTTATCATCCTCATATTGACAATCATCCAATGTCTATGATTAGTAAATAAATGTTGTAGTCTTGTAACTCATAGTTCTGTCATTATATTTTTTCCAATTGTGCATACGTGTTGTTGTGTACATTGGTGGGGGTTCACTTACACACCAAGGAAAGGAGCAGTCAGGGAGAAAACCTGTACTGAGATAGTCGTCTATACTAATATATTTAGACTTAAAACATCTATCTTAAGCTAACCTTCTCTTTCCTATACCTTGGCGAATATTCAGCACAGTTCATTCAATTTTGTAACGAGCCACTAGGAACTGTACGTTGGATATTCAAGGGCTTAATCTGTAGTTCAGCCATATAGATTTTGTCCCTAGTCAGTTTCTGACTATCTGGGGTTGCTCGCCAGTGAATAATACATTCATCTAGCCGGTGGGGCACCCCGACTTCTGACAGGCATATTGTATCATGGTAGTAATTGAACATTTCTCTACAGAGTTTACATCTACTGAATACACATTCTATAGAGTTCACACCTACTGAATGTCTAGAGCCTATAGTGAATGCTGTTAAGCGTTTATCTAAGTGTGGACTTGTGTGCCTGTATTGCCAAGTTCGATTCGGTTGCCACAAAACAGATGTTGACTCGATCAATGGCTGTGTTTGTGGTAGAGTCACATGACTAAATATGTACACATTTTCTCTTTATTAAAAGGATTAAATTATGAGCTGTATTCCTTCACGATATCTGGTCACCGAGTTGTGTGCGACTTTGCATTTTAGATCGCAGATTAGAATAATGAAAACGAATGTGGACACTCTAATGAAGAAATAACGAAATGTGTTAGTGGGAGGTCTTGATTCGCTTGGTATAGACAGAAAATGCGTTAGTTGTGCTAAAGGGTTGCAACGGTCTGTAAAGATAGATATACTAAATGAAACAGAAAGAGGCGAACATGACAGCAACTTACAGACAGAAAGAGTGATATAGTGAACGATTTATGAAAAGACAGACAGACATAGAGAGTGATATACAGACAGATGAAAAGACAAACATATAGACGACACACAAACAGACAGACAGACAGACAGACGGACGGACGGACGGACGGACGGAAAGACAGGGAAAGTATACAATTATCTAACATTCACATTAATGTAAAATTGCAGGGGAGACTACTGAATAAATTGCTCACAACGTTCTTTGAGTGATGTATATTATCGTTCTTTGATTTATTGTCAAAACAGCTGCTTACTGTTGACAATTCTTGGAGTACCATATCTTTCATAGACAGCAAGGAAAGACTGCTTCTCTAGCACAGATTCGCCCCGACAATTGGGAATCAGGTGGAAGAAGAGGAGAAGGACTAGCAGACGGAAGAAGAAGGGCAATGGAGGAGGAGGAAGAAGAAGAAGAAGAAGAAGGAGAAGAAGAAGAAGAAGAAGAAGAAGAAGAAGAAGAAGAAGAAGAAGAAGAAGAAGAAGAAGAAGAAGAAGAAGAAGAAGAAGAAGAAGAAGAAGAAGAACAACAACAACAACAACAACAACAACAACAACAACAACAACAACAACAAGCATGATGACGTAGTGGAGCTAAGAAAATACGGAAAAGATGTGGAAAGCATTTGACATATTTGTGAACACAAGAGCACCGGGACACAATCTACTAATACACTGGCAACAGGTTGCATCATCATGTGCGAGGTCAGCTGGAGTAGGCTTTCATTCACAGATCTCGATCTATTGTGGTGTGGATCAATTGTGTTGATGATCTTCTTCCAATCCACCGTCTCAATCCATGAAAGAAACATGTATGGCTGTCTGTTGCCGCCTCGTCTACCTCAGATCTCCTCAGCCGTCAAGATGATTCCACAGATTATTCTCATAACACGACCAGAGGACGTGATCTTCACCCGTTCATGAGTCTTGTCCAGGCAATGGTTGATAGTTACCCTAGCAGGCCAAGATATCGTTCGCAGCGTTTGTCTGAACGTCCATATCACTGTTATGTGAAGTCCCGGAGTAGGAACTTCCTCCTGGTCTGTGTTATGAGAGGGCTTTCTTATTTCATATGCTCTGAATGCTTGGGAGATTTATATTATCATCGTAGCTGTTTTAATGTGTTTGTTCATTTCCATGAATGTGATAATGTATGAGATGAGATGAGAAGATACGGGGCGTGATGAGATGAGGAGTGATGAGATGAGATGACTGTTTTTCTGACATCCAATGATAGTGACTTATTTCATAAGACTACTTTTTGTTTTCTTAGATGAATTATTTGCTTGACCTATTCTGCTTTTAATCTCATCATCTTATTATATTATCTCATCTTGTTCCTCTTGTACCCTGCCGTGTCAAGGTCAATCATAAACAACGAGGGAGAGCCCGTTTAAGGGCTTCGTATGTCGAGATTTGCATGGACTCTGTTATCCCCTCTGTCCATCGTTTATATAGTCCACTGTTATCTCTGTCACACTTATCCCATCTGATGTCATGATTGTCCCTAAGTATTTGAATGTATTAACTTGATCATGTAGGCGGAATTGCGGCACTGGACATCATTGCGAAAACTGGAAACATATGCGGTTGAAGATGCTAGAGCTGATATAGATAACAGATACTACTGACTGACTGGGAAGCTAACATGGTGGGATATCTTCAATAGATTTGATTCATTGATTCAGAACACCAGCGAGTGAACGAACAAACCAACTATCTTTATTTTCAAAAGTTCACAAAGTGGACATACAAACCCGACATACATTCGCCCCTTCCAACCACTCATCTTTCGTACATCAGAGTGAGATCTGTAGAGACACAACGTCTAAGCAAGCTGGTAGGGCACGTGAAGAGGTGTTGATGAATTTGAGTCAGCATTTTCCTGTCTGTTATTACATCAGGTCAGAATGGTAAGTAAGAACAATCCATGAAAAAATAAAACGCTGAAAACCAATTAAAGAAACAGGGACAGTTTAATGTGTTAGTTGTAGCATTCTGTTGAAGCAAGCCTGAGTATAAATATAGTACTGTATTCTAGAGCGGACACATCGGATGGCCGACATAAAATGAAGCAAAATTTACCAGCATCGTCCAGTGAAGATTAAAACAGATAAAGAACTCTTTAACACGCCTTGGGAGTCTCCGAAGGTATGCTGGTTCTATTCCAGGTTGTGTCGTTCGATTCGCCGGTGCAATTTTCACTGAGACTCCTAGGGGTCGTCTCTGGGGCTACGGAATTCGTGCTTTGTGCAACGGTTTCCGCATGCCACCCTACAGATAGATAGCGAGCAATGGCGGATACAACCCCGTGTAATCAAGTTAATCAAGTCGCCTGTCAAGCCGTTTTCTAACATGACCTAAGTCACATTGGGCACATGACGCTAGACCAATATTTGAATAGACTAATGGACACTCGATGTGTCATGTGATCATTATCACATCTATCACTTTATTTCCCGTTGGCTATTCAATGCGCTACAGTGACAACGGAAGCTTCACGTGAGATAACATTTTCTGACAAGAAAGATAGTTTTCTTCATCATTATCATGTGCGCTGCCAACTGGCGTAGGCATTTATGCATCTCCGCAGATGTGACTCCCTGGTGTTCTGAATGAGATCTATTGAAATTATTCCTCCACACTACCTTCCCAGTCGGTCAAAATAATGTTTTTTATCATCATCACTGTCATGCACAGTTTCATGGATGTTCTTGCCTCTCCGTGAATCTCTTTTGTTGGTGTTCTTATGTTGAAGATATTTGTTCATGCCACCTTGAAGCAACACTTCTCTCTGTTCTGCCTCTGCCTGTTCTAGTCTGTCCAGTCGTCATAATGTTACACATTGCCTCTTTTACCATAATTTAAAATGCTGTATAGATCGAAGTATCCCATAGCAAGGTTGTGTAAACAAGTTCTGTGATTGCTCCATTGTTGATGAATGGATCATGATGAACTATGCAGACCCAAAGTCGTAGTATTAGTAGTGGTAGTAGTAGTAGTAGTAGTAGTAGTAGTAGTAGTAGTGGTAGTAGTAGTAGTAGTAGTTGTAGTAGTAGTAGTAGCAGCAGCAGCAATAGTAGTAGTAGTAGTAGTAGTAGTAGTAGTAGTAGTAGTAGTAGTAGTAGCAGCAGCAGCAGTAGCAGCAGCAGCAGTAGTAGTAGTAGTAGTAGTAGTAGTAGTAGTAGTAGTAGTAGTAGTAGTAGTAGTAGCAGTAGTAGTAGCAGTATTAGTAGTAGTAGTAATAGTAGTAGTAGTAGTAGTAGTAGTAGTAGTAGTAGTAATAGTAGTAGATGTTGTTGTAGCAGTATAGATAGTACTGGCAGCAACAGCAGTGGTAGTAGTAGTATTAGTAGTAGTAGCAATGGCAGCATCCTCAGTAGCAGTGTAATGACGGCCGGTTGGAGGAGCTCTGGCGATTTGTCTTGTGGAAACTACTGTTTCCTTCATGAGTTCACATGGACAATGATAAGCATCTCGTTTTTTTTCTTTTTCTGAGCAATTACGTGACGACCTGTTGCTGTGAAGTTGAACCTTGAATGTGCAGTTCATTGTTGAGGAAATCAGCTATCCGACGAACACAACAAGCTTCATCAGCATTATCGCATAAGGCAGCCAACTGGAATGCTAACAACCAGCCGTCCGTCATGTTCTGAGTCTGCCTGTCACCACAGTCACCACTGACACAAACTGAAAACAATTTGAATGAAATTCAGTTCCCAGCGTCACAACCAGCACTGAACTCGTTAGCTAGCCGACGTAACATAGTCCTCCAAGTCCAAACATTGGGACAATGAACAAGTAAACCGTGCAAGGAGACACATTCTCCGAGGTCTTACCGGCCTGCCTGCCTGAAACAAGTTGATGTAGCAGCGGTTCAAATAATCTCTTTCTTCTTCTTTTCCCAGATCTGGTAGCGTTATATGTGATTGTTTCATTACGGTTGCATCATCCTTTCATACATAAAACGTCTGTTAGTCCACCAAGCTTCATTCATCTTATAACACGTCCTTTGCTGAACACCGTTCTGGTCACGATTGCTGATGTCGAATTATGTCGATGACACTGTAGTCTTTGAAGCAAATGTGAAGATAACTAAGTGACATTCTTTCATGATTTCACGTAGGCAAGAAACGGGAACCAAATATGAATCATGCGAAGTGTTTCTCGCCACCTACTACAGGGCATCTGAATGCTTCATTTGGGTTGGGAAAATAGAGAGATGGTTGAACCAATTATACATAGATCTGAAACTTGTGGTTCCTTAGGTAAAATGACATCATTAAAGAATCCACCGCCCAAAAATATGTGGTCGTTTGGCCGAATGATGAAAGGAGCTTCAATCTTGTCTACTAGATAGAATGCCCGAAGTCTCAATATTTCTGTTGCCTAGTGTACAACTCTGATATATGCTTCTTTTAGTGAACATCAATGAGTGTCCATCAATACGTGTGAACTGTTTAGTATTGTTGTAGAAAAGATATGATTTTCTTAAGGACCTTGCCGGCTGCCTGGAACCACTAAGCAAACCTCAGTAAATGGCAAACATAACATGTTCATGTAGAAGATCACAGTTATTGTAAAGAGACAGTAAATAATCGTATATATTGTGCATTCTACAAACAACATCATGAAGTGACACTAACAACTTCATGAAATATCACAGCAACATACTCAGTGTTGGATGGTTCATTTTGACATATGAGCGCCATGTTTGTTGCGTCCTGTAAGCGTTGCCATGGTGATCATATGAGGACGCCAGCTTACTGTATGACGTTCATTTTGTGGCTACGTTGTTGGAAGTGTAGCAGGATATTTCGCTACTTATTGGGTATATGCCGGCGCAGTAGTTTAGGGCCACTGAACGTGTTTCCCAATTCCCTACCCTAGGGAGCCGAGGGTTCAAAATCTGCTGCAGAATTTCGGAAGCAAGCTGCCTTGTCTTGATTGAGATGATGTGAACTTCGGTCAATCAGATAGCAATGGCAACACACTGAGCGTAAAAATTGTCTAGTAAATCGAAAACATTGCGACGTTCAGTAAACACCTACAACTAAATTGTAACTGGGTATACTTCACACAACTGTTTGCGGAGATGGGTGGCAGTGTTGGGCCTGCTCTGGGTATATGTCACATAATTGTCTGCAGAGAGCGATAGTACTGTTGGGCCTGTTCTGGGTATATGTCACACAATATATGTCACATAATTGTCTGCGGTGAGCTATAGTACTGTTGGGCCCGCTGTATTCACAACAATGTTGAGGGAAAATAATACGAGAGGCGGAGCGGACTCCAAAATAGTTGGGAAATAGCTGAGTTCTGGGCTGGGATCGTGGCCCTTCACATTTTGGGGAGGAGGAATATTGAGGGTACTCGCAAATGAGGGATAGCTGCTGATGACGAGGTGGTCTGACTACAGCCAGTGGGATTTTGCTTTGTGATGAATTCACTGAAACAGCAAACAGGGAGACTGTGCCTATACGTCTACTCGGGCTAAACAGTTTATTACGACATACCTGCCAATTCGTCGCTTACTGCTTGCAGTATGAACTGCCTAAATGCAAAAGTTATCCATCACGGGTCATCTCTGTAAGACTGCATTCATCTGGGTCCGATAATTCCCACTAACTTATACCAATACCCGGCGACGTATCCCAAGACAAAGCGCCGTGTATCAGAGCCACTGACAAATAGAAATTTCAAAAGGCCTATACTAAATCCCATTGCTGCATGCCCTGACGAATATAAAGATCGACAGTCTATACTAAAATCCATTGCTCTTTGCCTTGACGACTACAAAGATCGACATACCTATACTGAAACCCATTGCTGTAAGCCCTGACGTACTACAGAATACCAAGACCCAGCGCAGAATATCAGGGCTACTAACAAATGTCGACCGACCTAAACCACAACCCAGTGACGAATATCAGCGCCACTATTGAAGACCAAGACCTAACCGTCGTATGTCTAGACAGAGCGTCATATTCCAGATCCACTAACAAATACCAGACCCTTTCAGCGTGAATTTATAACACTGGGAAGACAGTAGCCAGAATATATTTAAATCACCAATTATATATCCAACAATATAGCCACAAAGTGTACACAACGAACATGACCTCTTAGAGGGGACTTAATCATGAATTCATCTCCTCTGGTTATCTGCTCATGCAGGAAACGCATGAACCAGATTGTCAAGGTTTGGGACATTTATCTCCACCTGCCGATTATCATGGCTGAGCCAAGAGAGGGAACTCCGTCTAGCAGTTCCGTTCATATTTGCTAAAGTGCTCAAGTTGATGCGGTCGCTTTTCCGCTTCTTCTTGTCCTTCTCGTGTGCTTCTTCAGCACTGCTGAGGATACTGGCCACGATGGGGTTGGTGGGTGGCTGTGTTCTAATGGCATTAATCTGCGAGGTGAAGGTCATTTGTGAGGTGAAGTCTCCCTTGATCACGTTGTGCTCCGTGATGTCTGCCCCGAGAAGCTCGTCCTCCTCGCTCATGCGGAGACCCATGGTTCTGTGGATGGGCTGAAAGTGATCAAACATAACATGTGTTAGTTGTTGACATTAGAACATCCATGCTCTCCAAGTATTCATTACTGGGGCCTTGCTGTCTGGACATACGATAGTTTGTTACATTGTGCTTCAAATTAAGGATAATAACTACAGCCCATAGCGGAGACCAGGTGTGGAGTTATCCTTCTCTATAGCACAAAGCCTTGCCTGAAATGTATAGACTATGTGTTGACCATGCAGTATGATCCTACGCGCTACTCGCTCCAGAGCAAAGGAAACAACAATACGTCTGGAACAAGACAAGGCGTAGAAGCTATCGGATTAGCAAAATAATGTTATAACTGTCCGCCTGCCTGAGATTCGATCCTAAACCAGTTGCCGATCAAGGCTCAGGGCCTGGTATACCCTACCATGACATTTAGTCTCTAGGTTGCATTTCCTCGCACCAGACCAGGATAAAACGTGTTCCCTACTGAATGTGCTCCTCCACCCGAAGCAGTTGACACAATGTGGGGGTCGGATTTGGTGAACACCGCTCAACATTCGGCACTGATTCTAGTACATAATGAATACAGACAGACAGACAGACAGACAGACAGACAGACAGACAGACAGACAGACAGACAGACAGACAGACAGAGACAGACAGACAGACAGACAGACAGACAGACAGACAGATAGATAGATAGATAGATAGATAGATAGATAGATAGATAGATAGATAGATAGATAGATAGACGCGCCGATAAAGCTGTACTTACATATAGTATGATGAACGTGGACAGCGCGGACCATGTCATCTCACAGACAATGGTCAATACTTGTACACCAAGCATGTAGAATCCCCCACCGTGGATGAGTCCATCTCTGCCCTGTGTCAGATTCTCCAGCTTGTCGTTAGCGGCAAATATCCCGACAGCCAGCAGACCCTGACAGAAACAACGAGAATCTTCTATGGACCACTGGGTGTGTAGATGAACGAACTAACTACTGCAGCTCAGCCTCTTCCAATTGTTCATGTTATGTCAAGTCACGTGTGAATGCAAACAGTGTGCTGGATGAAGAGGCAATAGATACGCCATAGACAGGACAAAAGATATGTCATAGACAGGACAACAGATGTGTCATAGACAGGACACAGACGGGATTACAAGACCCAGCTATAAACAGGACACAGGGATATAAACAGGGCCACAGGGATACGTCCTTGACTGACAGTACAACCTTGCACAGAAGGACCTGAGACAACAAGACCGGATATCTAGTACGGCGAGACAACCGACGCAGCACGACTATCACAGAGACCACGCGGTCAAGTACCACGTGACCATCGGACCGAACACCAGAAGGCTCGGACTGGACTTGGGACGTTGTAGAGGAAAGACGTATGCGATTGAGCGAGCGAGTGTACTAATTGCCGGTGTGAAAGCTAGCCTTGCTGAGCAAAAATAGCAGCGAGTTATTAAGTGCGAGGAATGAAACTGAACTGTGTTATGAACGCACGAATGACTGCTATGGCCGAGCGTCATTTGCCATTGTTGTAGATATAATTACTTGTGATATAATTCATTGTTATATAATTACTTGCTTAATGATTGGGGGGGGGGGGGGGGGGGTACGGGGTGTTAGGCATTGGTAGCACCTTTGGTAAGGGTGACTCTCATGTCCTTTTCAGGACCCATCACCCACTGGTCCAAGCCTGACACCCAGCTCGTGCCTGTGGCTCCTAGTAGCTGTCAGCATGCGACAGCGGCCACCCCTCGGAAAACAGCTGTGAGAGGCTGGCTAAACCAGGCATGGGTAGCCGATTTGGTGTCAAACCAAGAGGTAAACTAGGGTATGCCTGCCCAGCATGTGAAGACAGGATTCGGCAGACTGTGCGGAAGAAATCATTCCTGATTCAACGGGCAAGACGGCGTTTACCTGCAAAGCGTTGTGGAACGTAATGAGCATGGCAAGGCACGTAGAGCGCCCTGGACATCTACTGCACCTGTATTCGTCTCCAGTCGTCTCGACTTGTCCTGCCACTGGACTCAGATGGACTCAGGCGAGAGAGTGAGGTCGACAAATTGCGCAACTCTTCCTCACTTTAATCCAATTCATCGCGCAAGTCATTCTTCATCCAACGTCATATATCACCTTCAAGCCCTGTGGCGATGGGCGAGCGGCGAAGCGGCAGGCGTGGATACGCTGGTAGCCGTAGTCGCAGACCTGCAAACAGGCGGCTCAGGCCATATGGTCGTCTTCTACTGACCGGAGCAGCAGTGGGATTCGGCAGCCCCCTGAGCGACTTAGCAGCCCTCTATAGGAACACACTGCTCACCTCCATAGCATCAGGAAGGGGCTAGAAAAGGTGCCCTAAACATTGTCTGCTCCATCACTACCTAACCAGCTAGCCGCGGTTGGTGGGTACCCTAACTGCGGTCGACATACAAACAAAGATAAAACAAGCAAAGCTAAAAGAGGAAACCATATTCCCTTAACAATTGGAACTTGGAATGTACGCACCCTATTTGACAGAGACAGCGCGTCGGGTCCAGAGAGACGAACAGCACTGATTGGAAGAGAGCTAGGCATGTACAACATCGACATTGCAGCCTTGAGCGAGACACGACTTGCAGAAGAAAGCCAAATCTGCGAAATAGGTGCCGGCTACACATTTTTCTGGAGTGGAAGGAAAAGCGAGGAAAGACGCCAATCCGGTGTGGGATTTGCCATTAAGTCGGTCCTGGTCAGCAAATTAGCTGGATTTCCAAAGGCTATAAACGACAGGCTCATGACCATTAAGTTGCCCCTGCTGAATGGAAGGAAGCATGCAAAAATTGTGAGTGTCTACGTACCAACTATGACCAACAAAGATGATGTCAAGAACAAGTTCTATGAGGACCTGAACAATGTATTAACATCTGTTCCCAAAGGAGACAAACTTATACTCCTTGGGGATTTCAATTTCCAGAGTAGGCACGGACACCACCTCCTGGAGTGGCATTATTGGAAAGCATGGAGTCGGAAATTGTAACAGCAATGGACTCCTCCTCCTTCAGACATGTGCCGAACATGATCTCCTGATTACGAACACAATTTTCCGTCTCCCCATGAGAAATAGGACATCGTTGATGCACCCTCGCTCGAAACACTGGCACCTCATTGACTATGTCACCGTCAGGAGGAGTGACAGACAAGACGTTCGAGTGACAAAATCCATGTGTGGTGCCGAATGTTGGACAGACCATCGTCTCATTGTCTCAAAAATAAACATTCACATCAGGCCACCACGGCGTCCTCAATTAGTGAAAATGCAAAAAAAGCTAAATGTCACCCGCCTAAACAGCAAGAAAATGCAGCTGTCGTTTGAAAATATGATGGAAGACTGCCTCAAGCCCAATGCTGCAGCTAAACAGTATACAGAAACAGAGTGGAGAGCCCTAAAGGACATAATTTACAACACTGTTATGGAAATCCTGGGGCCAACCCCCCGAAAGCATAAAGACTGGTTTGATGAAAATTCCGAAGACATCACCCAATTGCTGGCCGAGAAACATATTCTCCTCAAGGCACATATGAATGACCCGAATTCAATATAAAAAAAAGATGCCTTCAAGAAAATTCAGAGAGAAGTGCAGCAGAAACTTCGGCACATGCGGGACTCCTGGCTGAGCAGCAAAGCTGTTGAAATTCAGCTGACAGACATGATATGAAAAACTTCTACGACTCACTGAAAGCGGTCTATAGTCCTACATCACCAGGCATAGTCCCCCTCTTCAGTGCAGATGGGGGAACATTGGTTACCGATAAGAAAGAAATCCTTCAACGCTGGGCAGAGCATTTCAGCAACATCTTAAATGCAACTTCCTTCTTCGATGATGAAACCATCAACTGCCTTCCTCAAGTTCCCACCAATGAGATACTTGATGACCTGCCAACCATAGTGGAAGTAAACAAAGCCATCCAGCAACTGTCCATCGGCAAGGCACCTGGTCCTGACTCAATCCCAGCAGAGACATACAAGGCAGGTGGGCCGGTCCTAACAGAGCAGCTTCACAAAGTCTTTACAAACATATGGGTGAACGAGACCATGCCACAAGATTTCAAGGACGCGTCAATAGTCCACATTTACAAACGTAAAGGAAACCGCCAATCCTGTGACAACCACCGAGGCATCTCTTTGCTTTCAATTGCAGGGAAGATACTCACCAGAATTCTTCACAACCGCCTCACAGCCCATCTCGATCAAGATCTTCTTCATGAGAGTCAATGTGGCTTCAGAAAAGAACGTGGAACTGTTGACATGATTTTCGCTGCAAGGCAGCTGCAAGAGAAATGTCAGGAACAGAACTGCGAAATGTTCACCACTTTCATTGACCTTACCAAGGCTTTTGATACAGTCAGCAGAGAAGGACTGTGGCAGATTATGGCAAAATATGGCTGTCCACGAAAGTTTGTCAAAATAGTGCGGCTATTTCTTGATGGCATGCAGGCAAGAGTACAGGAAAATGGTGAACTTTCTTAACCATTTCCTGTCACCAATGGAGTGAAGCAAGGATGTGTCCTGGCCACAACACTGTTCAGCCTCATGTTTTAAGCCATGTTGATGAATGCTTTCGAGAACGACGACATTGGAATAGACATCAACTACCATATGGATGGAAAGCCAAAAATAAAAACCACAAATTAACAGCGACATCGTTAGAGAGCTCCTGTTTGCTGATGATTGCGCTCTATACGACAACTCAGAGGCGGACATGCAACATAATGTTTCAGCTTTCTCACATGCCTGTGCCAACTTTGGGCTCAATACCAACTTGGAGAAAACTGTAGTTATGTACCAGCCAGCTCCAGGGAATAATCACACTGTGCCGAATATCAAAGTGAATGATCATAGACTAAGTGTTGTGGACAAATTCACCTATCTTGGCAGCACTGTGTCACAAGATGCCACAATTGATGACGAAGTGAATGCAAGAATCTCCAAGGCTAGTGTGGCCTTTGGCAGACTGTACAAGAATGTATGGGACAGAACTGGAATAAGCCTGCAAACAAAGCTAAAAGTCTACAAAGCAGTTGTATTATCCACACTGTTATATGCTTGTGAAACCTGGACTGTTTATCAGCGACACGCTAGGAAATTAAACCACTTCCACACAGTCTGCCTAAGGAAGCTACTGAAGATTAAATGGCAAGACAAGATCACAGACACTGATGTCCTAGAAAGAGCGTCCATGCCCAGTGTGACAGGTAGGCCCACCTCTCAGATCGTTTTGTTACTAGATGGAGATAGCCCTCAGTAAACCCCTCTATGTATCCTGTATTATTTATTAGATAAAATCGTCTTTGGTTAGTGTATTTATATACATAAAACTATAGAGAGAGTTAAATTATGTCTTCTTATAGTTAGAAGTAGATGTAGGGTAGAGTTCGTTTACAAGCCAAGAAATCAAGTCAGGCTGAATTTTATATTCAGGTTTGGCTATGAATAATAATTTGGCCACAGGAAGGGAACTCTCCTGGATGAGTAGTTAACTTCCGGTAGCACCCTAACATCTGCCATTTTTGACAGCAACCTGGAGGGAGCAGGAGCTACTATCACGTCAATTGGCTAAAATTGAACACCTGTCTGTGTTTAAACATATTTTATTGCAGGCTCTTGTTAAGCCGAACAACCCTCTAAAACATAGAAAAGCCAATGATAGCCTCCACTCCCGATATGCTAGTCAAAATCTAGTTGCAGGGTGAGTTAATAATAATTTTGTTAAATATTTTTCTGTGTGTCAATCTGCCGGCAAAATCTAAAGGCTATGCCGATCGATAATAGATACTATTAATTAAAACTAGTGTTAGTTAACTAATATTCGAATTAGGACCATGTTTGTGCCATGTGGCTTGCGGACAAGGGTAAAACGCAAAGCTCGTCACATGTGGCATTAAAAACATGGATAAATTACATTACGTGGTTCTCGAAATTAGGTATCCGCCTACGGAAGGACACCTGAGTTAGTCAGTAGACGATTAGAGTTAAGATAATTTAATTATGTGCTTAAACTTCGGAGCTAGCGTATTTCTCTAGATAATATACTTATTAGTGGAAGGAATTAGTTCAGAGTGTGAATAAGTTACAATGAATTATTCTTTATTAATCTCTATCTTGCCCATAGTCAGTTTACTACCATGTGGTCCAATATGGCCCACTTAACAAAGTTCAAACCTTAGGGGAATTCTCCAACCCTAATATTGTTCTTGTGTATAGTGAAAGTAATCTTAAACCTAGCTAAGAAATCTTCTAGATAATTAATTATGTTTTAATTAATATAAGGAAGACTTGCTAGTAGTACAACTCATAACTCTTTAAGTGAACTTGGGGTGTTTCATTGATTTTAATGGTTCACTCGTGTACATCGTGAAGTTATAGTTGTTGTGTGTGATTTCATTTCATTCTATGGAATTCATCAATATGTGATGTTAATTCAGCGTGTGGAGTGTACTTTGTGTGTTTCCATACTTGGAAAATGATGTGTGGTGTTTCATCGATTTAATGGTTTGTTAATGTATATGTGACGTCGGAGTTGGGGCGTCTGAGTTTCATTCCATTGAAGTCATCCAATGATATGTACTGTTAATTCATTATGTGAAGTGTGGTTCATGTTTCCATGATTAATCATGACTCAGAATATATATATTGGAATGTGGTCTTTGAAGTAGAGCATTGTGATTGTACATGTTTGATCTAAATATCAGCAGAGAGAATAGGATATCATTTGTGTGCTGTTTCCATTAGATCAGTGTGCTGTTGTAGATTTCAGATAAGGAATCAAAATGTGTAAATTGAGATAATACATGCTATTGAAATTGATGAGACAAGCATGCCATGCATGACAATGACATGGCCAAAAGAATTTACAATTCTGTCTTGAAGGATTATTCACTCCTTCTCACTGTCATTCACAGAGCCTGCACCCTGATCATCTGTAGCCGTAGTCACGACCGGTGATTGAGCTACGAACCACTCACTTGATGCAGCAGAGAGTGGAGTCCATACCACGATCCAGTCAGCACTGACAGCTTACCATTCAGGAGGCTAAGGATTATCAGATGAGTGGCTACCCACCCGTTTGCCACTGCACAGCAATCACAAATTGTCCGCTATCGGCTAGAAGTCTATGATTACATCCTCTAGCTGAACATTATCTTGTAGAAATTTCAGGGATCTGCGTATCTCTTATGTGTCAGTGAGTTCCCAGTGGGGCTCACGTAGTGTTCTTTAGGAGTAAACGTTATGTTATATTTGTAATTTTAACAACTGCGTCTGTCATTATAGAATTATAATTAGCATCATCAGATTGTGTGAAGAGTGAAAGGACTACATCTATACTTATCATTCTGTCTTATCTCCTGTTGTGTGAGAATACATTAGGCAGTGGAGGCTCATTATTCATCCAGGCACGTTAGCAGGAATAACTTGACATACTGTCTTCGTGTGTTAGTACAGTTAGTTAGTCGTCATAACTTTCCGCCTGGCACTGTTTAGAAGTAGTGATCCTTTCTAGGACTTTGATAATCATTCTTCTAGAATTGCGAGCCATTTGATCGTTTCTTCAGCAGTGGTTAGATTCTCTATTCGTAGAAGTCTATTTAGTATCTACTTTGATCCAATTCCATCCTAGTAGAATACGTTACGCGACACTGGTGGCTCGGTCCGGGCATGACAATCCTATAGATTGTTGGTTTCAGTCGAGTATCCAACTTCACAGATATTTCTAACTTTCAGTCACTAAAAATAGATAGCTACTAATCATACTAGTTATATATATATATATATATATATATATATATATATATATATATATATATATATATATATATACTTATAATATAAGATAATATACTAACTAGGATTATAATATAACACATACATAGGATTAGTATAAGATAACATAAGTTAGGGCGAAGGTGAATTGCTGGCAAACGGGTAAGTGTTGTGTCAATGTGTAACATTTTTTATGCTTGTCATTGAAGATAATATTTGTGAATCTTTGCGACAAACACATTCTTTATTAAGTCAGTGAGTTATCCAGGTGTATCAACAGATATCATCTTATTACATAACTAACATGTCTTCTGAAAAGCCACCTACTAAGGAGGAACTGCGAGAACAAGGAACATTGTTAGGTTATGAGGGTGCAGAGTTGGAAAAATATGTAATAGAAGAAGGAAGAACATGGAGCCGAGAACAAAGGGGCATCATCAAAGAGAAGGAAGAACGAGAGGAAAGAATTAAATTAAAAATTCAGATGGCGGAAATTGAATCCAGACAGAAGATGCGACAAGCTGAATTGGACAACCAGTTGAAACAGGCTGAATTAGACAGCCAGTTGAAACAGGCTGAATTGGACAACCAGTTGAAACAGGCTGAATTGGACAACCAGTTGAAGCAAGCAGAACTGGACAAGGACTTGAAATTAGCTGAACAGTTAAGACAGCACGAGTTAGAACTGAGGAGATTGGAACTACAAAGTCCTGATGCCTCCAGATTTAGCAGTGCCAGCTCTCCAACTGACAGCCAAGACATTTCCTCAGGACCACATATTACTCCAGGATCAATGAGTTTTCCACTGGCCCACTTCGACCCGAAGGAGGATCAGATGGATGAATATCTTGACAAATTCGTGTTAATGTGTGAAGCCTACAATCTGCCTAAGGATAAATTTAATATTAAACTCTCCCAACCACTTCGCGGACCAGCGTATGACGTGTTTGCAAAACTCCCTCCAGGTCTTGAGAAGGACTTTGTCACACTCAAAAATGCTCTCTTGAAACGATATCAGTTAACTTCCAGTGCCTACAGGTTGAAGTTCCGTACAGCCAAACCGTCACAAGGAGAATCATTTATTCAGTTCGCCTCACGGTTACACACTTATTTTAACAAGTGGGTAGAACCGCGTGATTTTGATGCTACTTATGACGGGCTGGAGGAACTAATACTTGTTGAGCAATTTAAAGACGTTCTTCCAAAACAGCTGCAAACATTTATTGCAGAGAATGGTGGCGCTCGGCTAGAGGAGGTTATCTCACTAGCCGAACGATATTTAACTGCCCATGGCGAAGTAGCTGCCACTAAATCTTGTAATTCTTCTACTGCTCAAAATACTCCTGCAACACAGAATAAGGGTTTTCAGCAGAACAACTCTTACGGTAAGGACACCAGAGGGCACACTGGGGGTCCGCACCAAAATCCTGGTTCACAACAAAAAGCACCAGCAACCAATAGTGGATGGGGTAAACCTTACTGCAAGAACTGCAAGAGTAATGATCACCACACAAGCGTGTGCAGAAATAATCCCCCTACCCAGTATGCTGCGTGTATGATTACGGGGGCAAGTACCCAACAGATCATATGTTCTAGTAATGGAACTAGGCCACCCACAGATGAAACTATTCTGGTTAACGGTAGTCCAGTACTATGTCTCTATGACAGTGGACTCCAGTGTGATGCAATAATAGCTTAACAGTTAGTGAAACCATCACAGTTAACAAAGCAAACAGTTGTAGTTAAAGGGGCTATCAGGAGCTCTCCAACTATAATAGCTAAGATAGCCAAAGTACATGTGACATCTAAGTATGTCACTGGACTCATTTCAGCTGCAGTGATCGATGATCCGGTATATCCTTTCATGCTTGGTCGTAAGTATGTATATTTAGGAGAACCATCATCACCAATGATAATGGCAGCAGTGGAGACCCGGTGTCAGGTTGCATAGTCACATGAACCTATACTCTCAATCAACCCTCTACCTCGGGAGATTAGGGCTGCACAAAATGAATGTCCGACTTTAGCATCTTGTTTTGGCAAACTGCCAAAAGGTAGAAATCCTCCAGCAGCTGGAAATTTCTATTTAAAGGACAACCATAGGGCAGGAACTATGGGTACCGAACACGAGCAACTTGTCGTGCCGAAACAATATCGTAATCAGATATTGCATATGGGACATACCATATCCTTCAGTGGACATAGGACTGTAGGAGTTACTACCCAGCGTATTTCTTGTCATTATTTTTGGCCGGGAATGACTGCTGACATACAAAGATACGTCCAGTCTTGTCCGGAGTGTCAACATGGCTCCCCCAAGCAGTGGTCTACTCCTGTTTCCATAGGGGAAGGGTTAGTTTTGAACACTCCTTTTGAGCGAGTAGCTATAGACATTATTGGTCCACTGCCCACTTCTAAGAAGAAAAATACTTATATTTTAACTGTAGTAGATACAGGTACAGTGTGGGCTGAAGCTACTGTACTGCCCTCCATCAATGCAACTAGGGTAGCAGAGGCTCTCCTAGAAATATTTAACAGAGTAGGATTCCCTATTCTTATTGTAAGTGATAGTGGGTCATTATTGCATGAGAAGTTAAGGGGAGAAATCTCCGACATCTTCAGGATGCACCATATCAACACAGGTTTTAGTCTCACAGAGAATAAGCGACTTGTGGTCAAATATACAGGGACTCTCAAATCGATCGTGAACAAGTTAGTCCAGGAGAAACCAGATAGTTGGAACACGTACTTAGCAGCAGCAATGTTTGCCTATCGAAAAGTACCACATGTCGCCACCGGTCTTCCACCTGCTACACTATTGTTCGGACGATCAATTAAAGGACCGCTTGAGGCTCTTTTGAGAACCTGGACTGATGAAGGAACAGATGAGAATGCTGTCAAGTCTTCACAGTATGTAGAGGAACTGAAACAGAAACTGCACATGGGATGGAAATTAACTAACTCCACTCTCCGTCGTGCCAGAAAGAAACAGGCTTCCTTCTATAATAAACCTATTAGAAACCAGTCTCTAGAGGTAGGAGATAAAGTGCTAGTCTTATTAACCAAAGGTGATAATAAGTAGAAATTGCTTGGCAAGGACCATTCATCATTAAAGAGAAGGTGTCCAGCAACAAGTACTCCGTTTCTATTCGCGGGAAAACTACAGTCTTCCACGTGAATTTACTCAAAAGACATTTTGAGAACAACACGAACCCACCAGTTCATATTATGACTCTGGCTGTGGTTGATAATGGATCCAAAGGGGATCAATCCAGATAGGAAGACAACCCCGACAGATGTGAGGAAGATGACGCGGCTGAACACGATCCCAACTTAGATACGTCTAAAGGGAAACAAAGGACGACGCGCATGAAGTATAGGGATCAAGACCAATTGGGTCGAAGGAGAGATGTTGGAATTGTAGGACCTTTATCAGTGACAGACGAAGGACACCCCTACCAACGAAAGCAAAGTTTCCAGAGAAGATTTCAATGGAAGCGACATCAAGGGAGGAGGTTTCTTTGAAGATGTCTTAGAAACGAAGAGTCTGAGAAATTTGAGTAGACACTGTTCTACTGGGGAAGAGGGTGACCTGTCCAAATGACCCATAAACGTCAGAGTAAGAGCTGACAAAACTATATGAAAGTTCGGGCTGGAGAAAAAGTTGTTTCTCCAACTTTTTTTGAACGGTGGGCATTTGTGACAGGTTGGCCCACCTCTCAGATCGTTTTGTTACTAGATGGAGATAGCCCTCAGTAAACCCCTCTATGTATCCTGTATTATTTTGTATTTTTTATCTATATTTTCAAATATTAGATAAAATCGTCTTTGGTTAGTGTATTTATATACATAAAACTATAGAGAGAGTTAAATTATGTCTTCTTATAGTTAGAAGTAGATGTAGGGTAGAGTTCGTTTACAAGCCAAGAAATCAAGTCAGGCTGAATTTTATATTCAGGTTTGGCTGTGAATAATAATTTGGCCACAGGAAGGGAACTCTCCTGGATGAGAAGTTAACTTCCGGTAGCACCCTAACATATGCCATTTTTGACAGCAACCTGGAGGGAGCAGGAGCTACTATCACGTCAATTGGCTAAAATTGAACACCTGTCTGTGTTTAAACATATTTTATTGCTGGCTCTTGTTAAGCCGAACAACCCTCTAAAACATAGAAAAGCCAATGATAGTCTCCACTCCCGATAGGCCAGTCAAAATCTAGTTGCAGGGTGAGTTAATAATAATTTTGTTAAATATATTTCTGTGTGTCAATCTGCCGGCAAAATCTAAAGGCCATTCCGATCGATAATAGATACTATTAATTAAAACTAGTGTTAGTTAACTAATATTAGAATTAGGACCATGTTTGTGCCATGTGGCTTGCCGACAAGTGTAAAACGCAAAGCTCGTCACATGTGGCATTAAAAACATGGATAAATTACATTACGTGATTCTCGAAATTAGGTAACCGCCTGCGGAAGGACACTTGAGTTAGTCAGTAGACGATTAGAGTTAAGATAATTTAATTATGTGCTTAAACTTAGGAGCTAGCGTATTTCTCTAGATAATATACTTATTAGTGGAAGGAATTAGTTCAGAGAGTGAATAAGTTACAATGAATTATTCTTTATTAATCTCTATCTTGCCCATAGTCAGATTACTACCATGTGGTCCAATATGGCCCACTTAACAAAGTTCAAACCTTAGGGGAATTCTCCAACCCTAATATTGTTCTTGTGTATAGTGAAAGTAATCTTAAACCTAGCTAAGAAATCTTCTAGATAATTAATTATGTTTTAATTAATATAAGGAAGACTTGCTAGTAGTACAACTCATAACTGTTTAAGTGAACTTGGGGTGTTTCATTGATTTTAATGGTTCACTCGTGTACATCGTGAAGTTATAGTTGTTGTGTGTGATTTCATTTCATTCTATGGAATTCATCAATATGTGATGTTAATTCAGCGTGTGGAGTGTAGTTTGTGTGTTTCCATACTTGGAAAATGATGTGTGGTGTTTCATCGATTTAATGGTTTGTTAATGTATATGTGACGTCGGAGTTGTGGCGTCTGAGTTTCATTCCATTGAAGTCATCCAATGATATGTACTGTTAATTCATTATGTGAAGTGTGGTTCATGTTTCCATGATTAATCATGACTCAGAATATATATATTGGAATGTGGTCTTTGAAGTAGAGCATTGTGATTGTAAATGTTTGATCTAAATATCAGCAGAGAGAATAGGATATCATGTGTGTGCTGTTTCCATTAGATCAGTGTTCTGTTGTAGATTTCAGATAAGGAATCAAAATGTGTAAATTGAGAAAATACATGTTATTGAAATTTATGAGACAAGCATGCCATGCATGACAATGACATGGCCAAAAGAATTTACAATTCTGTCTTGAAGGATTATTCACTCCTTCTCACTGTCATTCACAGAGCCTGCACCCTGATCATCTGTAGCCGTAGTCACGACCGGTGATTGAGCTACGAACCACTCACTTGATGCAGCAGAGAGTGGAGTCCATACCACGATCCAGTCAGCACTGACAGCTTACCATCCAGGAGGCTAAGGATTATCAGATGAGTGGCTACCAACCCGTTTGCCACTGCACAGCAATCACAAATTGTCCGCTATCGGCTAGAAGTCTATGATTACATCCTCTAGCTGAACATTATCTTGTAGAAATTTCAGGGATCTGCGTATCTCTTATTTGTCAGTGAGTTCCCAGTGGGGCTCACGTATTGTTCTTTAGGATTAAACGTTATGTTATATTTGTAATTTTAACAACTGCGTCTGTCATTATAGAATTAGAATTAGCATCATCAGATTGTAGATCATTTCAGATCATAGACTACAATGGCTGGGGCATATAGAAAGAATGGAAGATAATAGGGAAACAAAACTCGCTTACACTCAGGAAATATATGACCGTAGACCCCGAGGTAGACCAAGAAGGCGGTTGAGAGATAATACATGTACAGACCTACAAGCACTTGGAATCAACGACTGGCAAGAGAAGGTCCACCAGAGAGACGAATGGAGACGGATTGTATTTGCAGCAAAGAACCTCAATGGCTCGGAACGCTGAAGAAGAAGTAGAAGAAGATCATCAGATTGTGTGAAGAGTGAAAGGACTACATCTATACTTATCATTCTGTCTTATCTCCTGTTGTGTGAGAATACATTAGGCAGTGGGGGATCATTATTCATCCAGGGACGTTAGCAGGAATAACTTGACATACTGTCTTCGTGTGTTAGTACAGTTAGTTAGTCGTCATAACTTTCCGCCTGGCACTGTTTAGAAGTAGTGATCCTTTCTGGGACTTTGATAATCATTCTTCTAGAATTGCGAGCCATTTGATCGCTTCTTCAGCAGTGGTTAGATTCTCTATTCGTAGAAGTCTATTTAGTATCTACTTTGATCCAATTCCATCCTAGTAGAATACGTTACGCGACACCCAGTATCCACACTGTACTGATGAAGAATCAGATTCGCTGGGCTGGTCACTTGACTCGCATGCCAGATCACAGGCTCCCTAAACGAATTTTTGTACAGCGATCTGCGTTGTGGTAAACGCTCCCAAGGTGGCCAGAGGAAACGCTTTAAAGACACTCTGAAAATCTCACTGAATGTTTTTTGGAATTCATCATGACACATGGGAGGCTGCAGCCAGAGACCGAAATTCGCGGCGTGCATCATTACGCAAGGGTGCAGTCATATGTGAGGCAACCAGGACTGCAAGAGCTGTGAAGTAAAGGCAGGACAGAAAAACCACTGCAGGAAATCCTCCTCCAGAAACGTCAAGCATTCTTTGCCCACATTGTTAAAGAACATTTCGAGCCAAAAAAGGCCTTATCAGCCATCTTAGAACCCACGGCTCCATACCTTCAATCCCACTGGATGAAATGAATGGTCATCATCATTCTTGATGGACAAACAACACTTGCTTAATGATAATGTGTATTCGTGTAACTGATATTGACGTTTGCAGGAATAAATAATGTTACACTACATGCAAATTGTTAGTATCTCACTGAGTGCATGTAGGAAGACACACTATCACGTTAGTACGACGAGCTAGTGTTATTTATATTTATAAGACGTTGACATTTACCCAAATTACCGCACTTACAGTGTTTGTTTACCCAAGTTACAGCAATTTATTTGTTTGTTTACTGACTTTACATATGCTCAGTGTGTTTGTTTAGTGAAGTTACCGCAGTTAGTGCGTTTGTTTACTGAAGTTACCTCAGTTAGTACGTTTGTTTACTGAAGTTACCACAGTTAATTTGTTTGCTTACTGAAATTACCTCAGTAAGTGCGTTTGTTTGCTGAAGTTACTGCACTCAATGCACGCAAGGCAATCTCATCGGTGCTCTTTAACATGTACACGAGCAAGATTGCAAACCTAGAAGCACCAGGGGTTGGAAGGATACTAATATTTGCAGATGATTGTCTTGCATATAGGCAGGGGGAGATAGGGAGCAAACAGCTCAGGAGCTACAGGCGAAAGTAGACAAAGTGATTGATTGGTGCACTGAAATGAGTGCTGTCATCCACCCGGAAAACCGACGCTCAGAGGAAAGGCGAGACGAACATATAATCAGATTGCTACTGGTACTATTGGTGTTGGAACTCTTCACTGGCTGTTTAAGATGGGGACGAAGCGCTTATGGAAATGCCCTGAATGTTGTGATGTCGTTTCCTAAATCAATGAATCAATCAATCAATCAGTTACCGCAATTAGTGTGTTTGCTGACTGAAGTTACGGCACTTAGTGTGTTTGTTTACTGAAGTTACGGCACTTAGTGTGTTTGTTTACCCAATGTTTCGTTGTTGTGGACAAGCATCAGATACTCACCCAAGTGCCACTGGCCCCGTGGACGGCAACAGCAGAGACTGGGTCATCAATTTTCAACTTATCCAACAGAAGATCAGTCCCAATCGTCACGAATCCTCCCACAGCCCCAATTACTATGGCCTCCCAAGGACGTATCAAAGGACACGATGCTGACGAGTATGGGGAAAATAAACATAAACAAATAAGTTATAATCAGCAGTGGAAATATGTTTAAAGAACAGGCGTTGGTCTAATATCTGCTACTATCAGTTCATTCATTAAGTAGCGTGTCCCTTGAAAAGCCTCCCTCCCATAAAAAGTGTCCGGAAAACTTCTCGGTCATAAGCAAGATGGCCCACGTCCGATACACCCATCTGGAAATCATTCGCCACATCCTGCACCCATCTTCTCTTTGGTCTTCCTTTTCCTCTCTTCCCGGGTATATACCCCTTCATGGTTGTTCTCTTCAAACTTTCATGACGTGTCAAATGACCAAAATATTTCAATTTTCTTTGTTTTATCAAAACAATGTTTTCCCATTGTGAATTTGAATAACGAAGACACAAACCATATATAGTACGATTTATTGCCTGGCAATATATGGTTTGTATCTTTGTTTTATCAGTTAAGTAAACATGTTCATATTTGGCATTCCACCAATTCGCTTTTTTCCCCTTGGTATCACTACATAATTGAACATTCCTGTCGCCTCGTCGAATGTCCTAATATGTGGATGTTGAAGGTTGCAGCATCAACTTAGGACTCATCCTCATCCCTTTCAACAAAGTCAAATCTCCTGAAATTATATTTAGTTTGATCTGTTATTGTGGCCTCAGGTAGCAGTCATTTATAGGTAAACTTCAAATTGTCTCTTATGTCATCTATGATTGTATATAGGCACGTTTCACCATATCTCCCATGTCATCTATGATTGTATATAGGCACGTTTCACCATATCTCCCATGTCATCTATGATTGTATATAGGCACGTTTCACCATATCTCCCATGTCATCTATGATTGTATTTAGGCACGTTTCACCATATCTCCCATGTCATCTATGATTGTATATAGGCACGTTTCACCATATCTCCCATGTCATCTATGATTGTATATAGGCACGTTTCACCATATCTCCCATGTCATCTATGATTGTATATAGGCACGTTTCACCATATCTCCAATGTCATCTATGATTGTATATAGGCACGTTTCACCATATCTCCCGTGTCATCTATGATTGTATATAGGTACGTTTCACCATATCTTTCTTGTCCTCTATGATTGTACGTAGGTAAACTTCAACATATCCCCCTTGTTCTCTATGATTGTACATAGGTAAACTTCAACATATCTCCTTTGTCCATATGATTTTATGTAGGTAAACTTCACCATATCTCTCGTGTCCATTGTGATTGTATGTGGGTAAACATCAACATATCCCCGTTGTTCTCTATGATTGTATATAGGTAAACTTCAACATATCTCTCGTGTCCACTGTGATTGTATGTGGGTAAACTTCAACATATCCCCCTTGTTCTCTATGATTGTATATAGGTAAACTTCACCATATCTCTCGTGTCCACTGTGATTGTATGTGGGTAAACATCAACATATCCCCCTTGTTCTCTATGATTGTATATAGGTAAACTTCACCATATCTCTCGTGTCCACTTTGATTGTATGTGGGTAAACTTCAACATATCCCCCTTGTTCTCTGTGATTGTATATTGGTAAACTTCACCATATCTCCTTTGTACATATGATTTTATGTAGGTAAACTTCACCATATCTCTCGTGTCCACTGTGATTGTATGTGGGTAAACATCAACATATCTTCCTTGTCCTTTATGATTGTACATTGGTAAACTTCAACATATCTCCTTTGTCCATATGATTTTATGTAGGTAAACTTCACCATATCTCTCGTGTCCATTGTGATTGTATGTGGGTAAACATCAACATATCTTCCTTGTCCTCTATGATTGTACATAGGTAAACTTCAACATATCTCCTTTGTCCATATGATTTTATGTAGGTAAACTTCACCATATCTCCCGTGTCATCTGTGATTGTATGTGGGTAAACATCAACATATCTTCCTTGTCCTTTATGATTGTATAATGGTAAACTTCACCATATCTCCCGTGTCATCTGTGATTGTATGTGGGTAAAAATCAACATATCTCCCTTGTCCTCTTTGAGTGTTCCCATAGTTGAAATCCTGGAAGCCGACAGATCCTTGTGCTTGCTGCCTGCTTCTCCAACTCGGCTCGGACAGTCCTATACTGGATACCACTAAGTACCTCCATTAACTGTCTCAGTCTCGTGCAGCTGTCAAAAGGCAAAGAAAACAAAACGAACAAAAGACTCTTCTAATGCCTTACAGCTCATTGGTTATATAATGCTAGATACATGTATACGCGGATTCGAACCCACCGCCACCGGGCCGACAGGCAGCGTCAAGCCACTACACCAGTACCAGTCCCGGCAGGCAGGGTCAAGCCACTACACTAGCACCAGTCCCGGCATGCAGTGTCAAGCTACTACACCTACACAGGGCCGGTAGGCAGAGGAAAGCAACTACACCACCACATGACCGGCAGGCAGGGTCAAGCCACTACACCAGCACCGGTCCCGGCAGGCAGGGGCAAGTTACAACACCTGCACAGGGCTGGTAGGCAGAGGCTAGCAACTACACCACCACCTGACCGGCAGGCAGGGTCAAGTCACTACACCAGCGCCTGGCCCGGCAGGCAAGGTCAAGCCACGACACCAACACCGCTCCCAGACAAATCCCGTGGACAGTGAAGTGGTAGACTATCACATGTATGTATGCCTGACTGTACGGAGGAGTAGCTCGTCAGGCTTTCTCTTACGTAGCGAACGACAAGTGCTGGAAACGAACACGCGTCTAACCCAGCTCTTGCTGTTTTCAACATAATGTTCTAACCCCTGCACCAGAGCGCCCGCTGGATGCAGTTACTGCGTAACTCCTAAAGACCATGAGGCTTTTCTGACGTTTGGTGCGGAGCTCCTACGTGATGTTACAGTGTGATGGCCTATTGTTTGAGAGTTGTAGAAACTGTACTATATTTGTCATCAAAATATCTAGTACATAGATTGGGTTCACTTGGTCACTATCTCATCAGTCACCTATATTTGTCATCACAATATGTAGTACCTTTGTTAGGTTGGGTTCCCTTGGTCAATATCTCATCAGTCACCTATATTTGTCATCACAATATGTAGTACCCATGTTATGTTGGGTTCCCTTGGTCAATATCTCATCAGTCGCCTATATTTGTCATCACAATATGTAGTACCCATGTTATGTTGGGTTCCCTTGGTCAATATCTCATCAGTCGCCTATATTTGTCATCACAATATGTAGTACCCATGTTATGTTGGGTTCCCTTGGTCAATATCTCATCAGTCACCTATATTTGTCATCACAATATGTAGTACCCATGTTATGTTGGGTTCCCTTGGTCAATATCTCATCAGTCGCCTATATTTGTCATCACAATATGTAGTACCCATGTTATGTTGGGTTCCCTTGGTCAATATCTCATCAGTCACCTATATTTGTCATCACAATATGTAGTACCCATGTTATGTTGGGTTCCCTTGGTCAATATCTCATCAGTCGCCTATATTTGTCATCACAATATGTAGTACCCATGTTATGTTGGGTTCCCTTGGTCAATATCTCATCAGTCGCCTATATTTGTCATCACAATATGTAGTACCCATGTTATGTTGGGTTCCCTTGGTCAATATCTCATCAGTCACCTATATTTGTCATCACAATGTCTGGTAGGTCTACAAGGTGTGGACTGCGCCTGGCCCTGCAGCCAGCAGGGTTAGGATCGGATAGTCTCTCACAGGAGGGGTGAGAAGTGAAAATTAGTAGCCTGCCGATGACCCGCAGACTACACAAGTCAACCCCCACATCCACGTGGTGCAGACCGGGAAACCATGACCGCGAGGTGATGTTCTAACGGGGCTATGGCGTATGAAGAAGAAGAAGGTCAGATGTTTGTCCTAAATCTGCGACTGGCCTAGCAAGCCGGCAAGGGATCTTCATATACAGCTCGTAGAAAAACTAAGAAGTATAAACGGACTGACCCAAATGGATATAACCCGACAATGTTAATGGACTACGAGATAGATCAGCGATTCAAAAAATAGGCACAATGAACGTCTGCGGTTTTAATAGCAAAAAAGAATAACTTACAGAAACAATGAAAGAGAGGAAAATTGGACTGATGGGAAAAGCGGACACCAGAATAAAGGGGGAAGGATGCAAGGAGATCCATCACAGTTACACGTTTGTCTACTCTGGAGTGGAATAGCAAGAAAGAGCAAGATACGGTGTGGGAATAGTTATTGAACCACCGATAGTATGAGGAATAGTAGAAATAAAATATATATCAGAAAGAATCATAACAGTGAGAATAAAAGAACAAACAATTACAACATATGTACAAATATGCGCACCATGTAATACAAACAATAATGAGCAAGAATGCGAGGACTTCTACGAAGACATCTATGACGTGCTAAATAAAATAGATAAGCAGGAAAACATCATAGTTATGGGAGACTTCAATGTAGGACTAGGACATAACAGAGTGGGCATAGAAAAACATCTGGGAGCATTTGGAGATCAGCAAAATGAAAGGAATGATAACGGAAGTAGACTGATAGAGCTATGCAGCCAACACGACCTCTATATAACAAACACATTCTATAAACACAAAGACTCACAAATATACACCTGGTATAAATGGAACGATCTAGATACTAAAAGCCAAATTGATTTTATATTAACAAAAAATAACGGAAAGAGAAATATATTAGATGCAAGGGCAATGCCCACCTTAGGTATAAACACAGACCACAAAGCAGTCGTTGCCACAATAAGAACAATCGGTAGAAGAAAGCAAAGACCAGGAAAATACATGCCATACGAATAAGTAAACTTAAAAAATCTCAAAGACGAGGCAGTGAGGGAAAATTATGAAAAAGAGCTAACTGACATCTTTGTAAAATTACCTATAGAAAGAAAGACAGTGGAAGAAAATGGGAGATGTTCAAATCAAGCATTTTAAATCCATCCATCATGTGCCATGCCGGTAAGCGTGGGCGGTCATGTTCTGCCATCTCACCCGATCACCAGAGTCGTGGATCAGCTCCGTGTTTCTGTCTCGACTATGCCACAAGGCCAAGCCATCCAGGTACTTGCTTCTAGGTCTTCCCCTTGGTCTGTTCCCCTCGATCTTACCAGTTGTCACCAAATTCTCCAATCCATTTCTTCTCATAACATGTCCAAAAAATTTTGACTGTCTACGTCTAATTTCTCTAATCAATTTACGATCTTCATTTGTTTCTTGAAGGACTTGTTCATTGGTCTTTCTGGCTGTCCATGGTATTCTTTGCATTTTCCTCAGAAACCACATCTCTACAGCCATCAGATGTTTTTCAGCCTGACTGCTCATTGTCCACGCTTCACATCCATACAAAAGTACAGGCTCAATGTAGCATCTCAACACTCTCTTTCTCGTTTCAATTGACATCTTTTTATTGGTCAATATGTTTTTCATCTTGCTAAAGGCTACTTTTGCCATGGCGATTCTTGTTCTAATCTCTTCAAGGCATCTCCCATCAGATGTTATTACTGTTCCGAGATAATTGTACCTGCTCACTTGTTGAAGAATATTCCCATTTACTTGTATATTACATTGTGGTATTTCGTCCTTCCTAGTGACGACCATAATCTGTGTCTTTTTACAATTTAATTCTAACCCTAGTTGTTCACTGTGTGTCACAATCGCATCTACTAAATTTTGCAGATCCTGTTCATTGTCTGCAATCAAGACTGTATCATCTGCATATCTAATGTTATTGATGCATCGTCCCCCAATGTTGATTCCTTCCATATCTTCAATATTTCTGAAAATACTTTCACTGTACAGGGAAAACAGATCTGGAGACATTACACATCCCTGTCTCACACCCCTTTTAATAGGCTGATATTGGCTTACTTCATTATCAACTCTTATGGCAGCTTGTTGTTTCCAATATATGTTTTTTACAAGTCTAAGATCTTTTCCATCAATTTGTAGATCTTCAAGCATCCTTATCATGTTGACATGTCTCACTTTATCAAAAGCCTTTGTGTAGTCAATAAAGCAAAGGTGTAGATCTTTGTTTACTTCTATAGAACGTTCGATTATGTTTCTCAGTATATACACAGCATTTACTGTACCCTTGCCTTCCACAAACCCACATTGTTCTTCTCCTATTTCAGGTTGTATTTTCCTCCTAACTCTTTGCATGATAATTCTTAGCAAAATCTTCGTGATGTGACTCATTATACTAATTGTTCGATGTTGATCACATTCCAGGGCTCCTGATTTCTTTGGGATTGCAATAAATACAGAATTACATAACTCCTGAGGTATATTTCCAGTATCATATATTGTATTAAGCAGACTGGTAACTTGATCTATTCCATATTCTTCTAAAGCATTAATCATTTCTGTTGTGACGCTGTCTGAACCAGGGGTCTTGCCAGATTTCATATGGTTAAGAGCATTCTGAACCTCCATCTTCAAAATTGCTGGTCCTTCATTATTATTTTGAACATCATACTGTTCGTCTCTGTTGTCGTCATACAGGTTTTTCACGTAATCTGACCATTCATGTAATATCTGATCTTTTTCTATTATGACTCTTCCATCTTTTGTCTTTAGGCAGCCTGCTGATGTACGTGTTCTTTGATTAGTAAGCTCCTGAATTCTTTTGTGCATTAGGTTCGCATTGTTACTGTTGTGTTGTTTTTCAATTTCTCTGCAATTTTTCTCAAGCCATGTTTCTTTTGCCTCCTTACATAAGGTTCTCACTTTTCTGTGAATTTCTTCATATTTGGCAGGATTATTTTTGTTCTGTCTTCTTGTTTCCATTAGTTGTAAAATTTCTTCAGTCATCCATGTCTTACGGCCCACTTTCTTTACTTTTGGAATAGTTTTTTCTGCTGCGCAACTGATTGAATTCTTCATCGTTTCCCATTGATTTTAAATACTACAAAGATAATATGCGGAACAACGACAAGAACGAAACAAAAAAAACGGATAAAGAAAATGACAAGTTGGTGAAATGCAGAAGTAAAGATAGCTGTAATAGACAAAAAGGAAAAATATAAAAAGTGGTCGAAGAGCAAACAGGAATGTGATTACACAGAATATAGAATAGCGAGAAGACATGTGAATAGGATAGTAAAGAGAAAAAAAAATGATTGGGAGGAGTATGGAGAAATCCTAAATATAAACTACAAGGAGGCAACTAGAAACTTCTATAAAAAGATAAGTGCAATGAGAACCAGAGGAGAACCCTTTGACCCTACTGAAATAATTAACGGCGAAAATTGAGAACCAATAAGTGAACAAAAATACATCCTAATATGATGGAAACAGTACTTCGAACAAATTCTCAACATCCCATCAGATGTCACATGAATTCAAGAAACCGACACAGATGCCACCGAAGAACTAGAACAGGACATACTGAAAGAAGAAATTATAGAAGCCATCAGATTAGCCCCATTGAACAAATCACCAGGACAATATGAAATACCAAATGAACTAATTAAAGCAGCAAGAGAAGTAGGAACGGCATGGCTACACAGACTTTTCAACCATGTTTGGGTAGAACAACAGACACCATGAGACTGGGGAAACGCCATAATTATCCCAATTTGGAAAAACAAAGGCAGCAAAAGAGACTGCACACAATACAGAGGCATTTCACTGTTGAGTCATACTGGGAAAATATTTTGCAAAAATTCGTTAGAAAAGATTACGTACTATTATAGAACCTCAGCTAAGCGAAACACAACTTGGATTTAGGAAAAATAAAAGATGCACAGATGCCATTTTTGCTCTTAGACAATTTATAGAAAAATCAATCGAATTCTAAATCAGCTAACCATTAGAGAACTCCTGTTTGCGGACGACCAAGCACTAATAGCAAAATCATAAGCTGAATTACAAGATCACATGAATAGTCTAAACGAAATGTGTGGGGAACATATCATGAAAATTAGCACAAGTAAAACAGAGGTATTGACTATAACTAAAGAAGAAAAAGCAACAACGATTCACCTAAACGAACATCCCTTGAAACAAGTAAAGAGTTTCAAGTACCTAGGAAGTATAATATCCTCAAAAGGCAAATCAGAAGACGAGATCGAAAATAGATGCAATAAGGCAAACCAACTCATTGGACACATGGCACCAATACTAAAGAACAAAAATGTATCAATAACAGCTACGAATGCACTTTACATCAATGCACTTTACATCACAATCTTCCTACCGACCCTATGTTACCTATGCCAAACCTGGACAATGACAGAAAAAGAGAAAAGAAAAATCACAACAAGAGAAATGAGATTTTTTAGAAGAATACTCAATGTATCAAGAAGAGGTAAGATCAGAAATGAAGAAATCAGGACTAAAGTGTGTGGGGTGGGGGGGGGGGTGGTAGGGTGGGTGGGTTATACTGCTGCACTAGATTTTATTAGAAGGCAGCAAGTCCAATGGTTTTGGCCATGCAAGTAGATTACCAACTAACAGCATACCACAACAAGCAAAGATGTACAGACCAGAGGGAAGCAGAGGCCGAACAATTAACCGATGGACGCAGGGAATAACAGAGTCCAAGGGAATATCGATAAAGGAAGCCCATAAGCGGGCACTCTTTCGCTGTTTATACTTCACTTCGACACCGCAAGTTACAAGAGGAACATGATGAGATGAGATGAGATGAGATGAGATGAGATAAGATGAGATGAGATGAGATGAATGTCTGGTACCCATGTTAGGTTGGGTTCACTTGATCAGTATCTCATCAGCCCCGTATATTTGTCATCACAATATCTGGTAAAAATTAGTATAATGAGCCACATCACAAAGAATTTGCTACGAATTATCATGTAAAGAGTGAGGAAGAAAATACAACCTGAAATACGGAAAGAACAATGTGGGTTTGTAGAAGGAAAGGGCACAGTAAATGCTGAGTATATGCCTGCGAACAGTTATTGAACGTGCTAAAGAAGTAAACAAGGATATACACCTTTGCTTTATTGACTACACAAAGGCTTTTGATAGAGTTAGACATATAAACATGGTGAATATGCTTGCAGATCTACAAATTGATGGGAAAGACATTAGTCTTATAAAAAACTTATATTGGAAACAACAAGCTGCCATCAGGATTGATAATGAAGTGGGACAATATCAACCTATTAAGAGATGTGTTAGGCAGGGATGTGTAATGTCTCCACATCTTTTTTCCCTATACAGTGAAAATATTTTCAGAAATGTGGAAGATATAAATGGAATCCGCATTGGAGGAAGAAACATCAATAACATTAGATTTGCAGATGATACAGTATTGCTTGTAGACAATGCACAAGATCTACAACAATTAGTAGACGCAGTTGTTGTACACAGTGAACAGCTGTGGTTGGAATTAAATTGTAAGAAGACACAGGTTATGGTCGTCACTAGGAAGAACGAAGTACCACAATGTAATATACAAGTAAATGGGAATATTCTTCAACAAGTGAATCGGTACAATTATCTCGGAACAGTCATAACATCTGATAGGAGATGCCTTGAAGAGATCAGGACAAGAATCGCCATGGCGAAAGTAGCCTTTAGCAAGATGTAAAACAGTCTGACCAATAAAAAGATGTCAATTGAAACGAGAAAAAGAGTGTTGAGAGGATACATAGAGCCTGTTCTTTTGTATGGATATGAAACTTGGACAATGTGCAGTCAAGCTGAAAAACATCTGATGGCTGCAGAAATGTGGTTTCTGAGGAAAATCAAAGAATACCATGGACAGACAGAAAAACCAATGACCAAGTACTACAGGAGACAAATGAAAATCATAAATTGATTAGAGAAATTTGACGTAGACAGTCAAAATTGTGTGGACATGTTATGAGAAGAAATGGATTGGAGAACTTAGTGACAACTGGCAAGATCGAAGGGAACAGACCAAGAGGAAGACCGAGAGGAAAATACCAGGATGGCTTGGCCACATGGCATGGACG
>OY992877.1:10658285-10963285 GCA_963921405.1 Cepaea hortensis
AGAGGGAAAAATGAGCTCTGTTGAAAAACCCAGTCTTCCAGTGGACTGGAAACCAACTTATCAGCCGTAACAAGCACCGATACATTTGCGTGCATGGGCACCAGTCCATTCTACAAAGCATGGTCTCAATGAAGAAACCCTAAATTGACATAGATAACAAGCAAGGGAACACAAAGATACCTGTCACTGAAACAAGAGCTCCAAGAATTGAGTTGACCAGATAGCCAATGTCGAATTTCTTCTTCTGGGTAAAGAAGCTGGGGAAAATGGAACACGGAACATTTAATCAATCACATATTAGCAAATATGGTTGAGGGGTCAACATATGCGTCTGAAATATCATAAGTCGTATGTTGGATTCTCACTAACGCTCAGGTTTTTGTCTTATCCAAGTCTGACCACCAGGTGGCGACTGCTTGATCAAAGGTCCTGTATATCCCTGTATTGACCAGCTCTCCCGGGACACTCCAAGGATAGATCAAAGGTCTTGTATATCAGACCTTCTTGATAGGATATCAGTATTGTTTGTCGACATGTCCAAGCGTTCAATAACGGATATCAACATTATGTCCTGTATTTTGAAGCTGCCTTTAAAAAAAGAAAATAAATAAAAGTTAGTATTCGGTGAAATTATTTGTAACACATTTAACTACCCAATCTAGAACCTCGCTGTGCCAGAATATATTTATGCCCACGTTTTCGGATACAAATTTGGCCTTGTATGTATCTTTAGGTTTGGATATAAATGTGTCAAGGACTCTTTACCACGCTTTGAGGCATATTGAGTATATGGTGCTCAAGCCTACATTTATTGACCAATCGGAACTCGATGGAATATGGACAATATCAAGCTGGCAGCCTTTATTTCTCCGAACATTTTCGATAGCCGTTTTAGGCTAGGTCGTACTGAGAGTCCCATTCAATTGTCAAACATCTGGACCGCGATGGTGATTTGTCATAGTCTTGCTCGTATCTAGATAACTAAACTTGGGTTCACACAGGCAACAATAAATCTGTTCGTTATGAGATCGAATATTTATTGTATTTACATATACAGTATGCGTTGGCGCAGTGGGTAAACAGACCCGCGCTATATTACATCTGTCAAATAGTAAACATCAAACACATAAGTATCATTTAACAGTCTAGCAAACTATCTAGCCTATGTCTATATATCTATTGATATCTATAGAGTCCCTCAAAGGCAGGCCCTGTTGCCTCTCTCAAGTCCATCCGTCCTCTGCCGGTCTCCGCGTGTCCTAACTCGACACGGGCGGTAACTCTGTCCGAGTTCCTCGTGGACCCCGCATTAGGCGGGCCACATCAGTGTCCACGGAATCATGGACTTGGGGACCATCTCTTTCGAGAAGGGTCTAGATTACTCGGGTCCTGCTCGACTCAATGGTTTCCCTTGGGCTGGAATTGCAGACCTTTACTAAGTGAGGCGGTGACAGGATCCCTCCTCCCCCGTGACATGATTTGTTGTTGGGAATTAGATCCGTTCTAATTCTGTCACCGAATCACATACAGTTGGTGTTTGTAGTTTGGTGGATAGTAACCTGGCAACCTACCTATTAGCACTAAAACTCATGTATTCTACCATACAACACTTGTCTGATTTGGTGCAGAGATCCCTGTCTCTCGTGTGCTTAAATATGCTTATCAGACCGAAGTTACGTGGCATTTTAGTAGTTGTATTTACAACTTGCCCTTCTCATAGTACCCAAAATGGTACCCAGACAAATAACCCCTATATAATAGAGGGTTAACAAGACCGAAGTCTTGGCTAAATAAGTACACCTTCAAATCTTGATCTGTGTGTGTATTTCTATACACTTTTACTCCCGTATGTTATGTAATGCTAAATATGTAGTTACCTTGTTATTTTATCCCCCTCATACTACAAGTGTCCCTGTTGGCTTGTTAGTGTGCCTTGACTAATAAGTTGATGTTTCTAATAAAGTGACTGTATTTTAACTTGATAGTGTTGAGTTTTAAGGTTTGTGTACTGTGTGTGCTGAATGTGTGGCGTATTTCCAAGCGTCACGAGTTGGGATAACCTCAATCATGAACTACTGCACTGTGTGCAATACATGAACAGGCATTCCAAGTAGTGGTGCTTAGATGTATCCTATCTGCTAAGCTAAGTATATTAACTCACTATTAACCTAAGTACTACACATGTATTCACAAATTAGACAAGTCATACAGTTTACATGAAAGACGCAGACAAATTAAAATAAATACGGTTTGCGTACAATTTGTCCGCTAAGTGTATCGTTCTCTCATTTAATCCATTCACACAGTCATTTACTCACTTTTCATTAAAAATAGTATTTGGTTAAAATATATAATTAAAGTTGAGGTAAGTGTTATTGCCCTTAGAAAAAATGGGCTAGGCGATATTTGCCCTTTAAGAAAATACGTACTTCTTGTACGATGACTCACAAATGGGTTATAATTTAAATAGAGACAATTGTATAGGACGGTTCTTTAGCTTAGGAATGGTACCGCCTGTAATATTAATGTCGAATATGTACAAATTACAGGTGAATACAATTTATATACAACAATAATGGAAATATAATGCATATTTAATCCTAAACTAATTAATTAATTAAATCCCAAGATGATGTGCGCGTCGTTCTCCTGTCGCTAGCGTGTTATGCCATGAATGGTAAAGCTAATATGGCTGTCTCTTGAGTGTCGTAGTCGATGGGGTTCTGTTTCGGCTGTTTGTAAAGTTACGTAGTAACAGCAAGTATGGCATGTTCTTAATGTCCTATATAACGAGTTCTTCCAGAATTCGGAGTTAGTTCGTTGGTTGATCTTATTGGTTGACACAAACACAGTTACTGTTTCTTGCTGGAAGTGTTCTAGCGCTTAGGCACTTGATGGTATAGTTCTCAAAGTAACGTATCATGTTCTTGGGTGTCGTAATTCAACTAATCACTGAGAGTACTCTAGCAGGTGTAGAGTTCCACTGTAATATGCAACCGACTAAAAGTATCACAGTTTATAGTATGGCTAATGGTCGATGTGATCAGAGTCATTCTACTGGCGCATTCACCTGCCGTGACAAAAGGTCAGCCACAATGTTGTCGGTGCCTCTGATGTGGCGGATTTCGAAGTCGAAATCTTGAAGTAGAAGACACCATCTTTGTAGCCGATGGTTTTTAGGCGACCCCTGGTTAAGGACTAATAATGGCGAACTGTCAGTGAGGACCACAAAGTGACTCCCTAAGAGGAACTTCGATAATCTCAATATACAAAACACTAGGCTTAAACACTCTAATTCAACTGTGGCATACCGAGTCTCAGCCTTCTTTAGTTTGCGGCTTACATAGAGAATTGGGTGTTTTATGCCATCCATTTCCTGCATCAGGCATCCTCCTATTGCGATAGCGCTCGCATCTGTGGTCAAAATAAAGGGTAAATTAATGTTGGGTAATCGTAAGACTGGTGGATTAGAAAAAATATGTTTCAATTTACACATTGCATCATCTAAGCTGGTACTTTTACAAATTTTTGATGGATGATTTTTAGTTAACATATCAGAAAAGACTGAGGTTAATTCTGCCCAATGTGGAATAAATTTCGAATAATAGTTAATCAGACCTAGTAAACTTCTAACTTGCTTCTTTGTGGTAGGTACTTCTAGCTTAAGGATCTTGGAAACAATTTTATCATCAGTCAACAATTTTCCTTCAGAAATTCTATGACCAAGGAAGTCTATTTGTGTATAGCCTATTTCAACCTTGGAAGGTTTGATAGTAAGTCCAAAAAGAGAGATTTGGTGGAAGACTTGTTTAAGGGTGAGTAAGTGAGAAGTCATATCAGAAGAATGGATGCATATATCATCAATATAAGCAACTACGTCATTAATTCCGTGTAATAACAATCTTGTTAGTCTTACAAATGTGGCCGGTGCGTTCTTGAGCCCAAACGGAAGATATAGCCATTCGTACAAGCCAAGAGGTGTTGCGAATGCTGTTATATGTCTACAAGAAGGGTGTAATGGAACTTGCCAATATCCTTTAGCTAAATCGGTCTTAGAAAATAAGGATGATTGAGCCATATTTAAGATAAGATCCTCACAGCTGTTCATTGGCTCTGCATCCGTTGTTGTTCTTGTATTTAATACTCGATAGTCAATGCACAAGCGAATTGTCTGGTCCTTTTTCTTCACCAGAACAATCGGTGACGAATATTGAGACATCGATTTTTGAATAATGCCATTTTTCTCTAAATCTAAAATTTCTTTATCTAAATTAGATCTGTAATGGAGAGGAATAGAATATGGTCTACATTTGACCGGTCTCAGATCTGTCAGCACAATTGAATGTGTTATTTTATCAGTGCGTCCAGGTTTGTTAGAAAAGATAGATTTATATTCGTCGAGGATAGTCAAAATGTTTTGTCGCTGTTGTTGTGTAAAAGTGTCAGAGATATGTATGTCATTTATACTTCCGTCGTCAGTCATGATTGGTACATGGATTTCAGTGTTGTCCACGTCTGTCTGATTTACCACAGATGCCACTGTTTGTAAATTGTCTTCAATGTCATTGTCGTCGTCGTCGAGATCAATCGTTGTCAATATGTCGTCAAATTTGTCGTCGATGTCGATATCACAGATTGTCGGTAATGTCCATATGTCTTCGTCGTTTTCGTCGTCGTAAGAGTGTGTCGTTAACGATGCTTCGTTTGTCGAGGTGTCATTTCGTTGAGAAATTGTCGTTTCGTCTCCGTCGCCAGTTCTTTGAGTCAGTTCATTTGTCTCATTGTCCTGTCTAACATAATATGGTTTCAACATATTTATATGGAATATTTTCAGTTTTCCATTTAAAGAGATTTCGTAATCTACTTCTGAAATTCTTCTAATGATCTTAAAAGGTCCCTGCCAGGAGGTTGACAGTAAATCTCTTTTGTCAGGTAGTAAGAGTAAAATATCCTGACCTGGATGTAGGACAATGGTTTTTGCACTTCTATTGGCGTACTGCCTGTATTTAAAACCTTTCTCCTGTAGTGATGTTCTGGCCAATATACACGAACGTATGATTTTGTCTCTGGTATCAGTGACCAAATCATAGGTGGAAATGGGAAGTTGGCTATCTACAGGTTGTGAGATGATCTCTTTATAAATGGTGAGAGGTCCTCTTGGGTTCGCTCCATACATCAATTCGAAGGGAGAGAACCCTGTACTTGATTGAGGGACTTCTCTGTATGCGAACAGCACCGTTGGGAGAAGTATGTCCCAATCGGCTGGATTTTCAGCTGTCACTTTAGATAGCATATGTTTCAGGTCCCCATTAAGCTTTTCGCAGATACCGTTTGCGGCCGGTCGATAGGGACTGGTGAAACACTGCTTGATGCCTAGTAACTTAGTTACTGATTGGGTGGCATTAGATATGAACTGGGTACCTCTATCTGAAATGATTTTCTCCGGGAAGCCAAAACGGGAGAAAATATTTAGTAATATGTCCATCACATCCTTAGAGGAGATAGATCTTAATGGCAACATTTCGGGCCACCTTGTACATAAATCCACGAGAGTAAAAATGTACCTATTCCCCTTATTCGATATGTGATTCAACGGACCTACTAGGTCAACTGCCACGATTTGGAAAGGCCTCGAGGCAGTTGTCGTTGATTGGACTTCTGCTGTAGGGTTTTTTCCCTTTTTCCCCAGTCTTTGACATACATCACAAGCTCTACAGAAAGTTTTTATATGTTGGCAAAACTTTGGCCAATAAAATTGGGTGAGGACTCTAGCCCTGGTCTTTTCATACCCCATGTGACCTCCAAAAGGGGAGTCATGGGCTAATTTTAGCACTTTGTCTCGGTGTGCTTGTGGTAGTACTATTTGCTGTGTCGTGGTCTGGTTTGTTGTGTAAAATCTAGTTAAGATGTTGTTCTGTAGCCTAAATGTCCACGATGCGTTCTTTGTTAATTTTGGCTTAAGGCCTACTAAGTTAAAGTATGGTGCTAGTGTAGGGTCATTTTTCTGTTCATTTCCAAAATTGATGTTAGTTGAGTTTGGCGCTACTATTTCTAATGATTCCTGTAGTTGGTCGGTGTTGGTTTTGTGGGTTGTCTGTCGTGTTATTGCGTTTGTGTGTTGTGTGTTTTGTTGCACATTTACAGGTTCGGTACTTGGTAGTTTGGTCGCATCCTCAATTCGAGGTTTTAATTCGGTCGTATCGTTTCTTGATTCGACCGCCCCTGCATTGTACACATCGGTAAATTCTTCCTGAATTACCTCAGTGGTTGTCTCCCTTGGTATTTTGGCAGTTTGAGACAAGCAAGAATGGTGTTTCTCTTTTGTGTTGCTATTTCTGTGGTGGATACCGTGTTTTTGCTCCCACCTTTTTATTTCTGTTTCAGAGCATGGATGTAAGTTGGGTAAATTACCAAGTATAATACCCGCGACGGGATTTTCAAGGATAGCACACAATACTCGCCCCGATATGAACGGTGTTTGAATTTCGACCAAAGCAAGGGGGTATTTCTCTATTGTACCTGAAAATGTGCGACACGTCACATGTTTGTCTGTGTAGTCTTTAGCGTCTATTAATGTTCTCCTCACCCCACAGAGAGTTGCGCCGGAATCACGAATTAATGTGCCCTTTTTGTTGTTAACAAACCCTGTATAAAAAACTAGCTTGCCTGTAGATGATAAGGCAGCGTTAGCTATTTCATTTGCAATTGGGATAATGTGACCACAATGTAGTGTTGTGTCCAGTTGGAACTTTGTACAGGTGTTGCACTTACTGTCTGTTATGGTGTTGATGACGTGTACAGCATTCCCAAGCTCGCTTTCATTGTCGTGTTGATTTTCACATTCATTTAGTGACTCAAGCTCTTCGTCAGTCGACGTTTCTACTAATGCCGCATTGGCCTGTTTCAATAACTTTCGGCCTTGACAATCTTTATTATAGTGACCCCAGCTATTGCAGAAATAACATTTAATTGCTCTGTGGTAAGCCATGCGTTTAGCTGTCTGCTTCTCTACCATCTTTTTGAGGTGTTCAGGGTAGGTGGGTGATTTGTCACACATACCGTAACTGTCGTGATGAAAATTGCAATATTGGCACCTTACTACTTTACCGACATTGGATCGTGGTTTAAATCTGCTCTGTGATTGTTTGGAGTATTTGGTGTTCACTACTGCATCTGCTGTATCATTGTGACTTATATTATGTTGAAAAATATCCCTATTTGCTGTGAAAAATGCATTCCCTTTCGCCTCGATTTCCTGAATTCTCTTACAATCCATTTGTTTTAAGAACTTGGCAAAAGGTGTGGGGATGGTGCTAACTATTTTATCTATTATAATCAGTTCCTTAAGTTTATCATGGCTATTGTTGGTTTTAGCCGAGTTAATCCATTTTGTGCATATGTCTTGGACTGTACTGACATAATCTATGAAGGTTTGGTTTGGTTGTGGAGATAATTTGGCAAATTGTTGTTGGTAACCTGCAGTGTCTAAAGAAAAATGTTGGAGAATGCGTTGTTTTAGGTACTCATAGTCTTTTCGCATTTCCTGTGGTATTGTTTCTATTACTTTCAGTGGTTCAAGAGCCAAATTCCTCATTAGAATAAATGCCCAATCTGATTTACCGATTTTATGATGAGACATGAGACATTCAAAATTTTCTAAGTAGGCGGAGATGGAATCTCCAGAACAGAAAGCCTTCACGAGACCTTTATATTTATTATATTTTTGTTCTTCCTCTTTGCTTCTTAGCTTATTTATAGATATTTCTGCGTTGGCCTCCATTTCCATCTGTTTTAGTTTAATCTGTGTCTCGGCATTTAGTTGGGCCTGTTTGGCGGCGGCCTCAAGCTCCAGCTGTTTTTCCTGAGCCTGCATCTGCATTTTCTTTTCTTCTGCCTCCATCTGCATCTGCATTTTCTTTTCTTCTGCCTCCATCTGCATCTGCATTTTCTTTTCCTCTGCTTGCATCTGCAGTTTCTTTTCTTCGGCCTCCATCTGCGATTTCTTTTCCTCTCGTTCTACCGCTCTTTCTTCACGGGCAATGTTTTCTGCGTGTGTTTTCTGTGCCCATTCCGACAATTTCTCTTCTTTATAACCTAACTTTATTCCTTGCTCAACGCATTTATCTAAGGAAGACATTTTGTGTTTTACTTGTATGTAATGTTTCTAAAGTTAAATCCCTTAGAAAAAATCTTGTGTACTCGAAAATTTTGTTAACTCCCTTACTTATTAATGTGTAAATCAAAATGCAAGGTTATGTTGGTGAAAATTTCATGAATATGCAACGAAATCAATATGATACAAAATAATACATTGATGAAACATGAGAAGTACAGCTTAGAAGTACAATGAGTATGAGGTGAAACTTAGCTCTGAATTTTGAAGCTCCTCGATGTTATCTTGCACTCTCGTTACTGTGGGAAAGGTTTCATCGGTTGGACGCGGCACTTGTTGCGGAACAATCTGCTCGTGGAGCGAGAACACATTAGTGACTGTCACAAAAAAAAAAAAATGTCAAAATAGTAACATGTCAAAAAAAATTGTTTACAGAATCAAAATGAAGAGGCGCTGTGGAGGCAATGGTGAGACATTGCCGAGGGACTCAGATTACTTCTATTTTATCGCTAGATAGCTACTAGTTTTATGTACCCTTGTAACGTTAACAATTTCTTTGATTTAAACAAATCAATGTGTTATCAAAATTGAATGTGATATGATTAAATAAATAATTTTATATGGCATTTAATAGGTTTTTAAGAAAACATTTTATGCCAAAACCGGAAAACTAGCCCCCAAAAAGCCTGTCATAGTCTTGCTCGTATCTAGATAACTAAACTTGGGTTCACACAGGCAACAATAAATCTGTTCGTTATGAGATCGAATATTTATTGTATTTACATATACAGTATGCGTTGGCGCAGTGGGTAAACAGACCCGCGCTATATTACATCTGTCAAATAGTAAACATCAAACACATAAGTATCATTTAACAGTCTAGCAAACTATCTAGCCTATGTCTATATATCTATTGATATCTATAGAGTCCCTCAAAGGCAGGCCCTGTTGCCTCTCTCAAGTCCATCCGTCCTCTGCCGGTCTCCGCGTGTCCTAACTCGACACGGGCGGTAACTCTGTCCGAGTTCCTCGTGGACCCCGCATTAGGCGGGCCACATCAGTGTCCATGGAATCATGGACTTGGGGACCATCTCTTTCGAGAAGGGTCTAGATTACTCGGGTCCTTCTCGACTCAATGGTTTCCCTTGGGCTGGAATTGCAGCCCTTTACTAAGTGAGGCGGTGACATGATTCTAGCACGTGACTACCGGGATAGAAAACGGGCGAACTAGCCACTCCACCACAGCGACTGTCATCATCATTGTCCTCTACTTCTGTCCTTCACATTAATTGGAATACACGCTCTGGTTCTAATGACGTCAGGCCCTTTGAAACTCATTTTTATTAGTTTGATTTTACACATACACTTTCCCGCGGAATGACTTAGTCAGCGTGACAGCCTCAGATGGTTACACACGACCAAAGTCGCAGCTGTTACAGCTATTCATTCTCCGATGTTTCAACATACTGGACCTGACACGTGCTACATCTTTCTACACTAGTGATCTGAAAGACGGAGTCCCAAAACGAACCAAAAACTGTCCATGCTTGAGACAGGCGGTTTATCTACTCCACCACGGAGACGCCCTCGCTTCTGAAAACTGTGATCGTTAAACTGAATGTAAGAAACAGTAACAATGAGATTACAATGTGATCTTTAAACTCAATTTAAGTCAATAGCAATAATGAGAAGACACTGAGATCGTTAACCTCAATATCGCGGAACATTGGAGCTCAGGTCAATGGGAAAAAAAATTAGGTTCGCTGGACCTTGAAGCTCAGGTCAATGGAAACAATTTCAGGTTCGCTGAACATCGGAGCTCGGGTCAATGGAAGAAATTTCAGGTTTGCTTGACCTTGGAGCTCAGGCCAATGGAACTAATTTCGGGTTGGCTGAACATAGGAGCTCAGGTTAATGGAACAAATTTCAGGTTCGCTGGACCTTGGAGCTCAGGTTAATGGAATAAATTTCAGGTTCGCTGGACCTTGGAGCTCAGGTCAATGGAATAAATTTCAGGTTCGCCGGACCTTGGAGCTCAGGTTAATGGAATAAATTTCAGGTTCACTGGACCTTGGAGCTCAGGTCAATGGGATAAATTTCATGTTCGCTGAACCTTGGAGCTCAGGTAAATGGAATAAATTTCATGTTAGTTGAACCTTGGAGCTCAGGTCAATGGAACAAATTTCAGGTTCGCTGGACCTTGGAGCTCAGGTCAATGGAACACATTTCATGTTCGCTGGACCTTGGAGCTCAGGTCAATGGAATAAATTTCATGTTCGCTGAACCTTGGAGCTCAGGTCAATGGAATAAATTTCATGTTTGCTGGACCTTGGAGCTCAGGTCAATGGAATAAATTTCATGTTCGCTGGACCTTGGAGCTCAGATCAATGGAACAGTAGACAATGTTTGTGAAGTCCAACCCTGCTTGGTGTTGCATCCATGATTCAGCACAATGGAAGCCACAATTGCTGCAACAGTCTATAGTCTAACAGTGTCAATAAAATTACTGGAACTGCGGTAAATCTGTGGGGGAAAAAAACAATATAAACATACGAAGAACTGCAGTTCTGCAGTCCTAATGCAGTAAAAGGAAGGAATTCCGACGACAGGCCTTCATCAGCAAATCGAACTCAAGAATAAATATAAACGGAATTTTAAAATATGCTTTTACATTCTAAGTGTGAACATAAAGGCTTACCTGACAAATGTGCCGACGATTCCTCCAGACATTGAAGCCAGCAAAGTGGTGACTGCCGTTCTACCGATGAAATAATTGTACAAACATAAACATTCAATACAAAGTTCATCAAAGTTACAAAGTATGATTCTGTCTATGAAATATTTGGCACACGTAAACGCTCAAAACACAGTAATGACTACTGTTATGCCAACCACAAATTGTATAAACATAAACACTCAATGGTGACTGCGTCCTGCCAACCAAAAATTGGACAAACATGAACACTCAATGCATAGTGGTGACTGCCGTCCTGTCCACACACACAAAAAAAAAAAATACATTGTACAAACATAAACATCCAATTACTAAAATAAAACATAGCATGTCTGATCACATCGAACATAGGGCTGACTTGTTGAATTGATTCCCAAAGGAATGAACACAAAATACAACAAGAAAGCTCAACACTAGGAAACACACACACCGATGCAAGCCATCGTGTCGAAAACAGTCTTCATCAGCGGGGAAAATTTAATAATTAGCTAGAAAACTGAATAATTACAAGCAGATATAAGCAATCTATATGGCTAAACAAACAGTTAAACTTAACCATATAGCATATAGTGACGATGAGTTATGATAGATCTGAATGTATTCTACAATAATAATAATTTTTAAAATTAAAAACCTTTAAAAAAATTCCCGAAGCAGAAACCTGTTGTACGTGTGCAATGTGTCAGGAGCACCACATGCTGTAGGCCTCAATGCACGGAGGAGTAGGGGTCCAATCTTTCCGTCTCTTAGCGGACGACAAGCGAAGGTCCCAAACTCTCTAACAGCGCTCTCAAGACATTATAATCAGCGTACCCTCTAAACGATTACACATACATGTATCCGCTTTCACATATCGAATGTATATATTTCACATATTATTTCATATATATATATATAAACCATAGGTGAAAAAAATGTTGAATATTGATTCGTGTTGGGTTGAGAAACACTAAAGTATAACCGTTACCTGTGGCACCGATGTTTGTAATTCAGAATTCAGTGTGTTATCCATTGATAAGTATTCTGAATTTTCAGTAGGTTAATGTCGTCCTTTATCTATTCCCAGGTAGTGTTATCTCCGGTGTCTTCTTTGGCGTATCTTCCTGTGTTAGGATGTACGCAAGCTATGAGAATTTTATTTCTTAAAATGTCCTCCAGGACGTCTTCTGTGTTTCCTTATATTTACCATAGCGTATTCGTTTGTCAGTGTGTCAGTTCAGGTGGCTCTTGTCATTTTTCGGAACACCGGGACTCGAGTGCCTCTATACCGCTTTTATCTCGTTGATTCGTTGTCCGTATTTCAGAACCATGTGTTGCGAATGACCAGATGTGAATTCGAAGGATACTTTACTGTAGATCAAACTGTATCTAATTTCCAGTTGCGGTGTTTATGTTTTTCTGTAAATGTCTTTTTTGGGGAATGTTTGGTTAATGTGTGTATGATGATATAGCCCTGTACACTGAATCAGCCATGTACGAAGGTAGATCCGCGTACAATGATACAGCCGTTTACAATGACATAAAAGTGCACACTAATACCGAATTTACAATGATACAATCGTGTACGATCATTCAGGTCGGTACAATGATACAGCTTGTTACAATGATACAGGTCGGTACAATGATATAGCTTGTTACAATGATACAGGTCGGTACAATATTACAGCTTGTTACAATGATACAGGTCGGTACAATGATACAGCTTGTTACAATGATACAGGTCGGTACAATGATACAGCTTGTTACAATGATATAGGTTGGTACAATGATACCGCTTGTTACAATGATACAGGTCGGTACAATGCTACCGCTTGTTACAATGATACAGGTCGGTACAATGATACAGCTTGTTACAATGATACAGGTCGGTACAATATTACAGCTTGTTACAATGATTCAGGTCGGTACAATGATACCGCTTGTTACAATGATACAGGTCGGTACAATGATACAGCTTGTTACAATGATATAGGTCGGTACAATGATACAGCTTGTTACAATGATACAGGTCGGTACAATGATACAGCTTGTTACAATGATTCAGGTCGGTACAATGATACCGCTTGTTACAATGATACAGGTCGGTACAATGATACCGCTTGTTACAATGATACAGGTCTGTACAATGATACCGCTTGTTACAATGATACAGGTCGGTACAATGATACAGCTTGTTACAATGATACAGGTCGGTACAATATTACAGCCTGTTACAATGAATCAGGTCGGTACAATGATACCGCTTTTTACAATGATACAGGTTGGTACGATGATACATTTCGGTACAATGATACAGGTCGGTACAATGATACAGCTTGTTACAATGATACAGGTCGGTACAATGATACAGCTTGTTACAATGATACAGGTCGGTACAATGATACAGCTTGTTACAATGATACAGGTCGGTACAATGATACAGCTTGTTACAATGATACAGGTCGGTACAATGATACAGCTTGTTACAATTATACAGATCGGTACAATATTACAGCTTGTTACAATGATACAGGTCGGTACAATGATACAGCTTGTTACAATGATACAGGTCGGTACAATATTACAGCTTGTTACAATGATACAGGTTGGTACAATGATACAGTTTGTTACAATGATACAGGTCAGTACAATGATACAGTTTGTTACAATGATACAGGTTGGTACGATGATACATTTCGGTACAATGATACAGGTCGGTACAGTGCTACATGTAGGTACAGTGATATATGTAGGTACAGTACTACATGTCGGTACAGTGCTAAATGTCGGTACAGTGCTACAGATCGGTACAGAGCTACATGTCGCTACGATGATACATTTCGGTACAATGATACAGGTCGGTACAGTGCTACATGTAGGTACAATGATACTTGTCGGTACAGTGCTACATGTAGGTACAGTGCAATTGATCGGTACAGTGCCGCAGGTCGGTACAATGATACATCATCATCATCATGTGCCATGCCGATAAGCGTTGGCGGTCATGTTTTGTCATCTCACTCGATCACTAGAGTCGTGGATCAGCTCTGTGTTCCTGTCTCGACCATGCCACGTGGCAAAGCCATCTAGGTATTTACTTCTCGGTCTTCCCCTTCGTCTCTACCCTTCGATCTTGCCAGTTGTCACCAAGTTCTCCAATTCATTTCTTCTCATAATATTCCCAAGATATTGTGATTGTCTACGTCTAATGTCTCTAATCAGTTTACGAACTACATTTGTTTCTTGAAGGTCTTGTTCGTTGGTTTTTTATTTTTGTCTGTCCATGGTATACTTAGCATTTTCCTCAGAAACCACATTTCCACAGCCATCAGATGTTTTCAGCTTGTCTGCGCACTGCCATGCTTCACATCCATAAAATAGTACAAATTCTATGTAGTACCTCAACACAGTTCTCGTTTCAAATGATATCTTTTTATTGGCCAGTATATTTTTCATCTTGCAAAATGCTACCTACCCAATGGCAGTTCTTGTTCCAATTTCTTCAAGCATCTCCCATTAGATGTTATGATTGTTCCGAGATAGCTGTAACGATTCACTTGTTTAAGAATATGCCTATTTACTTGTATATTGCATTGTGGTATTTCCTTCTTCTAAGTGACGACCATAATCTGTGTCTTCTTACAATTCAGTTCTAACCCTAGTCGTTCACTGTGTGCAACAATTGCATCTACTAAATGGTGCAGGTCCTGCTCATTGTCTGCAACCAAGACTGTATCATCTGCATATCTAATGTTATTGATTCATCGTCCGTCAATGTTGGTTCCTTCCATATCTTCTATATTTCTGAAAATATTTTCACTGTACAGGGAAAAAAGATCTGGAGACATTGCATATCCATGTCTCACACTTCTCTTTATAAGCTGATATTGATCTACTTCATTATCAATTCTAATGGCAGCTTGTTGTTTCCAATATATGTTTTTACAAGTCTAAGGTCTTGTGTACAATGATGCAGGTCAGTAAAATGATACAGGTATGTACAATGATACAGCTCGGCATAGTGCTACATGTCGGAACAATGATACTGCTCGCTACAGCTCTACAGGCCAGTACAATGATACAGGTCGGTACAATGATACAGGTCGGTACAGTGCTACTGGTCGGTACAGTGCTACTGGTCGGTACAATGATACAGGTCGGTAAAATGATACAGCTCGGCATAGTGCTACATGTCGGAACAATGATACTGCTCGCTACAGCTCTACAGGTCGGTACAATGATACAGGTCGGTACAGTGATACAGGTCGGTACAGTGATACAGGTTGGTGCAATGATACATATCGGTACAATGATACAGGTCGGTACAGTGCTACTGGTCGGTACAATGATACAGGTCGGTACAATGATACATATCGGTACATTGCTAAGGGTCGGTACAGCACTAATGGTCGGTACAATGATACAGGTCTGTACAATGATACAGGTCGATACAATGGTACAGGTCGGTAGAATGATACAGGTCGGTACAATGATACATATCGGTACATTGATACGGGTCGGTACAATGATACAGGTCGGTACAATGATACAGGTCAGTACAATGATACAAGTCGGTGCAATGATACAGGTCGGTACAATGATACAGGTCGGTACACTGCTACATGTCGGTACAGTGGTACAGGCAGGTACAAAGACTTACTTTGCTGCCAGTTTCCACTTGCCCCTGGATATGCCGAAAGTGCTTCCACAGTTGAAGGCCAGCCAGCCCCACCTGCCGACAGAGTGTCATTTATTTGTTACTCTGTCCAGACAACAACGCCTAACTCTGTCCAGACAACAAACCCTACCTTTGTCCGGACAACAACACCTAACTCTGTCCAGATAACAACACCTAACTCTGTCCAGATAACAACACCTAACTCTGTCCAGATAACAACACCTAACTCTGTCCAGATAACAACACCTAACTCTGTCCAGATAACAACACCTAACTCTGTCCAGATAACAACCCCTAACTCTGTCCAGATAACAACACCTAACTCTGTCCAGATAACAACACCTAACCCTGTCCAGATAACAACACCTAACTCTGTCCAGATAACAACCCCTAACTCTGTCCAGATAACAACACCTAACTCTGTCCAGATAACAACACCTAACTCTGTCCAGATAACAACACCTAACTCTGTCCAGACAACAACACCTAACTCTGTCCAGATAACAACCCCTAACGCTGTCCAGATAACAACACCTAACTCTGTCCAGATAACAACACCTAACTCTGTCCAGACAACAACACCTAACTCTGTCCAGATAACAACAACTAACTCTGTCCAGAAAACAACACCTAACTCTGTCCAGATAACAACACCTAACACTGTCCAGATAACAACCTCTAACTCTGTCCAGATAACAACACCTAACTCTGTCCAGATAACAACACCTAACTCTGTCCAGATAACAACACCTAACTCTGTCCAGACAACAACACCTAACTCTGTCCAGATAACAACACCTAACTCTGTCCAGACAACAACACCAAACTCTGTCCAGATAACAACACTTAACTCTGTCCAGATAACAACACCTAACTCTGTCCAGATAACAACACCTAACTCTGTCCAGACAACAACACCTAACACTGTCCAGATAACAACACCTAACTCTGTCCAGACAACAACACCTAAGTCTGTCCAGATAACAACACCTAACTCTGTCCAGATAACAACACCTAACTCTGTCCAGACAACAACACCTAACTCTGTCCAGATAACAACACCTAACTCTGTCCAGACAAAAACACCTAACTCTGTCCAGATAACAACACCTAACTCTGTCCAGATAACAACACCTAACTCTGTCCAGACAACAACACTTAACTCTGTCCAGATAAAAACACCTAACTCTGTCCAGACAACAACCCCTAACTCTGTCCAGATAACAACCCCTAACTCTGTCCAGATAACAACCCCTAACTCTGTCCAGACAACAACCCCTAACTCTGTCCAGATAACAACACCTAACTCTGTCCAGATAACAACCCCTAACTCTGTCCAGATAACAACCCCTAACTCTGTCCAGACAACAACCCCTAACTCTGTCCAGATAACAACACATAACTCTGTCCAGATAACAACACCTAACTCTGTCCAGATAACAACCCCTAACTCTGTCCAGATAACAACCCCTAACTCTGTCCAGATAACAACCCCTAACTCCATCCAGACAACAACCCCTAACTCTGTCCAGACAACAACACCTAACTCTGTCCAGATAACAACCCCTAACTCTGTCCAGACAACAACACCTAACTCTGTCCAGACAACAACACCTAACTCTGTCCAGATAACAACACCTAACTCTGTCCAGATAACAACCCCTAACTCTGTCCAGATAACAACACCTAACTCTGTCCAGATAACAACAGCTAACTCTGTCCAGATAACAACACCTAACTCTGTCCAGATAACAACCCCTAACTCTGTCCAGATAACAACCCCTAACTCTGTCCAGATAACAACACCTAACTCTGTCCAGGCAACAACCCCTAACTCTGTCCAGATAACACCCCCTAACTCTGTCCAGACAACAACCCCTAACTCTGTCCAGACAACAACGCCTAACTCTGTCCAGATAACAACACCTAACTCTGTCCAGATAACAACCCCTAACTCTGTCCAGACAACAACCCCTAACTCTGTCCAGACAACAACCCCTAACTCTGTCCAGACAACAACCCCTAACTCTGTCCAGATAACAACCCCTAACTCTGTCCAGATAACAACCCCTAACTCTGTCCAGATAACAACACCTAACTCTGTCCAGACAACAACACCTAACTGTGTCCAGACAACAACCCCTAACTCTGTCCAGATAACAACCCCTAACTCTGTCCAGACAACAACACCTAACTCTGTCCAGATAACAACACCTAACTCTGTCCAGATAACAACCCCTAACTCTGTCCAGATAACAACCCCTAACTCTGTCCAGATAACAACCCCTACCTCGGTCCAGATAACAACCCTTAACTCTGTCCAGATAACAACACCTAACTCTGTCCAGATAACAACCCCTAACTCTGTCCAGACAACAACCCCTAACTCTGTCCAGATAACAACCCCTAACTCTGTCCAGATAACAACCCCTAACTCTGTCCAGATAACAACCCCTAACTCTGTCCAGACAACAACCCCTAACTCTGTCCAGATAACAACCCCTAACTCTGTCCAGATAACAACCCCTAACTCTGTCCAGATAACAACCCCTAACTCTGTCCAGACAACAACCCCTAACACTGTCCAGATAACAACACCTAACTCTGTCCAGATAACAACCCCTAACTCTGTCCAGATAACAACCCCTAACTCTGTCCAGATAACAACCCCTAACTCTGTCCAGACAACAACCCCTAACTCTGTCCAGACAACAACCCCTAACTCTGTCCAGATAACAACACCTAAGTCTGTCTAGATAACAACACCTAACTCTGTACAGATAACAACACCTAAGTCTGTCTAGACAACATCCCCTAACTCTGTCCAGATAACAACCCCTAACTCTGTCCAGACAACAACACCTAACTCTGTCCAGATAACAACACCTAACTCTGTCCAGATAACAACACCTAACTCTGTCCAGATAACAACACCTAACTCTGTCCAGATAACAACACCTAACGCTTTCCAGACAACAACACCTAACTCTGTCCAGATAACAACACCTAACTCTGTCCAGACAACAACACCTAACTCTGTCCAGATAACAACCCCTAACCCTGTCCAGATAACAACACCTAACTCTGTCCAGATAACAACACCTAACTCTGTCCAGACAACAACCCCTAACTCTGTCCAGATAACAACACCTAACTCTGTCCAGATAACAACACCTAACTCTGTCCAGATAACAACCCCTAACTCTGTCCAGATAACAACCCCTAACTCTGTCCAGATAACAACCCCTAACTCCGTCCAGACAACAACACCTAACTCTGTCCAGATAACAACACCTAACTCTGTCCAGATAACAACCCCTAACTCTGTCCAGATAACAACACCTAACTCTGTCCAGACAACAACACCTAACTCTGTCCAGACAACAACACCTAACTCTGTCCAGATAACAACACCTAACTCTGTCCAGATAACAACCCCTAACTCTGTCCAGATAACAACACCTAACTCTGTCCAGATAACAACAGCTAACTCTGTCCAGACAACAACACCTAACTCTGTCCAGATAACAACCCCTCACTCTGTCCAGATAACAACCCCTAACTCTGTCCAGATAACAACACCTAACTCTGTCCAGACAACAACCCCTAACTCTGTCCAGATAACACCCCCTAACTCTGTCCAGACAACAACCCCTAACACTGTCCAGACAACAACGCCTAACGCTGTCCAGATAACAACACCTAACTCTGTCCAGACAACAACCCCTAACTCTGTCCAGATAACAACCCCTAACTCTGTCCAGACAACAACACCTAACTCTGTCCAGATAACAACCCCTAACTCTGTCCAGATAACAACCCCTAACTCTGTCCAGACAACAACCCCTAACTCTGTCCAGACAACAACCCCTAACTCTGTCCAGATAACAACACCTAAGTCTGTCAAGATAACAACCCCTAACTCTGTCCAGATAACAACACCTAACTCTGTCCAGACAACAACCCCTAACTCTGTCCAGATAACAACCCCTAACTCTGTCCAGATAACAACACCTAACTCTGTCCAGACAACAACCCCTAACTCTGTCCAGACAACAACACCTAACTCTGTCCAGACAACAACACCTAACTCTGTCCAGACAACAACCCCTAACTCTGTCCAGATAACAACCCCTAACTCTGTCCAGATAATAACACCTAACTCTGTCCAGACAACAACACCTAACTCTGTCCAGACAACAACCCCTAACACTGTCCAGATAACAACACCTAACTCTGTCCAGATAACAACCCCTAACTCTGTCCAGATAACAACCCCTAACTCTGTCCAGACAACAACCCCTAACTCTGTCCAGACAACAACCCCTAACTCTGTCCAGACAACAACCCCTAACTCTGTCCAGATAACAACACCTAAGTCTGTCTAGATAACAACACCTAACTCTGTACAGATAACAACACCTAAGTCTGTCTAGACAACATCCCCTAACTCTGTCCAGATAACAACCCCTAACTCTGTCCAGATAACAACACCTAACTCTGTCCAGATAACAACCCCTAACTCTGTCCAGATAACAACACCTAACTCTGTCCAGACAACAACACCTAACTCTGTCCAGACAACAACCCCTAACACTGTCCAGATAACAACACCTAACTCTGTCCAGATAACAACCCCTAACTCTGTCCAGATAACAACCCCTAACTCTGTCCAGATAACAACCCCTAACTCTGTCCAGACAACAACCCCTAACTCTGTCCAGACAACAACCCCTAACTCTGTCCAGATAACAACACCTAACTCTGTACAGATAACAACACCTAACTCTGTACAGATAACAACACCTAAGTCTGTCTAGACAACATCCCCTAACTCTGTCCAGATAACAACCCCTAACTCTGTCCAGACAACAACACCTAACTCTGTCCAGATAACAACACCTAACTCTGTCCAGATAACAACACCTAACTCTGTCCAGATAACAACACCTAACTCTGTCCAGATAACAACACCTAACGCTTTCCAGACAACAACACCTAACTCTGTCCAGACAACAACACCTAACTCTGTCCAGATAACAACCCCTAACTCTGTCCAGATAACAACCCCTAACCCTGTCCAGATAACAACACCTAACTCTGTCCAGACAACAACCCCTAACTCTGTCCAGATAACAACCCCTAACTCTGTCCAGATAACAACACCTAACTCTGTCCAGATAACAACACCTAACTCTGTCCAGATAACAACCCCTAACTCTGTCCAGATAACAACCCCTAACTCTGTCCAGATAACAACCCCTAACTCCGTCCAGACAACAACCCCTAACTCTGTCCAGACAACAACACCTAACTCTGTCCAGATAACAACCCCTAACTCTGTCCAGACAACAACACCTAACTCTGTCCAGACAACAACACCTAACTCTGTCCAGATAACAACACCTAACTCTGTCCAGATAACAACCCCTAACTCTGTCCAGATAACAACACCTAACTCTGTCCAGATAACAACAGCTAACTCTGTCCAGACAACAACACCTAACTCTGTCCAGATAACAACCCCTCACTCTGTCCAGATAACAACCCCTAACTCTGTCCAGATAACAACACCTAACTCTGTCCAGACAACAACCCCTAACTCTGTCCAGATAACACCCTCTAACTCTGTCCAGACAACAACCCCTAACTCTGTCCAGACAACAACGCCTAACGCTGTCCAGATAACAACACCTAACTCTGTCCAGATAACAACCCCTAACTCTGTCCAGACAACAACCCCTAACTCTGTCCAGACAACAACCCCTAACTCTGTCCAGACAACAACCCCTAACTCTGTCCAGATAACAACCCCTAACTCTGTCCAGACAACAACACCTAACTCTGTCCAGATAACAACACCTAACTCTGTCCAGATAACAACCCCTAACTCTGTCCAGATAACAACCCCTAACTCTGTCCAGATAACAACCCCTACCTCGGTCCAGATAACAACACTTAACTCTGTCCAGATAACAACACCTAACTCTGTCCAGATAACAACCCCTAACTCTGTCCAGACAACAACCCCTAACTCTGTCCAGATAACAACCCCTAACTCTGTCCAGATAACAACCCCTAACTCTGTCCAGATAACAACCCCTAACTCTGTCCAGACAACAACCCCTAACTCTGTCCAGATAACAACCCCTAACTCTGTCCAGATAACAACCCCTAACTCTGTCCAGATAACAACCCCTAACTCTGTCCAGACAACAACCCCTAACACTGTCCAGATAACAACACCTAACTCTGTCCAGATAACAACCCCTAACTCTGTCCAGATAACAACCCCTAACTCTGTCCAGATAACAACCCCTAACTCTGTCCAGACAACAACCCCTAACTCTGTCCAGACAACAACCCCTAACTCTGTCCAGATAACAACACCTAAGTCTGTCTAGATAACAACACCTAACTCTGTACAGATAACAACACCTAAGTCTGTCTAGACAACATCCCCTAACTCTGTCCAGATAACAACCCCTAACTCTGTCCAGACAACAACACCTAACTCTGTCCAGATAACAACACCTAACTCTGTCCAGATAACAACACCTAACTCTGTCCAGATAACAACACCTAACTCTGTCCAGATAACAACACCTAACGCTTTCCAGACAACAACACCTAACTCTGTCCAGATAACAACACCTAACTCTGTCCAGATAACAACCCCTAACTCTGTCCAGATAACAACACCTAACTCTGTCCAGATAACAACAGCTAACTCTGTCCAGACAACAACACCTAACTCTGTCCAGATAACAACCCCTCACTCTGTCCAGATAACAACCCCTAACTCTGTCCAGATAACAACACCTAACTCTGTCCAGACAACAACCCCTAACTCTGTCCAGATAACACCCCCTAACTCTGTCCAGACAACAACCCCTAACTCTGTCCAGACAACAACGCCTAACGCTGTCCAGATAACAACACCTAACTCTGTCCAGATAACAACCCCTAACTCTGTCCAGACAACAACCCCTAACTCTGTCCAGACAACAACCCCTAACTCTGTCCAGATAACAACCCCTAACTCTGTCCAGACAACAACACCTAACTCTGTCCAGATAACAACACCTAACTCTGTCCAGATAACAACCCCTAACTCTGTCCAGATAACAACCCCTAACTCTGTCCAGATAACAACCCCTACCTCGGTCCAGATAACAACCCTTAACTCTGTCCAGATAACAACACCTAACTCTGTCCAGATAACAACCCCTAACTCTGTCCAGACAACAACCCCTAACTCTGTCCAGATAACAACCCCTAACTCTGTCCAGATAACAACCCCTAACTCTGTCCAGATAACAACCCCTAACTCTGTCCAGACAACAACCCCTAACTCTGTCCAGATAACAACACCTAACGCTTTCCAGACAACAACACCTAACTCTGTCCAGATAACAACACCTAACTCTGTCCAGATAACAACCCCTAACTCTGTCCAGATAACAACACCTAACTCTGTCCAGATAACAACAGCTAACTCTGTCCAGACAACAACACCTAACTCTGTCCAGATAACAACCCCTCACTCTGTCCAGATAACAACCCCTAACTCTGTCCAGATAACAACACCTAACTCTGTCCAGACAACAACCCCTAACTCTGTCCAGATAACACCCCCTAACTCTGTCCAGACAACAACCCCTAACTCTGTCCAGACAACAACGCCTAACGCTGTCCAGATAACAACACCTAACTCTGTCCAGATAACAACCCCTAACTCTGTCCAGACAACAACCCCTAACTCTGTCCAGACAACAACCCCTAACTCTGTCCAGATAACAACCCCTAACTCTGTCCAGACAACAACACCTAACTCTGTCCAGATAACAACACCTAACTCTGTCCAGATAACAACCCCTAACTCTGTCCAGATAACAACCCCTAACTCTGTCCAGATAACAACCCCTACCTCGGTCCAGATAACAACCCTTAACTCTGTCCAGATAACAACACCTAACTCTGTCCAGATAACAACCCCTAACTCTGTCCAGACAACAACCCCTAACTCTGTCCAGATAACAACCCCTAACTCTGTCCAGATAACAACCCCTAACTCTGTCCAGATAACAACCCCTAACTCTGTCCAGACAACAACCCCTAACTCTGTCCAGATAACAACCCCTAACTCTGTCCAGATAACAACCCCTAACTCTGTCCAGATAACAACCCCTAACTCTGTCCAGATAACAACCCCTAACTCTGTCCAGATAACAACACCTAAGTCTGTCTAGATAACAACACCTAACTCTGTACAGATAACAACACCTAAGTCTGTCTAGACAACATCCCCTAACTCTGTCCAGATAACAACCCCTAACTCTGTCCAGATAACAACACCTAACTCTGTCCAGATAACAACCCCTAACTCTGTCCAGATAACAACACCTAACTCTCTCCAGACAACAACACCTAACTCTGTCCAGACAACAACCCCTAACACTGTCCAGATAACAACACCTAACTCTGTCCAGATAACAACCCCTAACTCTGTCCAGATAACAACCCCTAACTCTGTCCAGATAACAACCCCTAACTCTGTCCAGACAACAACCCCTAACTCTGTCCAGACAACAACCCCTAACTCTGTCCAGATAACAACACCTAAGTCTGTCTAGATAACAACACCTAACTCTGTACAGATAACAACACCTAAGTCTGTCTAGACAACATCCCCTAACTCTGTCCAGATAACAACCCCTAACTCTGTCCAGACAACAACACCTAGCTCTGTCCAGATAACAACACCTAACTCTGTCCAGATAACAACACCTAACTCTGTCCAGATAACAACACCTAACTCTGTCCAGATAACAACACCTAACGCTTTCCAGACAACAACACCTAACTCTGTCCAGATAACAACACCTAACTCTGTCCAGACAACAACACCTAACTCTGTCCAGATAACAACCCCTAACCCTGTCCAGATAACAACACCTAACTCTGTCCAGATAACAACACCTAACTCTGTCCAGACAACAACCCCTAACTCTGTCCAGATAACAACACCTAACTCTGTCCAGATAACAACACCTAACTCTGTCCAGATAACAACCCCTAACTCTGTCCAGATAACAACCCCTAACTCTGTCCAGATAACAACCCCTAACTCCGTCCAGACAACAACCCCTAACTCTGTCCAGACAACAACACCTAACTCTGTCCAGATAACAACCCCTAACTCTGTCCAGACAACAACCCCTAACTCTGTCCAGATAACAACCCCTAACTCTGTCCAGATAACAACCCCTAACTCTGTCCAGATAACAACCCCTAACTCTGTCCAGACAACAACCCCTAACTCTGTCCAGATAACAACCCCTAACTCTGTCCAGATAACAACCCCTAACTCTGTCCAGATAACAACCCCTAACTCTGTCCAGACAACAACCCCTAACACTGTCCAGATAACAACACCTAACTCTGTCCAGATAACAACCCCTAACTCTGTCCAGATAACAACCCCTAACTCTGTCCAGATAACAACCCCTAACTCTGTCCAGACAACAACCCCTAACTCTGTCCAGACAACAACCCCTAACTCTGTCCAGATAACAACACCTAAGTCTGTCTAGATAACAACACCTAACTCTGTACAGATAACAACACCTAAGTCTGTCTAGACAACATCCCCTAACTCTGTCCAGATAACAACCCCTAACTCTGTCCAGACAACAACACCTAACTCTGTCCAGATAACAACACCTAACTCTGTCCAGATAACAACACCTAACTCTGTCCAGATAACAACACCTAACTCTGTCCAGATAACAACACCTAACGCTTTCCAGACAACAACACCTAACTCTGTCCAGATAACAACACCTAACTCTGTCCAGATAACAACCCCTAACTCTGTCCAGATAACAACACCTAACTCTGTCCAGATAACAACAGCTAACTCTGTCCAGACAACAACACCTAACTCTGTCCAGATAACAACCCCTCACTCTGTCCAGATAACAACCCCTAACTCTGTCCAGATAACAACACCTAACTCTGTCCAGACAACAACCCCTAACTCTGTCCAGATAACACCCCCTAACTCTGTCCAGACAACAACCCCTAACTCTGTCCAGACAACAACGCCTAACGCTGTCCAGATAACAACACCTAACTCTGTCCAGATAACAACCCCTAACTCTGTCCAGACAACAACCCCTAACTCTGTCCAGACAACAACCCCTAACTCTGTCCAGATAACAACCCCTAACTCTGTCCAGACAACAACACCTAACTCTGTCCAGATAACAACACCTAACTCTGTCCAGATAACAACCCCTAACTCTGTCCAGATAACAACCCCTAACTCTGTCCAGATAACAACCCCTACCTCGGTCCAGATAACAACCCTTAACTCTGTCCAGATAACAACACCTAACTCTGTCCAGATAACAACCCCTAACTCTGTCCAGACAACAACCCCTAACTCTGTCCAGATAACAACCCCTAACTCTGTCCAGATAACAACCCCTAACTCTGTCCAGATAACAACCCCTAACTCTGTCCAGACAACAACCCCTAACTCTGTCCAGATAACAACACCTAACGCTTTCCAGACAACAACACCTAACTCTGTCCAGATAACAACACCTAACTCTGTCCAGATAACAACCCCTAACTCTGTCCAGATAACAACACCTAACTCTGTCCAGATAACAACAGCTAACTCTGTCCAGACAACAACACCTAACTCTGTCCAGATAACAACCCCTCACTCTGTCCAGATAACAACCCCTAACTCTGTCCAGATAACAACACCTAACTCTGTCCAGACAACAACCCCTAACTCTGTCCAGATAACACCCCCTAACTCTGTCCAGACAACAACCCCTAACTCTGTCCAGACAACAACGCCTAACGCTGTCCAGATAACAACACCTAACTCTGTCCAGATAACAACCCCTAACTCTGTCCAGACAACAACCCCTAACTCTGTCCAGACAACAACCCCTAACTCTGTCCAGATAACAACCCCTAACTCTGTCCAGACAACAACACCTAACTCTGTCCAGATAACAACACCTAACTCTGTCCAGATAACAACCCCTAACTCTGTCCAGATAACAACCCCTAACTCTGTCCAGATAACAACCCCTACCTCGGTCCAGATAACAACCCTTAACTCTGTCCAGATAACAACACCTAACTCTGTCCAGATAACAACCCCTAACTCTGTCCAGACAACAACCCCTAACTCTGTCCAGATAACAACCCCTAACTCTGTCCAGATAACAACCCCTAACTCTGTCCAGATAACAACCCCTAACTCTGTCCAGACAACAACCCCTAACTCTGTCCAGATAACAACCCCTAACTCTGTCCAGATAACAACCCCTAACTCTGTCCAGATAACAACCCCTAACTCTGTCCAGATAACAACCCCTAACTCTGTCCAGATAACAACACCTAAGTCTGTCTAGATAACAACACCTAACTCTGTACAGATAACAACACCTAAGTCTGTCTAGACAACATCCCCTAACTCTGTCCAGATAACAACCCCTAACTCTGTCCAGATAACAACACCTAACTCTGTCCAGATAACAACCCCTAACTCTGTCCAGATAACAACACCTAACTCTCTCCAGACAACAACACCTAACTCTGTCCAGACAACAACCCCTAACACTGTCCAGATAACAACACCTAACTCTGTCCAGATAACAACCCCTAACTCTGTCCAGATAACAACCCCTAACTCTGTCCAGATAACAACCCCTAACTCTGTCCAGACAACAACCCCTAACTCTGTCCAGACAACAACCCCTAACTCTGTCCAGATAACAACACCTAAGTCTGTCTAGATAACAACACCTAACTCTGTACAGATAACAACACCTAAGTCTGTCTAGACAACATCCCCTAACTCTGTCCAGATAACAACCCCTAACTCTGTCCAGACAACAACACCTAGCTCTGTCCAGATAACAACACCTAACTCTGTCCAGATAACAACACCTAACTCTGTCCAGATAACAACACCTAACTCTGTCCAGATAACAACACCTAACGCTTTCCAGACAACAACACCTAACTCTGTCCAGATAACAACACCTAACTCTGTCCAGACAACAACACCTAACTCTGTCCAGATAACAACCCCTAACCCTGTCCAGATAACAACACCTAACTCTGTCCAGATAACAACACCTAACTCTGTCCAGACAACAACCCCTAACTCTGTCCAGATAACAACACCTAACTCTGTCCAGATAACAACACCTAACTCTGTCCAGATAACAACCCCTAACTCTGTCCAGATAACAACCCCTAACTCTGTCCAGATAACAACCCCTAACTCCGTCCAGACAACAACCCCTAACTCTGTCCAGACAACAACACCTAACTCTGTCCAGATAACAACCCCTAACTCTGTCCAGACAACAACACCTAACTCTTTCCAGACAACAACACCTAACTCTGTCCAGATAACAACACCTAACTCTGTCCAGATAACAACCCCTAACTCTGTCCAGATAACAACACCTAACTCTGTCCAGATAACAACAGCTAACTCTGTCCAGACAACAACACCTAACTCTGTCCAGATAACAACCCCTCACTCTGTCCAGATAACAACCCCTAACTCTGTCCAGATAACAACACCTAACTCTGTCCAGACAACAACCCCTAACTCTGTCCAGATAACACCCCCTAACTCTGTCCAGACAACAACCCCTAACTCTGTCCAGACAACAACGCCTAACGCTGTCCAGATAACAACACCTAACTCTGTCCAGATAACAACCCCTAACTCTGTCCAGACAACAACCCCTAACTCTGTCCAGACAACAACCCCTAACTCTGTCCAGACAACAACCCCTAACTCTGTCCAGATAACAACCCCTAACTCTGTCCAGACAACAACACCTAACTCTGTCCAGATAACAACACCTAACTCTGTCCAGATAACAACCCCTAACTCTGTCCAGATAACAACCCCTAACTCTGTCCAGATAACAACCCCTACCTCGGTCCAGATAACAACCCTTAACTCTGTCCAGATAACAACACCTAACTCTGTCCAGATAACAACCCCTAACTCTGTCCAGACAACAACCCCTAACTCTGTCCAGATAACAACCCCTAACTCTGTCCAGATAACAACCCCTAACTCTGTCCAGATAACAACCCCTAACTCTGTCCAGACAACAACCCCTAACTCTGTCCAGATAACAACCCCTAACTCTGTCCAGATAACAACCCCTAACTCTGTCCAGATAACAACCCCTAACTCTGTCCAGACAACAACCAGTAACACTGTCCAGATAACAACACCTAACTCTGTCCAGATAACAACCCCTAACTCTGTCCAGATAACAACCCCTAACTCTGTCCAGATAACAACCCCTAACTCTGTCCAGACAACAACCCCTAACTCTGTCCAGACAACAACCCCTAACTCTGTCCAGATAACAACACCTAAGTCTGTCTAGATAACAACACCTAACTCTGTACAGATAACAACACCTAAGTCTGTCTAGACAACATCCCCTAACTCTGTCCAGATAACAACCCCTAACTCTGTCCAGACAACAACACCTAACTCTGTCCAGATAACAACACCTAACTCTGTCCAGATAACAACACCTAACTCTGTCCAGATAACAACACCTAACTCTGTCCAGATAACAACACCTAACGCTTTCCAGACAACAACTCCTAACTCTGTCCAGATAACAACACCTAACTCTGTCCAGACAACAACACCTAACTCTGTCCAGATAACAACCCCTAACCCTGTCCAGATAACAACACCTAACTCTGTCCAGATAACAACACCTAACTCTGTCCAGACAACAACCCCTAACTCTGTCCAGATAACAACACCTAACTCTGTCCAGATAACAACACCTAACTCTGTCCAGATAACAACCCCTAACTCTGTCCAGATAACAACCCCTAACTCTGTCCAGATAACAACCCCTAACTCCGTCCAGACAACAACCCCTAACTCTGTCCAGACAACAACACCTAACTCTGTCCAGATAACAACCCCTAACTCTGTCCAGACAACAACACCTAACTCTGTCCAGACAACAACACCTAACTCTGTCCAGATAACAACACCTAACTCTGTCCAGATAACAACCCCTAACTCTGTCCAGATAACAACACCTAACTCTGTCTAGATAACAACAGCTAACTCTGTCCAGACAACAACACCTAACTCTGTCCAGATAACAACCCCTCACTCTGTCCAGATAACAACCCCTAACTCTGTCCAGATAACAACACCTAACTCTGTCCAGACAACAACCCCTAACTCTGTCCAGATAACACCCCCTAACTCTGTCCAGACAACAACCCCTAACTCTGTCCAGACAACAATGCCTAACGCTGTCCAGATAACAACACCTAACTCTGTCCAGATAACAACCCCTAACTCTGTCCAGACAACAACCCCTAACTCTGTCCAGACAACAACCCCTAACTCTGTCCAGATAACAACACCTAACTCTGTCCAGACAACAACACCTAACTCTGTCCAGACAACAACACCTAACACTGTCCAGACAACAACCCCTAACTCTGTCAAGATAACAACCCCTAACTCTGTCCAGATAACAACACCTAACTCTGTCCAGACAACAACCCCTAACTCTGTCCAGATAACAACCCCTAACTCTGTCCAGACAACAACACCTAACTCTGTCCAGATAACAACCCCTAACTCTGTCCAGATAACAACCCCTAACTCTGTCCAGACAACAACCCCTAACTCTGTCCAGACAACAACCCCTAACTCTGTCCAGATAACAACACCTAAGTCTGTCAAGATAACAACCCCTAACTCTGTCCAGATAACAACACCTAACTCTGTCCAGACAACAACCCCTAACTCTGTCCAGATAACAACCCCTAACTCTGTCCAGATAACAACACCTAACTCTGTCCAGACAACAACCCCTAACTCTGTCCAGACAACAACACCTAACTCTGTCCAGACAACAACACCTAACTCTGTCCAGACAACAACCCCTAACTCTGTCCAGATAACAACCCCTAACTCTGTCCAGATAACAACACCTAACTCTGTCCAGATAACAACCCCTAACTCTGTCCAGATAACAACACCTAACTCTGTCCAGACAACAACACCTAACTCTGTCCAGACAACAACCCCTAACACTGTCCAGATAACAACCCCTAACTCTGTCCAGATAACAACACCTAACTCTGTCCAGACAACAACACCTAACTCTGTCCAGATAACAACCCCTAACTCTGTCCAGATAACAACCCCTACCTCTGTCCAGATAACAACCCTTAACTCTGTCCAGATAACAACCCCTAACTCTGTCCAGATAACAACACCTAACTCTGTCCAGATAACAACCCCTAACTCTGTCCAGACAACAACCCCTAACTCTGTCCAGATAACAACCCCTAACTCTGTCCAGATAACAACCCCTAACTCTGTCCAGACAACAACCCCTAACTCTGTCCAGATAACAACCCCTAACTCTGTCCAGATAACAACCCCTAACTCTGTCCAGATAACAACCCCTAACTCTGTCCAGATAACAACCCCTAACTCTGTCCAGACAACAACCCCTAACACTGTCCAGATAACAACACCTAACTCTGTCCAGATAACAACCCCTAACTCTGTCCAGATAACAACCCCTAACTCTGTCCAGATAACAACCCCTAACTCTGTCCAGACAACAACCCCTAACTCTGTCCAGACAACAACCCCTAACTCTGTTTAGATAATAACACCTAAGTCTGTTTAGATAACAACACCTAACTCTGTCCAGATAACAACACCTAAGTCTGTCTAGACAACATCCCCTAACTCTGTCCAGATAACAACCCCTAACTCTGTCCAGACAACAACACCTAACTCTGTCCAGATAACAACACCTAACTCTGTCCAGATAACAACACCTAACTCTGTCCAGATAACAACACCTAACTCTTTCCAGACAACAACACCTAACTCTGTACAGATAACAACACCTAACTCTGTCCAGACAACAACACCTAACTCTGTCCAGATAACAACCCCTAACCCTGTCCAGATAACAACACCTAACTCTGTCCAGATAACAACACCTAACTCTGTCCAGACAACAACACCTAACTCTGTCCAGATAACAACAACTAACTCTGTCCAGAAAACAACACCTAACTCTGTCCAGATAACAACACCTAACTCTGTCCAGATAACAACCTCTAACTCTGTCCAGATAACAACACATAACTCTGTCCAGATAACAACACCTAACTCTATCCAGATAACAACACCTAACTCTGTCCAGACAACAACACCTAACTCTGTTCAGATAACAACACCTAACTCTGTCCAGATAACAACACCAAACTCTGTCCAGATAACAACACTTAACTCTGTCCAGATAACAACACCTAACTCTGTCCATATAACAACACCTAACTCTGTCCAGACAACAACACCTAACTCTGTCCAGATAACAACACCTAACTCTGTCCAGACAACAACACCTAAGTCTGTCCAGATAACAACACCTAACTCTGTCCAGATAACAACACCTAACTCTGTCCAGACAACAACACCTAACTCTGTCCAGATAACAACACCTAACTCTGTCCAGACAAAAACACCTAACTCTGTCCAGATAACAACACTTAACTCTGTCCAGATAACAACACCTAACTCTGTCCAGACAACAACACTTAACTCTGTCCAGATAAAAACACCTAACTCTGTCCAGACAACAACCCTTAACTCTGTCCAGATAACAACACCTAACACTGTCCAGATAACAACCCCTAACTCTGTCCAGATAACAACCCCTAACTCTGTCCAGACAACAACCCCTAACTCTGCCCAGATAACAACACCTAACTCTGTCCAGATAACAACCCCTAACTCTGTTCAGATAACAACCCCTAACTTTGTCCAGACAACAACCCCTAACTCTGTCCAGATAACAACACCTAACTCTGTCCAGATAACAACACCTAACTCTGTCCAGATAACAACTCCTAACTCTGTCCAGATAACAACCCCTAACTCTGTCCAGATAACAACCCCTTACTCCGTCCAGACAACAACCCCTAACTCTGTCCAGACAACAACACCTAACTCTGTCCAGATAACAACCCCTAAATCTGTCCAGACAACAACACTTAACTCTGTCCAGACAACAACACCTAACTCTGTCCAGACAACAACACCTAACTCTGTCCAGATAACAACCCCTAACTCTGTCCAGATAACAACCCCTAACTCTGTCCAGACAACAACACCTAACTCTGTCCAGATAACAACCCCTAACTCTGTCCAGATAACAACCCCTAACTCTGTCCAGATAACAACACCTAACTCTGTCCAGACAACAACCCCTAACTCTGTCCAGACAACACCCCCTAACTCTGTCCAGACAACAACCCCTAACTCTGTCCAGACAACAACGCCTAACTCTGTCCAGACAACAACGCCTAACTCTGTCCAGATAACAACCCCTAACTCTGTCCAGACAACAACCCCTAACTCTGTCCAGACAACAACCCCTAACTCTGTCCAGACAACAACCCCTAACTCTGTCCAGATAACAACACCTAACTCTGTCCAGACAACAACACCTAACACTGTCCAGACAACAACCCCTAACACTGTCCAGACAACAACCCCTAACTCTGTCAAGATAACAACCCCTAACTCTGTCCAGATAACAACACCTAACTCTGTCCAGACAACAACCCCTAACTCTGTCCAGACAACAACACCTAACTCTGTCCAGATAACAACACCTAACTCTGTCCAGACAACAACCCCTAACTCTGTCCAGACAACAACCCCTAACTCTGTCCAGACAACAACACCTAACTCTGTCCAGACAACAACACCTAACTCTGTCCAGACAACAACCCCTAACTCTGTCCAGATAACAACCCCTAACTCTGTCCAGATAACAACCCCTAACTGTGTCCAGATAACAACCCCTAACTGTGTCCAGACAACAACACCTAACTCTGTCCAGACAACAACACCTAACTCTGTCCAGACAACAACCCCTAACTCTGTCCAGATAACAACCCCTAACTCTGTCCAGATAACAACACCTAACTCTGTCCAGACAACAACCCCTAATTCTGTCCAGATAACAACCCCTAACTCTGTACAGATAACAACCCCTAACTCTGTCCAGATAACAACACCTAACTCTGTCCAGATAACAACCCCTAACTCTGTCCAGATAACAACCCCTAACTCTGTCCAGATAACAACACCTAACTCTGTCCAGATAACAACCCCTAACTCTGTCCAGATAACAACCCCTAACTCTGTCCAGATAACAACCCCTAACTCTGTCCAGACAACAACACCTAACTCTGTCCAGATAACAACACCTAACTCTGTCCAGATAACAACACCTAACTCTGTCCAGATAACAACACCTAACTCTGTCCAGATAACAACCCCTAACTCTGTCCAGATAACAACCCCTAACTCTGTCCAGATAACAACACATAACTCTGTCCAGACAACAACACCTAACTCTGTCCAGACAACAACACATAACTCTGTCCAGACAACAACACCTAACTCTGTCCAGATAACAACACCTAACTCTGTCCAGACAACAAAACCTAACACTGTCCAGACATCAACCCCTAACACTGTCCAGACAACAACCCCTAACTCTGTCAAGATAACAACCCCTAACTCTGTCCAGATAACAACACCTAACTCTGTCCAGACAACAACCCCTAACTCTGTCCAGACAACAACACCTAACTCTGTCCAGATAACAACACCTAACTCTGTCCAGACAACAACCCCTAACTCTGTCCAGACAACAACCCCTAACTCTGTCCAGACAACAACACCTAACTCTGTCCAGACAACAACACCTAACTCTGTCCAGACAACAACCCCTAACTCTGTCCAGATAACAACCCCTAACTCTGTCCAGATAACAACCCCTAACTGTGTCCAGATAACAACCCCTAACTGTGTCCAGACAACAACACCTAACTCTGTCCAGACAACAACCCCTAACTCTGTCCAGATAACAACCCCTAACTCTGTCCAGATAACAACACCTAACTCTGTCCAGACAACAACCCCTAATTCTGTCCAGATAACAACCCCTAACTCTGTCCAGATAACAACCCCTAACTCTGTCCAGATAACAACACCTAACTCTGTCCAGATAACAACCCCTAACTCTGTCCAGATAACAACCCCTAACTCTGTCCAGATAACAACACCTAACTCTGTCCAGATAACAACCCCTAACTCTGTCCAGATAACAACCCCTAACTCTGTCCAGATAACAACCCCTAACTCTGTCCAGACAACAACACCTAACTCTGTCCAGATAACAACACCTAACTCTGTCCAGATAACAACACCTAACTCTGTCCAGATAACAACACCTAACTCTGTCCAGATAACAACCCCTAACTCTGTCCAGATAACAACCCCTAACTCTGTCCAGATAACAACACATAACTCTGTCCAGACAACAACACCTAACTCTGTCCAGACAACAACACCTATCTCTGTCCAGACAACAACACCTAACTCTGTCCAGATAACAACACCTAACTCTGTCCAGACAACAACACCTAACTCTCTCCAGACAACAACCCCTAACTCTGTCCAGATAACAACCCCTAACTCTGTCCAGATAACAACACGTAACTCTGTCCAGACAACAACCCCTAACTCTGTCCAGACAACAACCCCTAACTGTGTCCAGATAACAACCCCTAACTCTGTCCAGATAACAACCCCTAACTCTGTCCAGACAACAACCCCTAACTCTGTCCAGATAACAACCCCTAACTCTGTCCAGATAACAACCCCTAACTCTGTCCAGACAACACCTAACTCTGTCCAGAGAACAACACCTAACTCTGTCCAGACAACAACCCCTAACTCTGTCCAGACAACAACACCTAACTCTGTCCAGATAACAACACCTAACTCTGTCCAGACAACAACCCCTAACTCTGTCCAGACAACAACCCCTAACTCTGTCCAGACAACAACACCTAACTCTGTCCAGACAACAACACCTAACTCTGTCCAGACAACAACCCCTAACTCTGTCCAGATAACAACCCCTAACTCTGTCCAGATAACAACCCCTAACTGTGTCCAGATAACAACCCCTAACTGTGTCCAGACAACAACACCTAACTCTGTCCAGACAACAACACCTAACTCTGTCCAGACAACAACCCCTAACTCTGTCCAGATAACAACCCCTAACTCTGTCCAGATAACAACACCTAACTCTGTCCAGACAACAACCCCTAATTCTGTCCAGATAACAACCCCTAACTCTGTACAGATAACAACCCCTAACTCTGTCCAGATAACAACACCTAACTCTGTCCAGATAACAACCCCTAACTCTGTCCAGATAACAACCCCTAACTCTGTCCAGATAACAACACCTAACTCTGTCCAGATAACAACCCCTAACTCTGTCCAGATAACAACCCCTAACTCTGTCCAGATAACAACCCCTAACTCTGTCCAGACAACAACACCTAACTCTGTCCAGATAACAACACCTAACTCTGTCCAGATAACAACACCTAACTCTGTCCAGATAACAACACCTAACTCTGTCCAGATAACAACCCCTAACTCTGTCCAGATAACAACCCCTAACTCTGTCCAGATAACAACACATAACTCTGTCCAGACAACAACACCTAACTCTGTCCAGACAACAACACATAACTCTGTCCAGACAACAACACCTAACTCTGTCCAGATAACAACACCTAACTCTGTCCAGACAACAAAACCTAACACTGTCCAGACATCAACCCCTAACACTGTCCAGACAACAACCCCTAACTCTGTCAAGATAACAACCCCTAACTCTGTCCAGATAACAACACCTAACTCTGTCCAGACAACAACCCCTAACTCTGTCCAGACAACAACACCTAACTCTGTCCAGATAACAACACCTAACTCTGTCCAGACAACAACCCCTAACTCTGTCCAGACAACAACCCCTAACTCTGTCCAGACAACAACACCTAACTCTGTCCAGACAACAACACCTAACTCTGTCCAGACAACAACCCCTAACTCTGTCCAGATAACAACCCCTAACTCTGTCCAGATAACAACCCCTAACTGTGTCCAGATAACAACCCCTAACTGTGTCCAGACAACAACACCTAACTCTGTCCAGACAACAACCCCTAACTCTGTCCAGATAACAACCCCTAACTCTGTCCAGATAACAACACCTAACTCTGTCCAGACAACAACCCCTAATTCTGTCTAGATAACAACCCCTAACTCTGTCCAGATAACAACCCCTAACTCTGTCCAGATAACAACACCTAACTCTGTCCAGATAACAACCCCTAACTCTGTCCAGATAACAACCCCTAACTCTGTCCAGATAACAACACCTAACTCTGTCCAGATAACAACCCCTAACTCTGTCCAGATAACAACCCCTAACTCTGTCCAGATAACAACCCCTAACTCTGTCCAGACAACAACACCTAACTCTGTCCAGATAACAACACCTAACTCTGTCCAGATAACAACACCTAACTCTGTCCAGATAACAACACCTAACTCTGTCCAGATAACAACCCCTAACTCTGTCCAGATAACAACCCCTAACTCTGTCCAGATAACAACACATAACTCTGTCCAGACAACAACACCTAACTCTGTCCAGACAACAACACCTATCTCTGTCCAGACAACAACACCTAACTCTGTCCAGATAACAACACCTAACTCTGTCCAGACAACAACACCTAACTCTCTCCAGACAACAACCCCTAACTCTGTCCAGATAACAACCCCTAACTCTGTCCAGATAACAACACGTAACTCTGTCCAGACAACAACCCCTAACTCTGTCCAGACAACAACCCCTAACTGTGTCCAGATAACAACCCCTAACTCTGTCCAGATAACAACCCCTAACTCTGTCCAGACAACAACCCCTAACTCTGTCCAGATAACAACCCCTAACTCTGTCCAGATAACAACCCCTAACTCTGTCCAGACAACACCTAACTCTGTCCAGAGAACAACACCTAACTCTGTCCAGATAACAACACCTAACTCTGTCCAGATAACAACACCTAACTCTGTCCAGATAACAACCCCTAAATCTGTCCAGACAACAACCCCTAACTCTGTCCAGACAACAACCCCTAACTCTGTCCAGATAACAACACCTAACTCTGTCCAGACAACAACACCTAACTCTGTCCAGACAACAACACCTAACTCTGTCCAGACAACAACACCTAACTCTGTCCAGATAACAACACCTAACTCTGTCCAGACAACAACACCTAACTCTGTCCAGACAACAACCCCTAACTCTGTCCAGACAACAACCCCTAACTGTGTCCAGATAACAACCCCTAACTCTGTCCAGATAACAACCCCTAACTCTGTCCAGACAACAACCCCTAACTCTGTCCAGACAACAACCTCTAACTCTGTCCAGACAACAACACCTAACTCTGTCCAGATAACAACACCTAACTCTGTCCAGATAACAACAACTAACTCTGTCCAGATAACAACCCCTAACTCTGTCCAGATAACAACCCCTAACTCTGTCCAGATAACAACCCCTAACTCTGTCCAGATAACAACCCCTAACTCTGTCTAGATAACAACCCCTAACTCTGTCCAGATAACAACCCCTAACTCTGTCCAGATAACAACCCCTAACTCTGTCCAGATAACAACCCTTAACTCTGTCCAGACAACAACCCCTAACTCTGTCCAGACAACAACCCCTAACTCTGTCCAGATAACAACACCTAACTCTGTCCAGACAACAACACCTAACTCTGTCCAGACAACAACCCCTAACTCTGTCCAGATAACAACCCCTAACTCTGTCCAGATAACAACACCTAACTCTGTCCAGATAACAACCCCTAACTCTGTCCAGATAACAACCCCTAACTCTGTCCAGATAACAACCCCTAACTCTGTCCACATAACAACACCTAACTCTGTCCAGACAACAACACCTAACTCTGTCCAGATAACAACACCCTATCTCTGTCCAGATAACAACCCCTAACTCTGTCCAGATAACAACACCTAACTCTGTCCAGACAACAACCAATAACTCTGTCCAGATAACAACCCCTAACTCTGTCCAGACAACAACCCCTAACTCTGTCCAGATAACAACCCCTAACTCTGTCCAGATAACAACCCTTAACTCTGTCCAGATAACAACACCTAACTCTGTCCAGACAACAACACCTAACTCTGTCCAGATAACAACCCCTAACTCTGTCCAGATAACAACCCCTAACTCTGTCCAGACAACAACCCCTAACTCTGTCCAGATAACAACCCCTAACTCTGTCCAGATAACAACCCCTAACTCTGTCCAGATAACAACCCCTAACTCTGTCCAGATAACAACCCCTAACTCTGTCCAGATAACAACCCCTAACTCTGTCCAGATAACAACCCCTAACTCTGTCCAGATAACAACCCCTAACTCTGTCCAGATAACAACACCTAACTCTGTCCAGACAACAACACCTAACTCTGTCCAGATAACAACCCCTAACTCCGTCCAGATAACAACCCCTAACTCTGTCCAGATAACAACCCCTAACTTTGTCCAGACAACAACCCCTAACTCTGTCCAGATAACAACCCCTACAACAATGACGAATATTAAAATAACAACAATGAAGAATGTCTTCGGCTTGACCCATCCACGACCGTCCTCTTTTTAACCTGCTGCCCTTCACCTTCCTAATTTCACTATGCAGTGGATGTTGTGTGTTTGCGTTAATTCTGAGGTAGGCGCGTGCCCTGCAACCTTGTATTCTCTCTTCAATGGTTGGAAACCCAAGAAGGTAGCGCATCGCCCTGCATGCTGTATCTCTTGTACATCCAAGAATAATGCGCATAGCTTCATTCTGTACCCTTTCCATCCTTTCTATCTGCTTATGGCTGAGAGTCAGGATTGCCATTGAATACTCCAAAACAGACATGACCAACCCCTCGTACAGAAGACATAGATGGCGCTGCTCACAGTTTGCTGCCGCCATCACCCGCATCGCTGCCAAACCCCGCTTGGCCTTTGTTATCGCCTGGTCTATGTGCACATTATAAGCAAGGCTTCGATCAAACTGTATCCCCAGCTAATTCATTGCCTGCGTTCTTTCCACCGTCTCTGAACACAGCATTACAGTTGGTGTTGGAGTGTTGACAATATGATTATTCAACGAGAACCAAGTCACTGTTGCCTTTGTTGGGTTGACCATTGCCCCAGCTTCATCACACCAAGTACTTATGCGATTGAGTTCGGTTTGTAGTTCCACAGCAACCTCCTCTCTATCCTTCCCCTGACGATACACTAAAACATCATCGGCATATGACAATGTCCTGCCAGGTCCAGTGATCTGCTCACTGGTGATTCTCACTGTGTAGGCGTTGAACAGTACCGGAGATAATGGTGATCCCTGTGGTAGGCCAGGATATATTGTTGTTGGTTCCGAAGTCCAACTGCCACATCTAAAAACTACTTTCCGTTGGAAGAGGGCTGCAGCGATCCAACTAAGGAGGAATGGACTTACGTTTAGTTCGAGAAGCTGAAACATTAAAAAATCCAGTGGTACTCTGTTGTATGCGTCCTCAAGATCAATCGCTGCAGCAACGGTTTCAGTGCCTGAGTGGAAACCTTCATAGACATCCTGGGCAAAGACTGCTGCATTGGTCCAGGTTTCTCTTTTTGGACGGTACCCACCCAGGGTGGGTGGGAAAACACCTTGCCTCTCTAGTTGGCTTGATATTTTCCTGGCAATTACCTTCTCCAGCAGCTTGCCTATTGTATTCTGCATGGTTATAATTCGATATCCCTGAATTTTTGTGTGGTCTTTGTCAGGCTTCGGCAAGGGAATCAGATAGCTGTGTAACCATTCCTCCTTGATGCTAGCACTCCCTATACTGTTGTTGTACATGTCTGCTAGTTTCTCTAGCTCATTGTCGGTACACCTATTAATGTCGTCGTATCTTATGCCATCAGGACCTGGAGCACTTTTTTTTTGATCGTCGAAGCACAGCCTTGATTTCTTTCACTGTCACTGTGTCTTCATCCGAAGTGTTCTGGGCCTTGCATCTGTCTGAGGTGACCTCCTTGGCCAGATTTCGGCCTCCCATGTCTGTCTGTTTGCTTTGCTCAATGTAGCGTTCAAAGAGGGCTTTGCCCTTGTCCTCGTCAGTCCTCTGCCAGATGAGGTCAGCACCTTGGAAGTCAGAAATGCTCTTATTCTTGACTACACCACTCATGCTTTTATGTAGTCGCCAGAACAATTTCAGTGACTTGTCTGTGCTTACTCTTTGACACACCTCTGCCCATTTTTCGCTTTTAACAACCTTGACCAGTTTTTTGAAGTAGCTTACTTTTGTGTGCATCTCTCTTTCTAAGTGCAAGCAGGGACTAGGATGACCAGCTCTGTTCTTCTTGGCATTTTGCCATCTCCTTACAGCATTACGCTTATCCACCCAAGCCTTCTCCACCTCGAAACTCCACCACGGTGGCTGCTCCCAGCTTTTTTTCCTGCCCTGAAACGTTCTGCGCTTGTCACGTCTTATATAACTTATAACTTATATAAGTGTCTTTACACAGATAAACACACAAAGTTAGTCAAACTTCGTGCCTCTATCCCTACCCCCTCCCCCTCTCCTCTCTCGCCTCATCCTACCATCGGCTCCGACAATCTAGTTGTGTGCATACCTCCAGATCTCCCCCTATCGGCACAGGAGAAATCGGTACTTAGTAAAGGCCTCCGGTTCATACCTCATCGCCCTTCTGGCGACAGATACGCGCTACTCCAAGACGTTCATCGTTTCCATCGCACTCTCAGGTTGAAATTGCACTTCAGTAATCAACCACACAGGGATAACTCTTCCGATCCCAATGATCACTTCTCTCACCTTTCTACACGCAGGTCTACTTGGGTCCCCAATCCAGGGGTATCCAAAGCCCTCGATCTCTATATCGACAAAACTCTTTTCGACATTCAAAAATTAAAATTCAAGCCACTACGGCACTCCAACCTTTCAGTGGAGGAACAACAAGCGCTCACACAGTTGAAACGCCGTGATGATATTGTTATCAAGCCTGCCGACAAGGGAGGGGCGTTAGTGGTTTGGAGGAAAGACTTGTATATACAGGAAGGTAACAAGCAACTTGGTGATGCAACTTTCTACAGACCACGGCAACAAGATGGGACGGATATTAACAACACCCAGGTCAAGAGCGTGACCAAGGCCATCATCAGGCAAGGCCTGTTACCCAACTCCGCCACCTCGCTGATCATCCACGATAGAGGGCAAACCCACCTTGTATATGCTGCCTAAGACACACAAGCCAGGCAACCCAAGCAGACCTTAGTCTCGGCCTAATCTTGTCCAACTGAACGGATTTCAGAGTTCCTAGACAGCATATTTCAGCCGTTGGTTGCTAGTCGCCCTTTGTATATCAAAGACACTAACCACGCTATCTCTATCTTTGATTCCATCAGTTTTGCAACCCCTTCTCAGTACAACATCTTCACTTTAGATGTGACTTCACTCTATACATCTATTCCTCATACTGACGGCCTTAAAGCTTTGGAATTTTTCTTGGAGAAAAGGCACAACTCCACCATAGCCACTGGACCATTGCTGCGTCTCACAGAGATAGCCCTCAACTTCAATTCATTTGAGTTCAGTGGGGATTACTTCGACCAGATCAGCGGTGTGGGCATGGGCACCAAGATGGGTCCTAGTTATGCCTGCCTCTTCATGGGCTATCTGGAGCACCAGGTATGGAGTCAATACACCGGTAGGCTCCCGGAGCTATACAGGAGATACATCGACGACTGCTTCGGTGTTTCAGACATGCCCTTGTCAGATCTCCAGGATTTCATTTCCTTTTTCTCCAACTTTCATCCTAGCATCAGACTCACCTCCACTATTTCTTCATCGGCTGTCAACTTCCTAGATCTAACAGTCTCTGTAGGTTCCGCTGGTTTGCGTACGACGGTTTATTATAAACCTACTGTCTCCCACGCATTCATTCTCTACACCTCTTCGCATCCCCCCTCTTGTAAGGACTCTATTCTTTTTTCCCAATTGTTACGTCTCCGACGGCTTTGTCATGATAATAACGACTTCCGTCAAAAAGCCCACAAAATGTTGGATTTCTTCCGCCTTCGTGGTTATCCTGATAAAGTTTTGTCTACAGCCCTTTACCGCTGTCAGTCTATCAGTCGCACCGAGGCTCTCTCCTCCAGGCCTAAACCACGTAACAACAGGCCGATCCTTTCATTAACCTACCATCCCCACAATATTGCTGCCAAGAATATCCTCCTTAGGCATCTATCTATTCTCCAGGCAGACCCGATCACTCGCGATGTCTTTTCAGAGGCCCCTCTGGTGGCTTACAGGCGGGATCGTAACCTTAGGGATGTGCTGGTCCATAGTAGTCTACCCCACCCCCATGCGTCTCTTCTTGGTACGATGGCTTGTCTTCGATCACGTTGTAAGACCTGCCCATATGTATTTCAAACCCAGAGTCTGGCATTCCCCAAGACCACTTTCCACATTCGTGAGGGTTTCTCATACACGAGTCGCAACGTGATCTATGCGATCGCCTGCACTCGTTGCGACATGAGGTATATCGGTAGGACAGGCTTACGTCTTGCTGACAGATTTACGCAAAACCTATCTGATATCAACAGTGGTGCCCAGAAACCGGTGCCCATGCACTTCAACAGTTCTGACCACTGTGGCGTGGCGGACATACAGGTCACGGCGCTCAAATCGTGCGCATCTCACTAACGGGATCGCAAGACGTTGGAAAACCGCCTCATCTTCCAGTTGGGGACACTCTCCCCTCACGGCCTTAATGTCCAACATAGTTTCATTTAACTTCCTACTTCCCTCTCCCTCCCTCCTCTCTCTTTCTCTCTCTCTCTCTCTCTCTCTCTCTCTCTCTCTCTCTCTCTCCCCCCCCCCCCCCCACCCCCGCGGCTGTATAGCCCAGTAGAAAAACGTGATAGCGTATCTTTTACAGAGAGCTGCCATCATCCTTAGCATTACTATTGCCGTTAGTGATTTTTTGGCAAATTTGCGTTCTGTTGCTGTCAGTGGCTTCTGAGCGACCGTTACTCATACTATCCTATGCTAACCAACACAGGGCGTACTGCAGTCCAAACGCCAGCCAACGGGGTATGCGGAATGGCGAACTAAAACATTCGCCACAGAGACAGAGGCTTTAGTTCACTGCTAATTCACCCTTCACCGTACGCCCACATGAGTGTACTCCCCCCCCCCCCCCCCCACACATCCACCCCCGCCCATCGGGCATCTTAGCCAATCCCTGTTACCCATCGACCCGTTTCTATCCTCACATCCGGCCGTCTCCACACTCATCAAATGGTCAGCGCTTTAGACACATACCAAGACAAGATTCAGCTAAGTAACCTGTAACCTCTGTATTTTATATGTAGTGTTTATTTTATTAGTTTGGTGTCTGTGTTGTTTTGTTCTGTGCTGGACGCAACGTTCATTTTGGACGCAACGTTCATTTTGTTTCTTGTAATCGTGTTGTAGTAAAGCTCACAATCTACTTATCGTATTTTGGTAATTCATTCGTTCTAACTCTGTCCAGAACTCAACCCTGCACTCTGCCCATCCCCGAACTCTGTCCAGACAATAACCATTGAACTCTGTCCAGAAATAAATCCTGAATTCTGTCCAGAAAACTATCATGAACTCAACCCTTACGTCTGTATAGAAAAATACAGTCAACTCTGTCCAGAAAACAACATTGAACTCTGTACATAAAATAACCCTCATGTATGCACTTAAGGGATATAAGGGATGTCGGATATCTGACCATGTAGTCAGGTAGCCAACTCTGTGACGCCAATCTCCACAGACCAACAGTCTTTGTTCACATGTGTTATTGTTTAGTGCAAGCGGACGGTCATTGGCAAAATTGGTAGGTTCTGTACTCGTGTATAGCATCCGGTATTTTGCTCCACCCTTATGTTAAGCTACCTGATATGTGCTTGTATTCAAAACAATGTTTTGCTGTAGTCAATTTGAATAAAGAAGCCACAAACAATAGATTGCACTATGTATTGCCTGGCATATTTCGCTGCATATCATCATATTGCTGTGTGAATATGTGTATTGTATACTCCCTTGTACTAATGAAATGAAACATTCACATTGTCTTTCAACTTCACTACAACAGGCCATCCCGCTTCTGCGTCACACAAACAATACCTATTACTGTGTGCATTTATTCACATCTGTGAGGTATGGAACCAGCGACCTCATATAGGACGCCGAGGACTCACACAGGCCCAGACTTTCGAATACTTCCATGTAGTTCGGCGACTAAACACATTGGCTCCCCATGTTGAATGGTATTCGAAGAACCATTATGCCGCTTCGTGTTTGTAACGTTCGAGTGCCGATCTCGCAGCCCGCTCTGGTTTCTTAGGGTGGAACAGGATATACGAAATAGTACCAGGTCGGTAGAGAAGTCGCTACACCAGGTTTGGGTTGACAGATGCAAGCGCTTCACATAGTGTATGGGAGATAATAGTTCAAACCCACAGTCGTCCACTGAATTTTAAACAACCAACTAACCAATCAACCAACCAACCAGCCAACCTACCAACCAACCACCCTACCAACCAAGGAACCTACAAACTCATCTCGCATATGCCACTACTTCGTGTTTTTTGAGTTAAATCAATAAATCAGATGAAGTCTCTACACAATGAAGATTGTCTGGAATGTATCTCTAACACTATCTGTCTCTCGCCTTTATATAAATTCTGGACGGAGCCATATGGAATAAATCCCGGGGCAATGAAGTCAATCCTCTCGACTTTTAATGCAGTAATGTGTGGCTGCTGGTTTTCTGGTGACTGTCGCTTCCATCCACGATGAACTGTATTTTCCGTGGAGGAGTTTTGTGTTGGCATTCTGACCTGTGCGCGCGGTTGGCTTGTCGAGACCCCTGTCTATTCCACTTTTCACATAGGCCAGTGTGGAACATTTCTTGTGATATTCACTGGCACAGGAGCAGATCATAATGGGGACGACCCGTTGCCGTGAAGTTGGAACCGCGATTAACTAACTGATTAACTAGAATACATTCTGTCAGACATCTATCTGTTCTACCATCTCTTGATGTTATCTTTTCACTTGTATCGTTGCATCATGATCTCTTGCCTTCAACCTTACCTTCATGTGTGGTTTTTTAAGAGTGTTATGTCTTGTATGCCCCCTCCGTGGCGATGAAGTTAGAGTGGCAGTGCGTGATCCCTCATATCCGTGTTCGAAACACAGCTGTGGGCGATTAGGCAGCAGACCGAATTCCGTTTTGTTTAATGAAATGCTATGGGTGCCTGGTCGTTCAGAAAGCAATGGCAAACTACTGAACGTAGACTTGCCAAGACATCATGAACAGCCAAAATATTATGGGGTTGGCTACAACGTCCTATACAGGATATGCAACCAAGTTGTAACTATGTCTTGTATATCTTTTGTGAGTTACGGATCTAGAAATCGGGTACTAGGTCGATGTAAATGATATAATGATTGCAGATCTACCACACAATAGACATGCCCAACAGATTCAGAACAATGACACTTTGATTGCAGACTTACAACAGCATAGATTGCCACAGTGCGTTGAGGTAAATGACATGTTGACTGCAGACTTACAATAGCACAGATATCTCACTGCGTGGTCTCGAGGTATGGTGTCCGTCTCGAGTGCTGGAGGTCCCGGGTTCAAGCCCCGGTGAGGACCGGGATTTTTTCACGTGGAATTCTAGTAATAAAATTTCCCCTAGTCTCTGGGTAGTGAGATCCGACGCCCGTGTGTATTGTTGCGCACGTAAAAAAATCCCTTGGCAGTTGGAAATCGAAAAAAGAGTAGTTTTCGATTTAGTTGCGCTGCACGGGCAAAATTTCTAGTTAAAAATCTACCCAAAATATTTCAGGATCCTCGCCGGTGCTACGGAGTTCGTGCACTGAGCTGAGTTTCTCCAGACTCAGGTTTGAGTTAGGAGGAAAACTAAGTATTTATGGGTTGGACCCGTGTGCGGTGATGTTGATCCATCGACTAAACTAAACTAGATATCCCCAGTGTGTTGAGGTAAATGACACTGTTGACTGCAGACTTACCACAGCATAAACATGCCCACAATTGCGTTTGCAGGGTTGCACATTGGAGGCTTGGGTGTGTTGGAGTCGAAACGACCGATCCTTGGCTTCAGCATGATGGTAGCTACCAGTCCTGATACACCTCCCACCATATGTACAACTCCTGCAAACATTTATATATATATATATATATATATATATATATATATATAGAGAGAGAGAGAGAGGACAGACAGACAGACAGACAGACAGACAGACAGACAGACAGACAGACACATGGAGGGTTGCATGGACCGACCGACCAATTGAATTACGCACGGACGGACTGGTAGGCAGACAAACAGACACTCATCTTATCTCACTGCACTCATACATTATTTCAATCATACGTCACTCATGAAGCTAACATTAGACAACAAAATAGAACATATTATATAACATATTATATGACATATTATAACATATTATACAACCCGGTCGCTGGATATTCATGATCCGGACTGTCTCTGGTACACCCTGTTCCACTATGGGATATGCGCTCACACACAGCAAGAGAAATTCTGGGTGTTACGCATCAGTACAACACAGTAGAATCATCTTGCTTTGCTGTGCCAACTCATATCATGTGTGTGACCGGTGGTCTGATCTTATTTAACCCCAATAACACAATGCATGTGGGGGGGGGGGGGGGGGGGGGAAGGGTGACTTGATCCTTGAATACGTGGTATAACAATCAACTCTTTTGACAATATTTCATAAGGAACAGTATGAGTGAAGCCTTTATTGTTAGACCGTCTTATTCCGCATATCCCATTTGACATTTCACAGGTACTATAACGAACCCACGCCCTCTCTCTCTCTCTCTCTCTCTCTCTCTCTCTCTCTCTCTCTCTCTCTCTCTCTCTCTCTCTCTCTCTCTCTCTTTCTCTCTCTCTCTCCTTTATTATATATAACATACTTATGTACGTATATGGTTGTCTGAATGTTTGCTTATGTGTGTAGATGTATGTATGTGCGCGACTCTGTGAGCTGTGAAATTCATGTGGAATGCTTTTACATCTATCCGCGTTTGTTTGTACAGTGAACTGCATGTTCGGAACAATGGCTTCCGGCTGTTGCTGAATTGACTGATTTGCCTTTTCGGTTCACGAGTGAACTTTTCAGGAGACTCCTGGGAGTCGACGCTGGAGCTGCGGAGTTCGTGCTTTGTGCGGCGCTATCGGCGGGACGCCCTGCAGAAAGAGACCGAACCATGTGAGAAAACTCAGGTCAATGAAGTCTTTCTGGTGACTGCAGATTCCATCGACGATGAACTGTAATTGTCGTGGATGACTTTTGTCCTGCATTCTGGCGGTGAAATTATGCACAGTGTACCTGTGCGGGCTGTTGGATTGCCGAGACTCCTGTCTGTTCCACTTTTCACATTGGACAGTCAGGAGCATTTTGTGTGATATTCACTGGCACTGGAACGGAGCATAATTGGGATGACCCGTTGCCATGACGTTTGAACCTCGACTACCTGACTAAGTATGTGCGCTTTAGGATTCTCTTGGTACACACATAAAGGAGCACAGAACACGAGTATTGTTATTAATACCATCATACTCACGTGCACACATCATTGCTCTTTAACATTCGTCAGCTATGGCCAACCGTTTACTGGCACCCACTCATGCATTGTACGGACATTCTTTGGGGTACTCCTTAGGTTTTCCCCCTCGGATCACCATCACATCTCCATTGCTTCCAGTTTTCGGCCTTACCTTCCTCCCGCCTTTTTCATGTACCACATCCACTTATATACCTGGGATCTTTACTAATCCGTTACCATCACCTACCCCAGGCTCCATGACACCACAGACTCTCACGGCTTTCTATATAAGAGTATCAAGGTGAAATATCACACATTAAGTCCATTAACCCATATGGACAACAAGCACCTTCTTCTTTCGTTCGCTAATCATCTTCGGATTAATTAGCCTTTGAAGGTAAAACCGTGGGCAGCTGCTTGTGCGGATGACTCAATCACATGACTATCATTTTGAGCCAGTAATGGACCCTAACTATAACTTCCCATAGAGGTTGAACGGGGTAGGGGTAATGGTGTCATCGAAATCGAATATCACACCCTTGAAATATAAGATAATATTTTTATTTTAAATTTTCATTTTATCTTCATTGGTCCCGTTGTGTTTTTCATCTTTTCATTCTTCTCATCCATTTCTTATACCTTAATGTAGTCACTGGAGGGTATTCTCCGTGATTATATGTTGTGTTTTGAGTATGTATTTGTTTGCTGATAAAGACTATTCGCCACAGCGTCCTGTGTTATTCGTAATTCTGTTCTGTAGGGCTGCATTACTTTGCATTAGGTTCCATTGTTTACAATCTCACAGCTACCGCAGTTCCACTAATTTGATGCAAAACTAAAATTGAGACTGTAAAAGTGACAAACTAATACAATTAAAAATTTATATTTAATTAATAAACTAAAAATTATGTATCTTCTTCTTCTTTTCGTTCATCCGGAGTGTTTTTTCAGATGTGATTGCGGTGTGTCTGTTATGCGCCCTTGGGCCGAAACCCGTAGGCCAACACATCCGACAATAGCGTGCTTTTTTGACCAAGTAGCATTCCTGGGAGACTCTCACTTTTGTGGTGCCATCTACAACCCTGCTGGCCAAGGTTGAACGGTCGAAGACAACGGTCATCCCTCAAAGGAAGGCAGGGACAGTCCATAGCATTTTCCGCTATCCAAGGTTGCTTCCATAGTTGCAGGGCCGACACATAGCGCCCTGGTTCTGGGCTCACCGAGGGAAATCGTCACGTCCTGCTCATGGCTGCTTTAAATCCTCACTTCAATATATTGGTCATTTCGTTTGCCCCAGGCCATTCCCGCACAAACCAGACAGGTTTGCAGACGGCATCCACTCAGCGAGTTTTCGGATATGTGCTTGTCGTTGCGCCCGTCAGAGCTGTTCCAGGCACGACAGACATTCTGAAAACTACCTAGTCAGAGCTGTTCCGAACAAGAGCGGCATTCGGAAACTAGGTAGTCAGAGCTGTTCCTAGCACGAGAGACATTCGGACGAGACATTTCACTCGGACGTAATTGCGTAGTGTCAATTTTTAGTTTGCCACCCGTAGGACGACACTTCCGGCTTCCGGCGGGCATTGTTTAATGAGGTTAGCCTTCCTCTGGTTCGAGACAAGTTAGACTCTTATTTCGACTTCCACACAGCAAGCTTTTCCTTTGGTCTGCCACGTAATGGATTCGCAAGCCAGGCGTTCCATTTCGTGTCATCGAGACAACTTTCCACCTTTGACTACACTCACTCAATGAGTACGGTTAAACACTTTCATCGGAACGTGCGACCGAGGTGTTTTCCCACCTTTTAGTACTCGCTCACGAGGTAGGCTATATGTGCTGCCGGCTCAGCACCTTACCTCCGTACAGCAGTGAGCGAGAAACGGCCAGGCCCTCTCATCCGGGGATCCCTCATATCCCCCAGCTGAGAGCCTTCGGGCAAGTACCTGAACTGGGCATGTAGCGTGCCCAGTATCTCACCTCCATTTATCGGTGGAGACATTTGTGTAAGTATCTGGACCAAAATTGTGGCTTCGTGCGCCGGAGCTTAAATTTTGACTGCCATCCTCAGTCTACCTGCAGAGCAGCAGGTTGTGTCTCTCTTTGTCTGGTCCCTATCCCATATGCTGTCCGATATGTAGTTTTTCATCCATCGGCAAGCACATGGGGTCGATGGGACACGCAAGCTCCTCCACCACGGCAAGGTGGACACACATCGGGGGAGAAAATTATGTATAATTTTTATAATTAAATTAATTGAATATTTTTTGTATAATTTAATTAATATAATTAATTATTAATAATTAAAATTATTAATTAATACAATTAATACAAACCAGATCCAGCGAAGTCGATGCCGCCCAGCTGGGAGATAAAGCCGTTGCTGGCCCAGGCCCAGTGGGCGGGGATACAGTAAACCACCGTGTTGAAGAAGGAGAAGACCAGATAGGAGGTGAGTTTGGTCCTCTCTGCCATGGCGCCCGACACGATGGTGGTGGCTGCAGGCACATACATGACCTATTAATTAACTGTGTGATTGGTTTGTTGGTGGGTTGAGTGAGTGACTGGTTGAGTTGTACGTTGGGTGGTTTGTTGGTGAACTGTCTGGTGTTTAAATGGTTGGCTGGGTTGTTGGTAAGGTAGTTGGTTGATTGGTTGGTTGAGTGGGCTGATAGACAGGTTCTCCGGTTGGTTAGATTGGATGATTGATTAGTTGCCTTGTTGGATGGTTGCTTAGATGGTTAGCCGAGTAGTTTTGTAATTGATTGATTGATTGGTTGGTAAGCTTATAGAGTGGTAGTCTGGATGGTGTCAGAGTCCCTAGCGCATGAAAGAGAGGACACAGGACAGAGACAGGACATGGGTAGAGCAAAAGGGAATATACATCCAGTGATAGACAGGACATGGGGTTACGGACAGGACAGGTGTCCTTGAGTGACAGCCCAACCTTGGACTGGACGACCTCGGACACCAGCCATCAACAGACGGTTGAAGGACAGGACGATATCCATAAGACCGAGACATCCTACTTAGCACGACTATTACGGACAACACGAGGTCAAGGACCACATGACCACAGACCGAACGTAGACACGAGCAGACTGAACTGGACGGTTGTTGAGTGAGGATGTGTGTAGATATTTGCGAGAGAGAGTTTACTAAATACCTTACGCAAGAGTTTGATAATGCTGAGAGAGAGTGTAGCTTTGAGTTGGCCGTGCGCTAGTGTGTGAGATAACTGATGATACGAGAGCGTAAGAGTGCATTGCTGAATATTGTCTAATTATTTGCCATGACATGTAGTAAACGTTGATTGTGAATATATATTTTCACGTTTATAAATGTCGATACATGTATCTTGAGTTAACAAGCTATCAATACATGTACTGTTTTCTGTCACGCCACGACAAACGAGCGACCAAGACGCTGACAGATGGTTAGACGGCCGATTGGATTGTCGGTTGAAAAACTGGTTGGTTGATTGATTCGTTGATAGGATGATAATTATGTGGTTGTCTGTTGGTTAGATGGTTGGCTGGGTGGTAGGTTAGACACTCTGTTAGCTGGTTAGGTTATTTAGTTGTTTATTTAATTGGAGTGTTTGCTGCTGGTTGTCTATGTAATTGGGGTGTTTGCAGTATGGTTGATTGGTTGTTTATATAATTGTGGTGTTTGCTGTGTTGTTGTTTAGTTGTTATGTAATTGGTGTGTTTGCTGTAGGGTCGCTTGGTTGTTTATGTAATTGGTGTGTTTTCTGTATGTTTGTTTGGTTGTTATGTAATTGGTGTGTTTGCTGTAGGGTCGCTTGGTTGTTTATGTAATTGGTGTGTTTGCTGTAGGGTCGCTTGGTTGTTTATGTAATTGGTGTGTTTTCTGTATGTTTGTTTGGTTGTTATGTAATTGGTGTGCTTGCTGTATTTTTGTTTTTATAATTAGTGTGTTTGGTGTAGGGTTGTTTGGTTGTTTATGTAATTGGTGTGTTTGGTGTAGGGTTGTTTGGTTGTTTATGTAATTGGTGTGTTTGCTGTAGGGTCGCTTGGTTGTTTATGTAATTGGTGTGTTTGCTGTAGGGTCGCTTGGTTGTTTATGTAATTGGTGTGTTTTCTGTATGTTTGTTTGGTTGTTATGTAATTGGTGTGCTTGCTGTATTTTTGTTTTTATAATTAGTGTGTTTGGTGTAGGGTTGTTTGGTTGTTTATGTAATTGGTGTGTTTGCTCTATGGTTGTTTGGTTATTTATGTAATTGTGTGTTTGCTGTATGGTTGCTTGGCTGGGTAGATGATTGATTGAGTAGGTTAATGACTAGGTGTTGGTTGGTTTAGTGATTTATATTTACTTTGTTGTTGGTTTTCCGATTAAGTGTTTGATTATGAATAATCTGGATAAACTAATTTATAACTCTAACTTCCTAGGCATTTACCTCACGAACTTTGAGCATAGATCGCTGCAGAGACACACAGCGAGAGGGAGTGTGTGTGTGTGAGTGTGTGTGTGTGAGTGTGTGTGTGTGTGTGTATGTGTGTGTGTGTGTGAGAGAGAGAGAGAGAAAGAGAGAGAGAGAGAGAGAGAGAGAGAGAGAGAGAGAGAGAGAGAGAGAGAGAGAGAGAGAGAGAGAGAGAGAGAGAGAGAGAAAACGAAGGAACGAACTTTTTTTCATGGGTTAAGAATTGGGCACGCAGGCCCATCTGACACTCTGCCTTTTTTCTCTATTTCCTCTCATATATTATTTCATTCAACGTCACTTATGAAGCTAATATGAGAGAGAGAGAGAGAGAGAGAGAGAGAGAGAGAGAGAGAGAGAGAAAGAGAGAGAGAGAGAGAGAGAGAGAGAGAGAGAGAGAGAGAGAGAGAGATGAGGTAGTGAGAGAGATCTGATTTTATTTTATTTAACTTTATTTTCAAAGGGACACAAAATTGGGCACGCAGGCCCGTCTTACATTCAGCCCTTCCAATCACTCATCTTTCGTTCAACAATAGTGCATGATACATTCACATAGGGAAAAAAACAACATCGTCAATTGAATGTTGTAAACATAAACAATGCATAGTACCATGTTATAAGACACATCCCCCACCCACCCACGTATCCTTTATCCACCCACACATTCCCTACACACATCCACCACCCCCGCGCAATATCCGTCACCTCCCCCCTCCAGGCACATACGCATGAGTCCACCCACCCATCCATACATCCCCACCCACACACATCCTCCCAGCTACACACATCTTCCCACCAACACATACATCCCAAACCCATCCCATAACCCACACATGCACTCACCCAATCACATATCCTCCACAATCCACCAACACACCCCAAACAACCCAGCCAAACACACATCACCCAACCACACATCACCAACCCACAAACACATCCCCTCCAACTTACACATCCCGCACCTACCTAAACAAACATCACACACCCAACCACACATAAACCACCACACACATTTCCAACCCACACGATCTCCCCCATCCATAAACACATACAGGACTCACCCACATAACACCCCCACCCATCCCCAACCTACACACACTCACCCAACCACAAACCCTCCACCCACACACCCCCAATCACCCATCATCCCAACCACACATCCCTCAACCACACATCTCCCACTACACAAACATCGCCCGCCCACCAACACACACACACACACTCACACATCCCGCACCAACTCACACATCCCGCACCCATACACACTCATCCCCACCCACACACAAACATCTTCCCACCCGTTACACTTCCGCCACACACACGTTACCCCACCCACACATCCTAACCTACACACACCCTACCACCCACACACACATCCTCCACCAATACCCTCATTCCCCCATACCGAAACCCACACCACATATACACCCCGACACACCAACCCACACATCACCACGCACCCACGCACCCACACCCACACATCCCAATACCCTCAACACCTATAAACCCCACCCACCCAAACACATTCCGCCACCCACACATTTCCACCCACACACACATCCACCACCCATACGTCACTCACCAACACACACTCATCCCGACCCACCCGCACATTCCCCCACCCACCCTCACATACCCCACACAATCCTTCAACGGCACATCTCTTCATCCACCCACACATCCCCCACCCACCCCCACATCCCCTATCCAAACACACACATCACCGACACACCCTCCACCCACATACCCATCCACCAACACACACATCCACTCCATCCCCACACACACCAACACACATCCCCCACAAACATACATTCCCACATACACATCCTCCAAAAAATCACCCACAAACACACATCCTCACATCTAGAAACATACATAATGCATGTTGATAATATGAACGAACTGCCACACTTTACACACACATACACTGACGATTATCGTGAGCATCTAAAAAAAATGTAAAAGAAATGGAGAACACGTTATAATATACATTATGTAACGCAAAAAATAGTGACGCTCCCACACATAGAGAAAGAAAAAAACACACACACACATTCACTCTCACACTCACTCACTCTCTCTTATTCACACTCACTCACTCTCTCATTCACGCTGCATTAAAGTACATGCGTTCATAATATACATAATAAAATCAAGTGACATTCAAAATGATAATATGAAAGATGAGAATACACAAAAATATGGAATAGCATGTTACATGACACGCGTGCGCTCAACTCTCTCTCTCTCTCTCTCTCTCTCTCTCTCTCTCTCTCTCTCTCTCTCTCTCTCTCTTCTTTCATACACACACACTCACACACATGTACGCACACATACAAACATACTAACACATCCATTTTCAGCTAACCCACACATCCAGCACAAACCCACACATCCTCCACCACACATATACCTCTCCCACACAATCTCCCCCCCCCCCCACCACATTCAATCACATCTCACCACACACACGCATCCCCACGCATCACCCAACCCACACACACACCAACCAACACATCCACCCACCCACATACCCCCAATAAACCATCTCCAAACCACGCATCCCTAAACTACACATCCCCCTACCACCCACACATCCTTCACCCACTCACAAATCCCCACCCATTCACACACCTCCCACCCATATACACACATCTCCCATCTATATACACATATTTCTACGCATCCACACATCCCCCACCCACACACACATCTCCCCACCCAACCACACATCTCCCGTTCACCCACACACATCTCCCACACTCGCCACCACCCGCACACACATCCCCCAACCACCAATATACCCAACACCCAATCACGGATCCCCCACCTACACTCACATCTCCAACCCATACACGCATCCCTCATACCCACTACTAAATCACCACCTACACACCCTCACACACCCACAACACATCCCCATCCACACACATCCACACATCCCACTACCCACAGCCTCCACACAACCCCACCTACCCAAACAAATACCCGCACCCACAGATCCCAACACACACACACACATCCCCAACCCACAAGTCAATCATACACATACACATTCCCAACCACCCGCATAATCCCCTACAATCCCTCACCCCCCCCCCCCCCCACACACACACATCCCTCAACCATACATCTTCCCACCCACCCACACATCCCCCACCCATCCATATATCCTCCACCAACAGACACACATCGCCCACCCATACACACATCTCCCACCCACACACCCATCCCCAACGCATACACATTCTCCCTCACCCCCTACACATACCCCACCACAAACATACATCCCCACACACATATCCCCAACACACACATCCCTACACACACCCACAAACACACATCCTCAGATCTAGACACATACGTGATGCCTCAAATAATCACTGAAACGAATATGAACAAACTCCAACACTTTACACACACATACAATGACGATTATCGTGAGCATCTAACAAGAATGTAAAATAAAATGGAGACATAATTATACATATACATTGTGTAACGTTAAAAAACAGTGATGCTCCCACACATAAAGACAGGAACACACACACACTCTCACAAACACACTTTCAATCCGACACTCACTCACCCTCTCTGTCATTCACACTCACCCACTCTCTCACTCACTTTACAGAAACGGAAAGAGAGAGATATAATGATAGAGTTAAAAAGAGAGAGAAAGAGAAAGAGAGAAACAGAGAGAGAGAGAGACAGAGAGAAAGAGAAAGAGAGAGAGAGAGAGAGAGAGAGAGAGAGAGAGAAAGAGAGAGAAATAGAGAGATAGCCTAAACACAGAAATGCAATACAAAATCACATGAAGAGAGAGAGAGAGGTGACACACGCAGAGACATCGGAAAAAAGAGAAAGGTTGTGGGCATGAATGAGGAAAAGATCATGAGTATATGAGGTAGCAAGAGAGAGAGGGAGAGAGAGAGAGAGAGAGAGAGAGAGAGAGAGAGAGAAAGAGAGAGAGAGAGATGTGGGGAAGAGAGAGAGAGAGAGAAAATGGTAGTGAGAGAGCGATGGTGGGAGAAAAAAGAGATGACAAGAGAGATGGACAGATTAAGGAGAGTGAGAGTGAACGAGATTAAAACAGAAGGAGTGCGACAAAAGGAAAGGAGAGATGGGAGGGTGGGAGAAAAGTGAGGGTGATCGAGGAAGAAAGAAGATAATTGAGCTATGGAAAGAGTGATTGAAAGTTGGGAATATGTGAATAAGAAAGAGAGAGAGAGAGAGAGAGAGGTGAATAAGAGAGATCAGAAGAAGAGATCTAGGGATAGAGAATGATTAAGAGAGGGAGTGGAGGAACTAGAGAGAGAATATAGCAGCAGAGCTAGAGGAGAGAATGAAGGAGAGAGAGACAGAGGGCGAAAGGACAGACAGACAGACAGACAGACAGACAAACAGACAGACAGACAGACAGACAGACAGACAAACAGACAGACAGACAGACAGACAGACAGACAGACAGACAGACAGACAGACAGACAGTGGCAGAATCTCTACTCGCCTCACTGCTACCGTTTAGGTGGTTACTTCAAGAGACGCAAATGTTTGACTTGTCTAATCAATGACCTCTAGGTCAAATTAGTTGCATTCCTTCACAGAACTGCACATTCAACCCCAGCGTGGATTGTATGTTTGTTATTTTCTAGGCAATGTTTACGTACAGTAGTCACGCTTAAATTTCCTGTGCTCTGGCGACGGTTTAGTTGATTCATTCCACAGAACCGTCAGTGAACCTTAACACTAAGTTCTCTTTCAGATAGCAATGGCAAACTATTGAAAGTACAATTGTTAAGACAATCAGCGGGGGGTTGATCACAAAGTACTGCAAAGGGCATGCAGCATTTTATTTATTTTCTTTTTTTGGGGGTGGGGGGATTTTGGGGGGTGTTCAGTTTGCCATTGCAATCTAGACTGCCGACGCTCATACCACTGTGAACATCAACGCACAGCGAGGTGCTCTAAGATAGCCTGCGGCTGACTCCCAACCGGTATGTCAAGATTGTAAGACTGCGATCACCAACCCAAAGTCACAGATAGCCAGGGATATGGGAGACATCAGTGAATAGGTACAGCAGTACATGAATGGAGCCACGGATATGGGAGACATCAGTGAATAGTTACAGTAGTACATGAACGGAGCCACGAATGTGGGAGACTTCAGTGAATATTTACAGAAGTACATGAACGGAGTGACCGGAGGTGGCACCAGACAGACACAACTTGAGTCAGTTAGCTTAAGGTCGAACGAAAGAACGAACAAACAATCTTTATTTTCAAAGGGTTAAGAATTGGGCACGCAGGCCCGTCTGACATTCTACCCTTCGTCTCTGGTACCTGTCACACATTCTTTCATTCATCATCACTTAATAAGCTAATCTTTGACAACAAAAGAACAATAAGCATTAAGCATTAACACGCATGAAAAAATAATCAATAATACATGACTCACTGAGGCAATGTTTAACATGGGCATTATGAATACCTAAGGAAGGTGTTACGTGCCATGCATATGGGAATGTTTAATGGCTAGTTGGCGTTTGATATTTTTGACCATTTTTTTTTTGGGGGGGGGAAGGGGTTTGTTTATGGAAGCATGTAGTCTGTACTGAGGTAGTGTTCAAACAGGTTGCGACTGTATGTATAATTGTCGGTGGTGTCTGATTTCTTGTGGAAGATTGTTCCACAACTGAGAGGCAGAGTATGCTAAGCTTGTTTTATATGTCTATCCTAGGTTTAGGGACATGAAGTATATTTAGTCGTTCGCTATGTCTTGTGTTATATTTAAACAATGGCCAAAGGTAGCTTGGAACATTTTGAAATAGGATTTTGTGAATTAGTTTAGCCTGATTAAAAAATAGGCGTTTGTGGAGTGGCAGTAACTGAAGACGTTTATGTAGGTTAGAATTCTCCATTAAATAAACGCACTGACCTTTTCTGGAGTGAATAAAGGCGTTTTGTTATTAATTTTGAGCATCCATCCTAGATAGTGGAGCAATAATGTGTATGCATTTGTGTGTAGGAAGTATAGAATATCTTTCTTGTGTTATCGTCAAAGAAATTTTTAATTTTGGCAAGTTGGTATACATTTTTGGCTATTTGATTAACGAGAGCATGAACATGGGAGTTAAAGGTTAGATTTTGATCAACGATGAGACACAGTGCCTTGTGCTCGGTTACCTATCTACAGGCGAGCTACCAGTGTGCTGCTGAAGAGCTCTCTGCGAGTTTAGAGTGTGAAGTCTTTTCCTTGTTGCTATTAGCATAGTTTTGTTTTAGAAATGTTAATTTGCAGAAGTAAAGAAAGCTGTAAAAGACAAAAAGGAAAAATATAAAAAGTGGTCGAAGAGCAAACGGGAATGCGATATAGAATAGCGAGAAGACATGTGAATTCAATAGTAAAGAGAGAAAAACAAAAAGACTGGGAGAAGTATGGAGAAACTCTAAATAAAAACTACAAGGAGGCAACTATAAACTTCTATAAAAGATAAGTGCAATGAGAACCAGAGGAGAACCATTTGACCCAACTGAAATAATTAACAGCGAAAATGAAAAACCAATAAGTGAACAAAGTCAAATCCTAATTATATGAAAATAGTACTACGAACAACTTTTCAACAATCCATCAGATGTCACAGGAATTCAAGAAACCGACACAGATGCCACTGAAGAACTAGAGCCAGACATACTGAAAGAAGAAATTAGAGAAGCCATCAGTTATAGCTCCATTGAACAAATCACGAGGACAAGATGAGATACCAAATGAACTAATTGAAACAGCAAGAGATGTAGGAGCAGCAAGGCTACATAGATTATTCAAACATGTTTGGGTAGAATAACAGACACCACGAGACTGGGGAAAAGCCATAATTATCCCAATTTGGAAAAACAAATTCAGCAAAAGCGACTGCACACAATACAGAGGCATTTCACTGTTGAGTCATACTGGGAAAATATTTGTCAAAATTCTTGTAAAAAGACTACGAACTATTATAGAACCCCAGCTAAGCGAAACACAACTTGGATTTAGGAAAAACAAAGGATGCACAGATGCAATTTTTGCTCTTAGACAACTTATAGAAAAATCAACTGAATTCAGTGAAACACTCTACTTACCATTTGTCGACCAAGAAAAGGCATTTGATAGAGTAGATAGAAACAAGCTGTGGTTAATCCTTAAACAATATGTAGTGAGTACACATCTAACAAACCTATGTAGAAGTTTATACAACAACAGTGAATGCATAGTGAGAGCAACTGGAGGACACCCAGAACCCTTCACCATAAGATCCGGAGTGCAACAAAGTTGTGTCCTGTTCCCTCTCTTGTTTATAACATATATAGAAACATATGTAAAGAAACCAGTCAAACGGAGACCGCAAGAACACCGCATGACGACAACACAGAAGAGGAACCATCTGCAAATCTAACCATTAGAGAACTACTGTTTGCGGACGACCAAGCACTAATAGCAAAATCAGAAGCTGAATTACAAGACCACATGAATAGTCTAAACGAAGTATTTAGGGAACATAATATGGAAATTAGCACGAGTAAAAAGAGGTATTGACTATAGCTAAAGAAGATAAAACAACAACGATTCACCTAAACGAACATCCCTTGAAACAAGTAAAGAGTTTCAAATACATAGGAAGTATAATATCGTCAAATGGCAAATCAGAAGTCGAGATCGAAAATAGATGCAATAAGGCAAACCAATTCAATGGACAAATGGCACCAATACTAAAGAACAAACATGTATCTGAAACAGAGGTAAAAACAGGAGCAAGGACCACTTACTTCTGCTACGGTGATGTGAGGAGAAGAGCGCAACTCTGACTGCGTAAGGCCAAAGGAGAGAATGAATAAAGAGAAAGAACCTCTCACCGTCCTTGGTTAACAAGAATAGAAAAGGATTAAGGTTTAAGAAGATCCAGGGTGGGCCGACAGGGAATTGGAACAATATTCTCCAATCCCAGACAAAGAATTAATCCGAGGGCTGTTCTAACACCAATGACTATCCTTCTAAGAGTCTATCAACTAAACAACAAAGTAAGAGTAACACAAGCATCATTTGTTTATTAAACTTCTAAACTTCACAATAATATACAGACATGTAGCATCAACAAAGAAATTAGGATACAGCAAAAATCAAACAGCAAAGACACTAATCTAACAAACAAATTTCCTAAGTGTTGCAAAAAACTTCTAATCCAGTAAAAACTCCAAATCTACCAAACACTAATCCACCAAACACTAATCCACCAACAACTAATCCACTAAAACTAATTTACCAAAAACTTCTAGTCCACTAAATACCCAGGAAAATCTAAAATTTAAAACTAGAATTCTGGCTTTTCCACTGCAAAACTTCAGGGTCTAACTACTAAACACACATTTGCAATAGCCATTGGCGCCTCGTCACTCAGTGTGGCGGACTACGGAAAAAGGCCAGTTCTACCTGTGCAAGGGCCTTTTATACTGGAGTCGTTCTGACTCCCAGAGTTCCAGACCAATCAGACGCCCTCTTGCAGAATTCCACCATCATCGAGAGCCGAGTACATATCAATAACTACTAATAAAGCACTTTACAACACAATCTTCCTACCAACTCTATGTTACCAATGCCAGACCTGGACAATGACAGAAAAAGAGAAAAGAAAAATCACAACAGAATTGAGATTCCTGAGAAGGATACTCAATGTATCAAGAAGAGATAAGATCAGAAATGAAGAAATCAGGACTAAAGTGGGGATTATAGATGCATTAGATTTTATTAGAAGGCAGCATGTCAAATTGTTTGGCCATGCAAGTAAGTTACCAACTAACAGTATACCACAACAAGCAGTGATGTACAGGCCAGAGGGAAGCAGAGGAAGAGGCCGACCACGTAAACGATGGACGCAGGGAATAACAGATTCCATGGGAATATCGATACATGGAGCCCATAAGCGGGCACTCTCCCGCTGTTTATACTTCATCTCGACAACGCAAGGTACAAGAGGAACATGATGAGATGATGAGAATTTGAATGTTTGCATAACTCCAGTTAACTACTCTATTTATTTCCTGTTGCAAGGATGATTCTAGTATATTACAATCAATAGCATTTGTATATACTGTGCAGTCATCTGCAAATAGGTCGCAGGACGACGAAAGTTATAAGGGAAGATTATTTAAATAAAAGGCAAATAACAGAGGGACAAGTATAGACCCCTGAGGTACTCCAATATTAATGATAATGGCTTGAGATAAAGATTTATTGTGTGATATTACTTGTTTTCTGTCTAATAAAAATGATTGTATTAATGTCACTATATTGAAGCTTACTTTCATTGTTTCTATTTTTTTAAAAATTAGAATAGTAATATCTATCATATCGAATGCTTTTCTAAAGTCCATAAACACCGCTCCATATAGAGTATTGTTGTTAATATTTTGATGCCAGTTTTCTATCATGTTTCGTAGGGCTGTGTGAGAAGAATATTTTGGCCGAAATCCTGACTGACTGTCAACTATTAATTTGTGGCGAACTAAGTGTTCTAGTGTTGTTTTGTGAATGTGCTTTTCAAGTGGTTTGGATAGTGAGGATAATATGGAAATTGGCCTATAGTTACTCATAAGACGATTGTCTAATGAACCAGCTTTTAGATAAGAATACATTTTGGCGATTTTAAAGGCTGATGGGAAGTGACCTTTGATAAGACATTGATTATATATAAAAGTTAGTGACTCACAGATCGCCGGTGCAGCATAGCGAAAGATCCGATTGCTGATTCCATCTAGTCCTGATGAGTTATTGTTTTTTAAGTTACTGAGATGAGTAAATACTTTAGTGGTCGTCATTAGCGGTATTTTAGAGGGAATGTCTCTATAGTATTTGTTCTCACAAAATGATGACAATAAAGACATGTCATGAGGAGAATCTAGTATTGCAGCGTTCAATTGGTTTATGTCGGATTGAAAGAAACTACTGAATTGATCACATGTAACCTGACTTAATGGTAATGATTGTGATGACTTGTGTTTGTTTGTCAAGGTATTAATTGCTTTCCATATATCTTTAGTGTTGGTTTGATCTATTATTAAGTTCTTAAAATAGTTTTTCTTTTCCTTTCGAATAACATATAGAACTTTGTTTCTCAGACTACGGTACGTGGTTAGATCTCTATTTTTATGTGCCCTGTCACGGTCTCTCATAATTTGAACTAACTCGTGGGTGATCCACGGGGGCTTAGTGTGATGTTTAACTCGAACTTTATAAAATGGAACATGCTTATCAAATACACTTAGAAAGGTCTTCAGCCAGTGGTTCAGAGCATCATCTGGGTCAAGAAGCTGGTAAACATAGTCCAGAGATGAGTTGAGCAAATCTTGTAAAAAGACATCTTGATTGCAATTTTTATAATGTCTATATTTTATACTTATGTGTTTGTGTTTCGGAGTCTGAGTACCTCTTTTCAACCACGTGCAACATACTGGGTACTTATTGCTCATTGCATTAATAGGTATAGATACCCCAGTGGAGGGGGGGGGGGATTTGAGGCGGCAGAAGAAGAGGATGATGATGATATACCTTCTATTGAGCTGTTCACTTCCGTATGCCCTGATTAGTTACTTGCATATCCTGTACATGACGTTGCAGTCAACTGCAGGATTTGTGTATGTTTTTTTTTCCTGGGCAAGTTACACTTGCAGTTGTTTGTCATTTTTATCTGAATTTCCGGCACTCATGGAAACCAACGCAAGGCTTTCTGCTTCTAAATCGCCGTCAACTGTGCTTCGAAGGTTGTATGCTGAATTGCGAATTTCATTTGTAAACCCTTCGCCATAGGGTCGGTTTAGGTCCTGATTAGAAATGTTGATTATCCACATTATTACTACGACTAGCGTCAATATAGTTGTGGACACCACGCAAAGTATTCACACGGGACCTCACACAGTGAATTACAACTTAAGAGGAATAAATGCAGACAGAAAGTGGTGTTTAACAATGACAAACCAGTAATAGTAAATATAAGATGAACTCTCACCTGTAGTAGCAAACGAAAGTTGAAACACAAACGTGGAGTAGACAACCCCCATGTTCTCGTCATCAACGTCGACGAAGAAGTTGCCGACCCCACAGAAAGCGTTGGTGCCGGTGTCCTTGCCGTAGCTAAGTCCGAAGCCAAACATCCAGTAGGTCAGCCCGCCAAAGATGACGTCGATGACATTTTTCACCATAATATTCACCTCGTTTCTGGCGGACACGTTGCCGGCTTCCAGAAGGCCGAATCCTGAAAGTGCAGAACAGTGACTGGTTGTAGTAAGGGCCATGTTCATTTCATATGCACATATCTATTGGTGTCACGGTCTGCTCATGTAGGTCATACTACGAGGCCGTGTTCAAATGGAACCCGTTCCAAAGGCTTTATTACGAACGAATGAATAGTTTATCAGCAAGTGCGGGAGAATTTGATACATCAACTGTTAGGAAGGAATCAGGTGTGCAGCTGGGCTCGTCAGATGAAGCTGCCGTATTCATTCAAAAACGCATCTCATTTCTTGAGGAGCCAGGGAATACCGACTGCGGAAAAGGACTATGGTTGCTCATTGAACTATTTGGGCACGATGATCATGCAATTAAGCCATTGGGGAGGGATCATTTGATCTAGCCGCGTAGAATGTTCTCAGCATACACACGAATTTTGAGACACTGGCATAATCCCAGCTTTTGAATACGATAATCCACACGCTCTATACACGTTACCAGTCCGGCGAGCTTCTCAAATGGCACATTTCAAGTTAATCTTGCATTTATACGCGAATCCTGCAATCTAGTTTACGTATCTTTTGCAAACGATGCAACTTGGCATACGTGGGAGAAATTGACAGGACTGTAGCAGATAATTTCACTGAACACCCTAAAGTGCATCCCTCAAGGCTGACATAGCATCAGTTAACTAGATGAAGCAGATATGTGTGTCATTGAATTCACATGCAAACTCAGCGTGCCTTGCTGACTTACTTCATATATGATATGCTTTTCTTAACTCATTGTGTTCCATCTGATTGTTAAATGACCCAGATCTATTCCTTTCTTTATAACAACTAATCCTGCTCCATGGGGTCGCACTTTTAGGCCACACAGACACAATAATCTATTATTTTCATGTACCGAATACTGAGAAATACCTCGAGTAATAGTACAGCCTCGGACTCTGAGTTAAGTAGCAAAACATGTGTTCATATTTTTATTTTCTCTTCATTGCCCTCACTTTTTTCATCTTTTTATGCTTCTAATCCCTTCCTTATGCCTTAATGTAGTCGCCGGAGGATCTTCTCCTGTACTATATGTTTTATTTCGTGCATTCATTTGTTTTCTGATGAAGGTTAATCGCCACAACGTCCTATATGTGTCTCAATTCTATTATGTAAAGCTGCACTTTTTTGTTTTTAGCATATCCTTTACAGGACTTAGCTGTCAACACCAGCATCTTTCAGCTGTATGTTGATCTCTTGGCAAGATTACGCTCAGTAGTTTGCCATTGCTTTCTGAGCGGCCGGCTCAGTATCCCGCAAGTCACGAGCGGGGGTCGAACCGCCTCAGCTCTCGCTCCGCTACGAGACTCTGCGTGATAAACGGGATTACAGAGAGAAAGTGTTGTAACCCCACAGCCAGAGAGACCGGCAAAGCTGCACTACTTTCTGTTATTTTATATTGTTTACATTTCCACAGCTTTACCGCAGTTCCACCAAATTTTATTTATATTTTTACCAAGCTTGAGATAGACTGACAGGGATCATTCACCATTATGGTTAAAGTGTCTAGGATCAACTAAAACATTGTCATCTGAGGAAAACATAAAGTGTTTCACATCAACCTACGCATAAAGTATACTGAGAGAGCAGAGGACTAACTAATTCATTTATTGGCAACTTCTGTAGCAGCAAAAGTGGAATGTGGAGAAGACTCATGGGCTAATACCCACTTAAGCTTCAGGAGACTGTTGGGGATGTAACCATCAGCCCAGCCTTGGAGACGTCTAAGATTGCAAAGATGAAGCAGATCTTATATTATCATACACCAGTGCTAGCGGAGAGATGGGCAGAACAAATTTAGTTGAGTTTGACTTTAAACTCATCAGTGTGGACTCAGTCTGACAAAAAAAAAAAAAAAAAAAAAACTACCCGAAAACGTATGCAAAGCAGGAAGCTTTGCGAGAGGAAACTGAATACCCATTAAAAGAAGAAATAGTCCCCTCTCACCCCCCCCCCCCCCTTCCCCTCCTCAGCCTCCTCAGAAACTTTATGTAAACCAGAAGCTTTGCGAGAGGAGATTGAATACTTTTAAAAGAAGAAATAACCCTCCCCCCTCCCCCCCCCCTTCCACCTCAGAATCGCCGGAAACCGAGTGGTGAACATAGGCTTTGAATTGACCATCGCCAACTAAATGAGATAACATAATTTTAGACCAAGGGTCCCATATTTCCGGACCAGGGACTTCTTTTTGAGCAACTGAAAAGAGGACCATACTTTTTTTTTCAAAGATAGACCTCAGCAAACGGTACTATCAGATCCATGTAAAGAAAGAAGTAAGACCATATTTGGCATTCAGTAAGTCCGATGACTTTAATGTTCTTCTCTTCGAGTTGAGTAATACACCTTACGTTTTCACCAGGATGACGCGAATGTTGTAAGATTCTTTACAAGATCCATCCATAACTAATTTACTGGATGACATTCTTATTGCATCTGGCACACTTAATGAACACCTAACATCTATTGAAAGACTGTTAGACAGTCTTGCTGAGACAGGTATAACAGTCAAACCAGCAATATTTCAGTTAGCTTTTCAGCAGCTCGAATTTATTTGACACACAGGGGCAAATCTGCCCAGAAAAAAAAAGAACATTGATAAACTTCATAACGCCACTCGTCCGAAGACGAAGAAATATCATGTCTTGTTATGCAGGCTTTATCAAAAGTTCATTAGAAACTTCAATGTCATAGCTTCACCCTTAACGATTGCAACATAGAAAGGAGCACCAGAACAGATTAAGTGGACTTCAGATTGTGAAGAGGCTTGTGCAGATTTCAAGCACAAGCTGACAGCGATGTCAATTCTTCAGCTATATGACCTTACACGACCGTTTACGCTGAGGACAGATTCAAGTAATGTAGGCATTGGAGTGTCACATATTCACAAGAAGGAAGCGAGAATATTGATATGTTATTCCCGGTCGCCTATGACAGTAGGAAATTGAAAACAGAGGAGTGAAATTATTCAAAAATTGAGAAGGAATGTCTTTGTCTGTTATGGGCCATATATACAGTTCAACAATTTCTATACGGAACCTACTTCAAGGTGCACAATTATCACCAGCGTCTTCTTAGCTTCGTCCAAGAAACTAATCACAAGACTAATGAGATAGTGGCTACTCTTGCAGCCTTACATAATTACGGTAGAGTATGTCGCCGGTAAATAAAACATTGTAGCGGATTTTCTAAGCAGACACCTCTCAACTTAGGAAGAGTCTCAGGGCTCACCACCAGATACCCAGCCCTCGCAGCTAGTTCTAGAGTTAGCAAATGAGTGTGCACTCCAAGAAGCCTAAACAGTTCGATACTCGCAATTTATTTCAATCGGCAGCATACATGTTGAGATGCTGAGAGAATCGCAATCTATCGGCCATCGCCTTCCATGGTCCGTTGAAACCCATACCTCTGAACTGATTGGCATTTCTTATCTTCTAAAAAAGCATGCCCAGTTGTGAAATACATGTGCGGGAACTTGGAACTGGTGGGCTTTGGGGTCGAGAGAGAGTCCAGTTTTTCTACTCAACTTGTCCAACAAACGCTAAGGCCAGTGCTTTAGATCTATCCTTAGCAATGGAACTTGAAAGGCTGGACGCATCACAACCAAATAATCACGGGGTGTGAGACACCTGCGGTCCACAGCGACCCCTCAGGACAGATAAAGGACACATCCTGACTGGGAAGTTGGGATTCCTCATCAACATCATCAGCTCATGTTGTGTTATGCGATCTCATCCTCTGCGATCACCATGAAGTGGGGATCCTGCGAGATCTCTGTGTCACAAAAAGCGCTTGGAGGATGCGACCAGGAGATGCGGGATTGACCAGACACACGAGATCTCTCGGCCTACAGCAACGTTCACGATTTATAGCACCTTTTGTAGTCAAAGGGAGATAATCCAAGTATTTTTACCCCTAAAGGAGTGGAGGATTATGCCCATGGATTCTGGAAAGTTCTATAGGCGTGTACCGGAAACGTGTGTTTTGACTGCGCAGACGCAATCACTCGACTAGAACTGAGGGAGAGTGGTTGTTCTAGCCAGCTGGCGAAAGGTTGTGTGGCTGCAGTTTGTCAGAAGGAGTAATGGTTCCCAATGTCAACATATCGTTTAAAGACGGTTGACAGTATGTCCCTAAGTTGCACTGAGATTCCATACTTCTAACTGCATGTCAGAGTGAAAGGTAAGAGTGCTACCAGTATTTCATTTATTTGGTCGAAAACGCGATCACCCGAGGTTGTACATTGGATGATGCAATAGTTGCACAGAGGTCAATGTCGAGCATGTAACTGTCTTCAACAAACTGGCTTGTTGACCTGACCCCATTTTCATCAGGCCTGTTTTGAACAGTGAACGGCTGGAAAAAAATACAGGTATAGAACGCAGTCTTGCCTGCCAGAATTTGATTGGGGGGAAATAGGAGTAACCTAAATGTTGGTGATTTGATGGCACTACTGGGCCGCCTTTGAACTCAGGCGTAGTCGACAAAACCGGAAGTCGGTGACGGCGTAACTAAAAGATATTGTGTAAGATGTCATCCGACTCGACTGGTCAAGACGAATCTCATGGGAATGTCCACAGTTGAATCGACGGGCATATGAGCGATCCCTCGCATGTCTAAGTTTGTATCTTTTGTCAGGGTGACTGCTGGGTTTTCTTTGCCTTCCTCATACACTTTATGTTCAAGATCTCCTTAAGTAACTACCAACCTAATCTACAATTGGTTCCTGTGAGGAGAACAACGGGGAGGGGAAAGAAGGAAAAATGATGCTACAGACATGTTCTGGTGGTTTTAGGGGGGGTGAACTGGGGAAAGCAGGACCACCTGGGAAGAGCTGGAAGGGGGTTTTGCCAACGGCCCTCCTTCAGGGCCATCTTGCCTATGGGTACTGTAGACCTTCTAACCCTGTATGTCATTAGAAGACTTCCACTGGGGAACTGGGGGGCAGACACTCATGATTAGTCACCGTGGGTTCACTCTATCCCCAGTCCAGGGAAACAGATGGTCTATTCCGCTACTTGTCAGACCCCAGACCTTATACTTCCTCTGACCCTGAGGCATGGTCTGTAATTGAACCACCGCCAACCTTATGGAGGTGATTCTCTATCTGAGTACATGGAGGCAGTTTATCTCCATATGATGAGTCGTGGTCACGTGATTCTCACCGAGGGTTACCTGTGTCATTTTTCCAGATTCTACCTTCCTGAGAGGAGTGATGGACAGTCAGTAAAACCATCATTCTGTGTCAACATCAACAGTCTGGACAGACCAGCTAACGTGAGGTGATCTAACTGCACACCACCCGGCCAGTCATATATGCCCTCAGAGCAGATCCAGGATAAGTCACCCACTATTCAGAACCAGAGCTGCTGGGCAAGTATGGTTTGTGTAATCGTCCAGCTGTGCCACACTAGTTCACATGGAAGATATTCTTGATCGTGAATATAGTTACAGACTTTAGGCTATTGGGACTGTAACCAGTAACAATGTTCTAATGTAAATTAAGCACTGGACATTGTGCTTTGCTATACTGTAATTCAGGAACTGTGCTACTATCGGTATATTGTTGAGTTTGTGCCACTGTTGGTAGAGCAATGAACTTTAGGATTAAGTTATACCTTTTATAGAGGCACCTACCTGATGGGCTGTGAATAGAAATTCAGAGTTTCATGTGGACACACGCTCAGATGTCCCAGTGTCATTATCCCAACGGGATGACAGCTCGGAGGAGGTGATATCTGGTCAAAGACTGAAGACCTACACCAAGAAGATAAGTGACATTACCGTCTTATGTGGAACTCTGACATTTGTACAGTGATGAACATCTTCATGTGGCTGCCTCAACTAACTGTCTTCTAGCAATTAGCACACCAGACAGATCTGCACTACATCCACATTATCTTCACTTTGCTTTGTACAATACACTTTTGCTATTGAGTTTGTAGATACCGGAGTTGCGTCATTTGTTCAGGATGATGTTTGAAAGGGTAACATCCCTTGGTTGGTTGTGAGAGAGATAGATATCCGAAGACTGGTGGGGTCGCAGACTGAAAGTATCCCAGTCCCAGATCTGAACTGAAGTCATCCCGATATATATATATATATATATATATATATATATATATATATATATATATATATATATATATATATATATAGAGAGAGAGAGAGAGAGAGAGAGAGAGAGAGAGATATGTATGAATAGATATTCATAAATAATTGCGATAGCCTGTTCCCTTCACCCCAGGGAAGCTGTGTGACACTCTGTGATTAATAGAGAGAAAAGAACTTCCATCCATCGATCCAATTCACCTCAGAAATTTCCACCACCTCTGTCAATTTTCTTGACACCACCATTAAGTTAAACTCTACAGGCCTCACGACCTCCGTGTACTATAAACCTACTGATGCTCACGGTTTCCTCCTGTACAGCTCATCCCACCCCAAAAGCTGCAAAGATTCCATCCCATATTCCCAGCTACTCCGCCTTCGTCGCATCTGTCAGGATGATAATGACTTCCTCGAGAGAGCCCACGAAATGCTGGACTTTTTCCGCAGACGGTCCTACCCAGAGGACGTCTTGTCGACAGCTCTCTGTCGCATAACCCAGGTCTCGCGGGAAATGTCCCTCGCCAAGCATACGCGACCTCAGAACAATGAGCCCAAGCTTATCCTCACCTTCCATCCACATGCCTATGCCATCAAGCACATTTTCCTGAGACACTGGTCCATCTTGGAATCGGATCCTACCACTCGTGAGGTATTCTCAAATGGCCCCAGGGTAATTTTCCGCCGTAACCAGAGCCTCAGAGACCACCTTGTGCACAGTCGCCTCCCCACGTTTACTTCATCCGTGGGCACCTTCGAATGCCATCGTAGGAACTGTCTGACATGCCCATACGTTGTTCAGACACCAGAAATTGCATTTCCCCGAGGCACCTTCACCTTGAAAGATTCTTTCACCTGCACATCCCGTAATCTGATTTATGTTATCATCTGCAAACGATGTGACATGAAATACATTGGCCAAACGGGCAGACGTCTTGCGGATCGTTTTAGAGAACACCTCAGAGACATCAATCAGGGCGCTGACAAACCTGTCCCCAACCATTTCAATTCCTCCAACCACAATGGAGCCGACGATGCATGTGTCACCGCATTAAAACCCTGCTTCTCAAATAGCTGTGTCAGACTTAGAATTGAATGTCAGCTAATCAACAATCTGGGATGCATCCACCCGACAGGAATTAATACTGTCGTGGACGCTACAGTATAATTGTGGCATCTTCCCCAATTGTTTACACTACCTATTACCGTGCTGTTCCCCCCCCCCCCCCCGCGATATCTAGACTTAATTGTCCCCACATTTCTATGTTTCCATAGCAGACTGTTCACATATTTTTGGCTACTCTAATCCTTTTTGGCAACCCATTTTAAATTCTGCGCCACGCGTTTTCGCAGCTGGCCATAGTCACATTTTCTGCCCCACGTGGAATTATCAGGTTGTGCACTATAAGTGATAGGTCGTGTGTTTGTGTTTTTGTCGTCAGCTATCTATGTTGTCATTGACAAAGATTCTTAGAATCGAAACGTCTGTGTGTCGTATTGTATACGTTCGTGTGTATTTTATCTTATTTTATTATTCATTTTTTTATATTTATTGAGTGCTTCTGATTTCGGATTTTTCACCTGTATTTCGCGACACGTGGATCTCCTTGTAAGGTATGTGCAACGTTTGTTAATGTTTAGTTCGTTTTTTCTCGCAGGAATTTAAAATACCTATTTGTTTCCATTTCATTCTGTGATTAATCAATAACAAGCTAAGAAAGAGCACAAGAATAGATTTTGAAATTTACAAATTTGGTCACGTTTTAATTGTATTAACCAGTAGATCTTAGTATTTAGTGAATGAAAGCTGTGTATTTATTTGTGTCAGTGTTGTCAAGTTGTATGACAGCGTATTGGGCGAAAATGTCTATTAGCAGGAAAAGTGGTCTGGATAAATAGACCAGCTGTATTATACTCTTACACAGCGAACAGTCTAACATCCCAGATCCTGCTCCACTGTAAGGACTAGGATTTTCTCTAGAGACGGGTTTTCATACCTTCCTAGTTTTGTACGAGCCAATTTCATTGGCTACTCCTACGGCGGGTGGACTGTCCCATTAGGCTTCTTTAGCAAAAGTGGGTTCTTACCACCGAAGACAACGCTACAACCTGGTACAGGAAGATAGTCAATGTTATAATGACCACATCGTTGATCATATACGATAGTTGTTTGGTCAAGAAATGTGAACCTAGAACAATGTTCAAATACATTTGGACACTTGAAACCTTGATTCTTCCACCTGTATTATGCTTGTCAAGAAGCACGGCGAGGATCTAGATGATGCCCTAGGATGAGCGAAACAAAGAGCACCATCATGGTTGACCAAAGATCACCAACGACGGTGAAACAAAGGCCACCAACGATGGACAACGACCTCATCTTATGTACAGACCGTCAGTTTCAGAGATTCACCAACTTCGAGAACTTACCAGACTGCATTGTGAATATTATGAAGGCACTTGTCAAAATCCATGTTGCATCATCCCAGGTCAAGGGTGGTGACCCTAGGTCAGTTCCTGTTTTATTATTGTTTCCATCCATTTCTGAGTTGTCATAATCATTGAAGTCTGCAACAGAAGAAATTAGTCATGGTTATTCCCTTGTGTGTGTGTGTGTGTGTGTGTGTGCGCGCGCGCGCCCGCGCGTTTGTGTGTGTGTGTGTGTGTGTGTGTGTTGACAATGTTATTTCGTATTTGCTAATATAATGCGCCACTGTCTTAAGCAGCATACGGCCCTGTATAAAACATCAGACCCCAAACTCAAGATATTTATTCAACTAACCATTCGAGGGGGTATGGCAGTGCAACGTTTAGAGTACCACTTCAGTACAACGGTACGCCTGACGTCCTGTGCTGCATGTTTACTTATTAGGTATGCAACCACACCTTTCCACATCCAGTGGTGAAAGAACATGTTTATTTGTACTAGAAATCTAATTGTATTTATCCGTTCCAACGTAGCTGCCAGTCTGCCTACTTTTGGCAGAACAGAGAGGCAGTCGAACAATAGAGTGGTAAGACAAATACCCAACGGAAAGCGGAATATGAAACAAGGAAGAGTCGGGTATCCCAGTAACACTAAACACAGAAGATTGTAAACGTCATCAATACTTCGTCATCTTTTGTAAGCCGATCACGTGACTGATAGAGACAATAGGTTTGTGTGTTGTATAACACAAAACAGACGAGTATTAAAATTTGCTGAGGTCATTGCTAATAATATGACCAAGCCAAATTTGTGTATATATAGAGACATTATAGTTAAAATTACAATTACATTAAAATTACCATAGTAGACACATTTAAATTGCTGTAGGAATATGTGACATATTTCGACGGAATCCGGTTTTCCGAGATTTTTATGGTGCGTTCACTATTCCAAGTCCAAGACACCGATTGTCAGTTTATATTCATCATACAGTTCGTTCCCGCTCGCGTAGGCGATCATGCTTCTCCACAAATTGCTATCTCCAACGGCATAGATCAACTCGTGTGATGACTCATTTCCGTGCCATGACGCAAGACTGTTAAGAATTTTCTCACGCTGTCTTCTTCTTTCTGACCCTATGAAATTAAAGTTCGTACGTTGGTTCGATAGTTCTCTTTCCATAACTTTTTCCGATTGTTATAACATATTCCAGCTTGTGTCTTCTTATAATGTTGGCAAAATATGATGACTGATCCTTTCTTATATTTGTAATAAGCTGTCTTTGCGATTTATCCTCAAAATGTCCAGATTGCCTATTTCGGCTGTCCAATTAATTGTCAGCATTTTCCTATAAAACCACATCACCGAAGCTTCCAGGATATTTTTCGCCTGTGTACTAAGTGTCCAGGATTCGCAGTCATATGTGAAAATTGATTATATGTAACACGCATCAACTCTTTTTCTAACCGTCAAGGACAAGGACTTATGCACACAATGTTCTTCATTTGACAGAATAAGGTGTTTTTCCACCGGTCTCTGTGGCTAAGGGCTTGCGAACGCGGTTTGTGAGCCCGTTTACCCATTTCGAAACACGGCGTTGCTGGTTTTTTCGAAAATGGTATAGGGGCCGGTCGTTAAGAAAGCAATGGCAAACTACTGAACGTAACACTTGCCTAGTACATCAACAGCAGCTGTGAAAATGCTGGTGTTGACTGCAACTCCCGTAAGGGATACGCAACAAATTTTTTTTTTGGGGGGGGGGTCATATTCTGGTCTTTATCTCTGTGATCCATCTTCCATCGGATGTTATCTATGTGTCATCAGCATAATGTAAGATATTTATATTATGTTCACCGACCAGCATCTCTGGCATATTGTCTGCAGATTTATTGGCAATAATAAAACAGATATATAGTAAATGACATGTAAAACAACATGCAGTCAGAAAGAAAAAAATACACATCCAAACGCACGTGATCCCAGACATCCGACTACATAAAGTAGCAAGACATTATTTTATAAGCGTACTATCTGACCCGGCCCGGCTTCGCCCAGTCCCTGGCGGGGAGCATCTCATTTAATTCCTATTCGGCCCCTGCTCCCGTTCCCGTTCCCAAAAAAGACGACCCGCTGCGGCTTCGCCCAGCCCCTGGCGAGGAGCGTCTCATTTAATTCATATTCGGCCCTTGCTCCCGTTCCCGTTCCCAAAAAAGATGATCCGGCCCGGCTTCGCCCAGTCCCTGATTGGGAGCGTCTCATTTAATTCATATTAGTAGTCGTATAAGCTCCCGTTCCCGTTCCCGGAAATATGGCGAACAGATTGGAAGAGAACAATCTTCATCCCAATAACTAAATAGGGCAATATGAAACTACTGAACGTAAACTTACCAAGATATCACGAAAACCCAATAAATGCTGGGATGACTGTATATATGTCGAAGAAAAAGGTGAGTTAGAACATTTTCACGTATTTAAAATAGATGCATTATTTTTATGAAAACTTTAAAAATGCCTTAAAGATTTTATCATTATATATTATAACGCATATGCCTGTAAATAACTGTAGACAAACATTTTATAAAGCTTTGATAACAATGCAACAATTATATATAAAATATATAGCAATACAACTAAAAGTTATGTCCCTTGATATAACGTTTCTTAAGTTAAGTCCCCTCGCTATATAATTTATAATGTAAATTACAAAATTACATTTTATTACGTAAATAGCTGTTTGTAAACTAACAAACTATGACAGTTGGCTGCACGGGACTGATAAGAACACATGTAGAAAATTTCATCTCAATCGGATGGACCGTTCGCGAACGCATAAAAAACATACATACATAGATACAGACATACATTCTATTTTAGATATATAGATTCAAGTCATGGAGCCTCAGTGGCAGAGCAGCTAGAAGAATTGCCTGCCAGCCTTGCAATCATGTGTTAAAACTTCTTGGAAGCTGGGATTTCTCTTTTCCTTTCAACATTCCGAGCTCCCAGGTCGGCACACTCTAAAAATTGGTAATGAGCAATTTTCTAGAAAACAAAACAGGCGATTAACATGATACTGAACACATCACCCATCTAGTGCTGATTATGTTCAATATGGCACGAGAAACGTAGACCAAAACCGCCTCATGTGTGTAAGGGAATCACTTACTAGTGTTACTTTTCATGTCGCCTTGTAAGCATACTTGATTGGTTATTGGATTACATATCTAGAATCGACTTGCGACATACTTGATTGATTATTAGATTACATATCTAGAATCGACTTGTGACATACGGGATTGATTGATGGACTACATATCTCTAGAATCGAATTGTGACATACGGGACTTATTGATAGACTATATATCTAGAATCAACGTGTGACATACGGGACTGATTGATGGATTACATATCGACTTGTGACATACGGGATTGATTGATGGACTAAATATCTAGAATCGATTTGTGACATACCTGATCGAATGATTTACTATTTTTTTAGAAACCGCACCGGACATAAACATACTTACTCTCACTCTAAATTCTCTAAAAGTACTGGAGAGTTTAGCTCATAGACCGTAACTTTAGGAAGGGAGAATCCCAACTATACCTCCCCGTGGTAGAGGATGTAAACACACCACGGTGTGGCTAACACAGCTCTGGGGACCGAGTATCCACCGGAATAAGTGGACAACTCTGCAGCTGAGCAGAGCAGGGCACTCACTTGTCCTTACAGTCGGAAATGGCTGTCAAAGGCAGAGGTAAAAGACCACCATGTGAATGTGGAAGGCAGGGGAAAACCACCACAGTATCTTCCCAAGATGTCATTCATTCATTCATTCAGTAGCATGTCCTTTGCAGAACCTCGCTCCCATAACAACCTTCCGGAAAACTTCTCGATCACAAGCAAGATGTCCCGCGTCTGATACACCCATCTGGAGATCATCCGCCACATCCTGCACCCATCTTCTCTTTGGCCTTCCTCTTCCTCTCTTCCCAGGCATAAACCCTTCCATTATTGTTCTCTCCAAACTTTCGTGACGTTTCAAGTGACCAAAATACTTCAATTTTCTTTGTTTCATCGTCTTTAATAGCCATCCCTCCTCAAGATGTCATAGCAACACAAATATCAGAGATAGTGAACGGCGTTAATGGCTGTCTTATGACATCTTCGTCCGGTAGGGACAGTCATGAGCCACAGGTGATACCAGACCGTCATCCAGCTACTGATGGTAAAACCATAACTAAACTAAACAAATTTAGAGTAGGAACATGGAATGTTAGGACATTAAATGAGCTGGGAAAGTTAAACAAACTTTAAGAGAAATGGAAAGCTGAAAATGAATATACTAGGCATAAGTGAGATGAGATGGAAGGGATCTGGCAAAATTATAACGACAAAGACACAATAATTTATTCTGGAGGGGATACAGATGAAAAAGCTCTAGGAATAATATTTGATGGGGGAAAAAATAGCCAAATTAATTAGTGGATATTGGTGTATTTCAGACAAAGTAATAATGGTCAAAATCAAAGGCAAATCAATAAATATGAATATTATACAAGTATATGCACCAACAACAAGCAGTAGTGATGAAGAAATACAACACTTTTACGATGAAGTAGAAATGGCAATAGCTCAAATTGGATCACAAGAAATAAAAATAATACTGGGAGATTTTAATGCAAAAGTAGGAAAGAGGAAAATAGAGGATATAGTGGGGAATTATGGTTTAGGTAAAAGACATGAAAGAGGAAAAAAAAAGGTTTAAAGTCGAGTGGATCGACTTCATTGCGACCTGCAGAAAGCATCGCACAAAGCACGGACAACGTAGCTCCGGCGACAACGCCAGGAGTCTCCGATAAAAATGCACTCGTGAACCGAAAGACATAGCCCGGAATTGAACCCACAACCTTCGGCGCACGATGCAGACGGCTTGACTTCTTCGCCACGGAGACTCCCGAAGAGATACTAATAGAATGGGCAAATATTAATGATATGAAAATTGGAAAAACATGGTTTAAACACCATAAAAGACGACTATACACATGGAAAAGCCCTGATATGAAAATAAGCAACCAAATTGACCACATACTTACTAATAAAAGAATTAGAAATGCGTTAATTAGTGTAATGACAATGCTTTTTGCTTACTGTAATAGTGATCATGTATCACTATGTGGACACATAAAATTAAAAGTAAAGAGAAGGGAAAAAAATGGTTAAGAACTTGAGACTTACTAAAGAGATTCTGAAAGTAGTTAAAGAAATTCAGCAAAAATAAAGAGTGACTGTGAATAATAGGTACAATGCAATAGCTAACATACAGAGTATAAATTAACAGTGGGAAATGTTAAGGGACTCCATTCATCAAACTAGCAAAGAAATATTACCGGAGAGAAGCCAACAAGCGAAGAAAAACATGGATGATTGAATAAATCTTAATGCTGATGAACAAAAGAGAACAAAATAAAAATGACAAACAAGAATCTGCTAAGATAAATAAAGAAATAAGAGATAAATGTGTGAAGGCGAAACAGAAGTTGGTTAAACGAGCAATGCAAAATAATTGAATTAAATTCCATTAAAGAAACAAAAAAAATATGCACAGACAAATCAGTGAGCTCATGGGAAGAAAAATAAGAATAAATACAGGGTGTTTGAAGTCAAAAACAGGAAAGATATTAAAGGAGGAAGGTGCTATAATGAAGATGTGGAATGAGAATATAAGAGATTTATACAATGGAGAAAGGGAAGAATTAACAGAAGAATGTAAGAGGGCCCACATAATCTAAAAGAATAAGTCGCTGACGCTATGTAACATGTAACATATGAAGAAAGGAAAAACAGCTGGGCCTCAGGGAACCACAATAGAAGAATTAGAAGTATATGGAGAATATATATATATATATATATATATATATATATATATATATATATATATATATATATATGTGTGTGTGTGTGTGTGTGTGTGTGTGTGTGTGTGTGTGTATTAACCAAAATGTTGAATGATATTTATAGCAGGCGGTATTTACCGAGTGTTATGCTGAAATCTGAATTTGTAGCTTTACCAAAAAGACCAGGAGCAATTGAATGCGAAGCGTTTTTTACACTTATCCTGATTACTAACAACTATTACCTGGAAGAGGCTAATGAAACTAGAACACTATATACAACAATAAGAAAGAGACAAACAGCTTTCTTTGGTCATATGATGAGAAGAGAGACATTGGAGAACATCGTGACAACTGGAAAGATCGAGGGGAAGAGATGCTGAGGCAGACCAAGAGAAATGATGATGGATGGATTGAGACGGTGGCATGGAGGAATATCATCAGCAGAGTTGATCCAGAGCACCATAGTCTGACATTTGTGGAGAGCCATGCTAACTTTACCAGATTGACCGATGATTCAAAGGCTATATCTTTGACTTTCTTCAGCATGTTTATAAACGTCATGTTTGTTTTCTTGCTGCAGTGTCAGTGTTTTACCTCATACAATTTCCCCGTTATTTCTTGATCTTGAATTCTCACTTTACTTCGAAGCGTTGTGGCCGTGTCGGTATTCTTCTTCTTCTTATTGTCCATGTTATGTGGCGTAGGTGATCATGATTATCCAGAGCCATCTGTCTCCTAAAACTGATGTTCCTCCATGCCATGATATAGAAGTACCCAGCATCGTTTATTTTGATGTCCATATGCTTCTCCCCCCTTCCAACTTTCGTTGTGACAGTATACTCAAACTTTCCTCTTCCATGATATACTCATGGAATATGGAATGTCTTCTTGTGAAGCGAGTAGCCAGCTCTCTCTGCCAGTTAATGTCTGTCACGTTTTCAAAAATCTATCGCCATTTTTTCCCTGTAATCAAAGCTCAAACAATGGAGCTAGGGGCGCTCCATTTTTTCACACCAAGGACAGTTGGAAGACAGGAATCAGACACAACCTGACTTGTGCCGCGTAACTTGGACAAACATTAGACGATGAATGTCTAACAACGGCACAATATCTTGTTTGCAACGTAACGTACAGTGATTAACACTGATTAACGCCTTGAGAAGTATGAGGTATATGGTGCTAACCCAATATTTTATAGACCTCTCGATGGGTTATGAGGTCAATATCACAGATGTCATCTTTCCTTTCCATGTCATTTTCTGGTTTCCATTTTAGAGAGGGCGACCTGGAAGCTCAGAACAATCAACACTACTCGATGGAGAGTCGAACAAATGACCACTGGGTGGGAAGGCAAGAGTGCTAGCCACTGAGCGGCCACGGCTCCCATCATAGTAATTGTGCTGTATTTATAAATAGTCTCATGTCCTTTACATGACGTTGTAATCAACCCTAGCATATATTGCCTGTTTGTGATTTACTTCGCAATTTTAGATTAGTAGTTTGCCATTGCATTCTGGGCGGCCATCGTCGCATACCATCGAACACAACGCGAAGTGGTCAGCTGCCAATGGTCAGCAGCTATGTTCGAACCGTGGACTCGCCATGCCAAGGCATTATGAACCTGCGCGTCTCATTATCCTCATGCCACAAGGCAGGTTGAGCTTCATACACCCAGCCCATGGTTAGTTATTGTAGCCTCCTTAGCCTTGGTCAAACCGCTGGTCTGCCGTTCCGGTGAACTTGGATTCAATCCCTATCAGGTCGGTTCCCAATTTTCAAAATGAATATGGGCTCTCGGATATGGATAACATGAACGGTCATGGGAAATAAAGGCGAGAGGCGAGATATCGACCACATCTATAACACATCACCTTCTGAATGTCGTGTTGTCTGTAACACATCACTAACTAATTGTCGTGTTGTCTATAACACATGACTCACTGAATGTCGTGTTGTCTGTAACACATCATCCACTAATTGTCGTGTTGTCTATTACACATCACTCACTGAATGTCGTGTTGTCTATATCACATCACTCACTAATTGTCGTGTTGCCTACAACACATCACACACTAAATGTCGTGTTGTCTATAACACATCAACTACTGAATGTCGTGTTGTCTATAACACATCACCCATTGAATGTCGTGTTGTCTATAACACATCACCCACTGAATGTCGTGTTGTCAATAACACATCACCCACTGATTGACGTGTTGTCTATAACACATCACCTTCTAAACGTCGTGTTGTCTGTAACACATCACCCACTGAATGACGTGTTGTCTATAACACACCACCCATTGAACGTCGTGTTGTCTATAACACATCACCCATTGAATGTCGTGTTGTCTATAACACATCACTCACTGAAAGTTGTGTTGTCTATAACACATCACCCATTGAATGTCGTGTTGTCTATAACACATCACTCACTGAATGTCCTGTTGTCTATAACACATTACTCACTGAATGTCCTGTTGTCTATAACACATCACTCACTGAATGTCCTGTTGTCTATAACACATCACTCACTGATTGTCCTGTTGTCTATAACACATCACCCATTGAATGTCGTGTTGTCTATAACACATCACCCATTGAATGTCGTGTTGTCTATATCACATCACCCACTGAATGACGTGTTGTCTATAACACATCACCCACTGAATGACGTGTTGTCTATAACACATCACCTTCTGAACGTCGTGTTGTCTGTAACACATCACCCACTGAATGTCGTGTTGTCTATAACACATCACCCATTGAATGTCCTGTTGTCTATAACACATCATCCTCTGAATGTACTGCTGTCTATAACACATCACCCATTGAATGTCCCGTTGTCTGTAACACATCACACACTGAATGTCATGTTGTCTATAATACATGACCCACTGAATGTCGTGTTGTCTATTGCACATTATCCACTGAATGACCTGTTGCCTACAACACATCACCAACTGAATGTCGTGTTATCTATAACACATCATCCACTGAATGTCGTGTTGTCTATAACACATCACCCACTGAATGTCGTGTTGTCTGTAACACATCACCTACTGAATGTCGTGTTGTCTATAACACGTCACACACTGAATGTCGTGCTGTCTACAACAATATATGGATCAGCCCTACATTCCCAAATGCGCCTTGGACATGTGAAGGGAACTTTACTTTACATAGGTATAATCAGTTACAGCCGGTCTCTCTGGCTGTGGGGTTACAACACTTTCTCTCTGTAATCCCGTTTATCACGCAGAGTCTCGTAGCGGAGCGAGAACTGAGGCGGTTCGATCCCCGCTCGTGACTTGCGGGATACTGAGCCGGCCGCTCAGAAAGCAATGGCAAACTACTGAGCGTAATCTTGCCAAGAGATCAACATACAGCTGAAAGATGCTGGTGTTGACAGCTAAATCCTGTAAAGGATATGCTAAAAAAAAAAAAAAAAAAAAAAAAATCAGTTACAAGAACACATGAAGTTAATACTACAATTAGCTATTATTGTAAATACTTATATAGACCTACACTGTAGAAACCTATCTTTGAGATCATAAATGTTAGCAAATATACCAAACTTACCGGAACTCATTTTGTGATGCAAATTTCTGTCAAATTCCCGTATCAACAAATATTATTCATGAATGAACCAGGAGAAATGTAGAATCAGAATAACGGGCAGTTTTTCTCGCTGAATCCTGGAGAGTAATTAGGCAGTGATGCGTAGCTCTTCCTATCTTATTTAGAGATATAATTTTAGTGTGTCAGATATAATGACCGCCTGCGTATTTCCCCCTGTAACAGTTTTATCAGCTCAAGCCGTGTGTAAGACTGCAGTAATTGTCGGACACAAGACTGGCTATTCATTCTGCGGCGGTTATCGGATTATAAAGACGATCCAACAAGGTCTCCTGAAAATTTACCGCGCAGAAGCTTCGAATGTTATAAAGAACGGCAGATAAGAGCAGAATAGATCATGGTGAGCTTCGCAATTCTATAGAACATTTAATAGGATAATATTCTTGTAAACGTTAAGAAATGTCACAGCAAATCCTGTCATTGCATAGATGGTGAATGGACAAATGATTAATCCAGTACAACTGGACGAATGTGCATTGTTGTCAATCATATGTGCAGATCTTTAAGATCATTCATGTAGTTGGTGAATTCAGCTCTGATTTATTAGGACAATTTAACTAGAAGCGATACATGGCTTTTAAGTAGAGCAAGACATACTGTTCGGTGATCGTGGCGATTCTATGTATTTTTAAACCGGATTAGGGCCTCGTTTTAACACTTTTGCCTTGATCGGAGACAAAGTCGACAATATAGTCAACATCCATCGCATCTCAGTGGTCAGATCTTACTTATAGGAGAATGTCGAGTACAGACTAGTTGTTATGAAGATGACGTTGTGGGAAAATGTGTCTCAAGATGATGATGAGGTGAATGATGAAGTCGGATGTACCCAGTGGCGTCACTGGGGTTGGTGTCACCCAGTGCGGTAAACTCTTGGTGTCACCCCTCTAGACTTTCACCATGGTCTTCTTCCGAGTGTTCCTATACCATATATAATCGCATATAGTAATGTTTGTAAAATAAGTCAAAAAGTTAATAAGGACATAAGAAAGAAAACAAATTGAACAATATAGGCCTAACTTCAATACTTCAGGTAAAACATAAATAAAGAACTTCGACAAACTCGGACAAAGTTAAATTTTTGTTATTTTGCTATGTCTGCTTTGTCAAATTTGCAATTTTTTAATTTTGGTGTCACCCCTTGATGGTGTCACCCGGTGCGGCCCGCACCCCCCTAGTGACGCCCCTGGATGTACCGAGCCGAAAAGTTGACGGAAAATGCAGCGCAACACATGATTATACTACTTGTTTAATGAAATAAAGCTAGGACGTACTGAGGATGTGTCTGTGGGACTGGTAAAATGACAGCTGCATATCTGTTGCAGAAGAGGCCAACATTTGCAGAAGAGAGAAAACTAGTTTGCCCTAAACTCGCTACATCTGAGTACAAACACTACAGAAATGTCAGCAAGGTTACGTTGGCTGATGCTTTCTTTGGATTTATTTGTATTAACTTCCGAAGAGAACGAAGAAACAACAGGAGCAGCAGTAGCAGCAGAAGACGCAGGAGACGGAGAAGAAGAAGGAGGAAGAGGAAAAGGAGGCGCAGGAGCAGGAGCAGAAGCAGAAGAAGAAGAAACAGCAGAAGTATAAGCAGCAGACGAAGCAGCAGAAGCAGCAGCAGGAGAAGCAGAAGCAGAAGCAGAAGTAGCAGCAGAAGTATAAACCTTATTTTTCAAAGGGTCACAAATTAGGTACGCTGGCCCATTTTACAATCGGCCTTTCCGATCACTAATGTTTCGTTCAGCAATTAGATATTAGGCATTCACATAGGAAAAACAAACACTGTCAAATGAATGTTATAAACATAAACAATTCATATTCCATGTTATGAGACAGGCAAGCAGACACATGTGCATACGCGCATGCATAAACACATACATACATACCTGCATAATTACTTACATCATATACGCAAACTCTCACTAATATTCACACACTCAATAACACACAAATACACACGTTTTCGCATACACAAATATTCACTCTCAATCACCAACTCGCTAACAAAAGTTTACTTATATAAGGGGCGTTCATTTGAAATCCGTTCGTGCCGCACCGTGCGTAATTGCGTACGTTGAACATGATCATGTCATAGTAATGTGATAAGTACTGACCAATGAATAAAAAAGGAAGTGCTTATCGTCCCATGATGCATGTCAACCAGTGGACATTCATCGAAGAATGCAGGATGCGTACGGTAACAAATGTGTGTGGAAGACAACAGTGACAGACGGCACGAATGTTTCGGAAAGGACGTCAGTTCACGACAGATCTTCGACGGCCGGGTCAAGCGCATATTGCTGCAACAGAAAAAACCATCGCCAAAATTGATGCAGCAGTACAGATGAAATGTTGTTGAAGCATACGTTCGCTAGCGATAGAATTTGATGTGTCAATTGGGACAATTCAAAAGGTCGTTCGAAAGAAACTGTAATATCAGAATGTGTGTTGACAGTGGGTACCACATATGTTGACTGACCACCAAAATGAGGAACGCATGGGATGTGTTTGAACCACTTACAGAGTGGAGGGTGATGCAATTCTCTTCCGCATAGTGGCAGGCGATGAATCATGGTGTCACCACTTTGAGCCGAGCAGCAAAAGAGAGAGCATGTAATGGAAGTATGATGGATTACCAGAAGCCAAAAAATTCAAGTTACAGGTTTCCGCTGGTAAAGTTATGCTGAGCGCATTTTTTGACCATGTACGGCTATTGTTGGCCGACTTTAAAGAACCTGGTGTCAACATCAACCCTATCCACTACTTGCAAACACTAGACAAGCTGCAAACAGCAATCAAGAATAAACAACCCGGCATGCATTCTCACAGTGTGTTTTGTTGCACGATAATGCTCGTCCGCATGTGGCAAAGATTGTGCAGGAAGCATTAACAAGGAAGCAGTGGGAAATTCTGCAACATCCAGCCTATAGTCCTGATTTGTCACCAAGTGATTTTGATTTGTTCGGACCTCTAAAAAAAGGTCTCAAGGGGCAACGATTTCACACAGATTCAGACGTAAAGAACGCGGTAAACACTTGGTTCAGTGAGCAACCACAATCCTTTTTTGCTGACGGCATTCTCCGTCTACCTAAGCTTGCCTGAATGCCTACGGCGACTTCTTCTGACCAACCCATGGTGCATAATTCATTCAAAATGAATGCTTTGTTTAATTCTACCACACCTGTTAATGTTTCTATCATGCTTTTGTAATAAAGCCATTGGAATGTGTTTCAAATGAACGCCCCTAATACATACGTAAGCTATCTGTCTGTCTGTCTGTCTGTCTGTCTGTCTGTCTGTCTGTCTCTCTCTCTCTCTCTCTCTCTCTCTCTCTCTCTCTCTCTCTCTCTCTCTCTCTCTCACACACACACACGCATATATCTTCATTCATACATACAGGTACGCATACACATACACCCATTCTCATACAAACATAATCGACACTTACACATTATCGCATACCTAAATACACAAATATTCACACTGACGTGCATCCACACAATCACACACCCACACACACTGCATTATACACACACATACACACACACTCACAATCACAAACACGAAATCATTCACTCATTCATACTCTTTCTCTCTCTCTCGCGCGCGCGCTCTCTGTCTCTCTCTCTCTCTCTCTCTCTCTCTCTCTCTCTCTCTCTCTCTCTCTCTTTCATGCCCATACGTATTCAGTTATACATACAGTCACGCCAGCATACGCACTCTCCTACACACAGTCACTTAAATTAATCTGCATAGTCTCCCACACTTTCACATACATACATTGACAACTTCTATGAGCATCCAAGAAAAATACAACGAAGATAGTGAGGGGGAAGAAGATGGCATGCAAATCAAAGTGTAGTTTAATAGTTACAACACTGTACCAAACACAGCTGAGAAGTCGGTTCTAAGGACGGATGCGGCAACCCTGAATGACACAATCCAAGGCAACCTGCATGATCTGCATAATATATATATATATATATATATATATATATATATATATATATATATATATATATATATATATATATATATATATATATATATATATATATATTGAACGAAGCATGACTGTCTTGGCATTCGTAAAGAAGGTAGTTTGTAATTACTTTCCTTCCCCGCCGTGATCATACTGATGACCGTAGCCATTGTCCCCAAAAAAGACATCCTCTGCGTACCGTCATGAACTGTCTGTCGGTTGCTGTCAACTGCATCCACCACCTGCACACTTGGCCTAGCGTGACCCTGATCGGGGGAATAAACGGGTACTCCACCTTGCCCAAGAAATTAATGACACTGGCTAGCTACAATATTCATTCTACCACTCACTAAATAATACATTGACAACCTACATTATTCACCCCACCACTCACCAAATGATACATTGACAACCTACATTATTCACCCCACCACTCACCAAATGATACATTGACAACCTACATTATTCACCCCACCACTCACCAAATGATACATTGACAACCTACATTATTCACCCCACCACTCACCAAATGATACATTGACAACCTACATTATTCACCCCACCACTCACTAAATGATACATTGACAACCTACAATATTCCACCTACCACTCACCAAATGATACATTGACAACCTACATTATTCACCCCACCACTCACCAAATGATACATTGACAACCTACATTATTCACCCCACCACTCACCAAATGATACATTGACAACCTACATTATTCACCCCACCACTCCCCAAATGATACATTGACAACCTACATTATTCACCCCACCACTCACCAAATGATACATTGACAACCTACAATATTACACCTACCACTCACCAAATGATACATTGATAACCTACATTGTTCACCCCACCATTAACCAAATGATACATTGACAACCTACATTATTCACCCCACTACTCACCAAATGATACATTGACAACCTACATTATTCACCCCACCACTCACCAAATGATACATTGACAACCTACATTATTCACCCCACAACTCACCAAATGATACATTGATAACCTACATTATTCACCCCACCACTCACCAAATGATACATTGACAACCTACAATATTCCACCTACCACTCACCAAATGATACATTGATAACCTACATTATTCACCCCACCACTCACCAAATGATACATTGACAACCTAAATTATTCACCCCACCACTCACCAAATGATACATTGACAACCTACATTATTCACCCCACCACTCACCAAATGATACATTGACAACCTACAATATTCCACCTACCACTCACCAAATGATACATTACAACCTACATTATTCACCCCACCACTCACCAAATGATACATTGACAACCTACATTATTCACCCAACCACTCACGTAATGATACATTTACAACCTACATTATTCACCCCACAACTCACCAAATGATACACTGACTACCTACATTATTCACTCCACCACTCACCTAATGATACATTGACAACCTACATTATTCACCCCACCACTCACCAAATGATACATTGACAACCTACATTGTTCACCTCACCACTCACCAAATTATACACTGACTACCTACATTATTCACCCCACAACTCACCAAATGATACATTGACAACCTACATTATTCACCCCACCACTCACCAAATGATACATTGACAACCTACATTATTCACCCCACCACTCACCAAATGATACATTGACAACCTACATTATTCACCCAACCACTCACGTAATGATACATTTACAACCTACATTATTCACCCCACAACTCACCAATTGATACACTGACTACCTACATTATTCACTCCACCACTCACCAAATGATACATTGACAACCTACATTATTCACCCCACCACTCACCAAATGATACATTGACAACCTACATTATTCACTGCACCGCTCACCTAATGATACATTGACAACCTACATTATTCACCCCACCACTCACCAAATGATACATTGACAACCTACATTGTTCACCTCACCACTCACCAAATGATACATTGACAACCTACATTATTCACTGCACCGCTCACCTAATGATACATTGACAACCTACATTATTCACCCCACCACTCACCAAATGATACATTGACAACCTACATTGTTCACCTCACCACTCACCAAATGATACCTTTGACACCCTACATTATTCCACCCACCACTCACCAAATGATACATTGACAACCTACTATATTCCACCTACCACTCGCCAAATGATACATTGAAAACATACAATATTTCACCTACCACTCACCAAATTATACATTGACAACCTACATTATTCACCCCACCACTCACCAAATTATACATTGACAACCTACATTATTTGTGACATAATCGCCAACCATCATTCTACAGTGCGTCAACATTTGCACGGCAAAACAGAGAAAGTTATACAATTGACCGCACTAAGGAGTACGAACACCAACTTGACACCGGAGATGGACATGTGTCTTCTAAATTTGGAAATTACAGCGTCTACAACTAGGGAAGTTATTGGAGGGAGCGGGTCACGTGATGTTAACGCCGACCTGCTGAAAGCGTTACATATTTAAATAGCGCACTTCTCCTCCGACAGCCCTGACAGACAGTCAGATCGCCAATGTGACCTGGGTTTTCCATGACAAAACGGCAGATTGATCCGAATTCCGAGGTAAGCGTGTGAATCCTCAGATCTATGTGATGCCCAGATGTGTATAGTAGAGGTATCCAGTGTTGTGCGTCAAATTAAATGTATTACTTATGGGAAAAAACCTCTGAAGTGTTAAAATGACGACTACTAACTTCTGACTACACAGAGCCTTTTCTCCGGCAAAACTCACAATCTCATACGTTCTCAAAACTGCAAACTCTGAAGTTCTTCAATACATCTGCTAGCTTTAATGTGTGCATACTACAACAATCTATCACAGAAAAACTGTACGAGGTGAGAATTCAAACGCACTCTTATGCATTTCATCAAAACTGCTTAAATTGCTATCTGCTAATCACAAGACAGTTTGTGCACAGGAACCACTGCCTCGCTTGAAAACGTACTTATTTCTGCCTATTCGCAATCTAGGGAGCTGAGAGAAAGATTGTATCTTTCCTTTCCTCTTTATGAATTGAAATAATAAGGTTTGATAGAAAATAGTTGTATTTATGTGTCAGATTTTCACTTAGACAAAGCATTCATTAACTGCATTGCCTAGAACAGGTTACGCTTCACAGACGCCAATTGTGACAGACGGCCTAGATAATCTGTCCAGACCAAAAGGTAATTAAAACCCCTGTCTATAGCTAACTTTTGATAGCAAACAGAATGGACATGATGTGGACTGATTACAGAAGAAGAAGAATAAATTAATATGTAGAGTAAGAGAGGAGGATTAGGAGAGGTACATTTGTAGCAACCTCTTACTAATGTATTGTTGTCATGATTTTGTATGGATTACATTTTGTAACAATTACACATCAGAAATTCTGTATGATGGCCATGAATAACAATAAAAGACTAGCTGGGTTATACTCATATTAACTACTGAAGATGGGGAAAATGGTGCAAGCTATGAGAACCCAGTCAACAGAAGTTAACTCAACACACTACACCACACAGCACATCACTAAACACCACAACAACAGCAGGTAAAAGGAAATGATTTATAAGAAGAAGAAGAAGACAAGTAGGTGATTTGGAAGGTACAGAGAAACATTTATATACACTATGCATAACCAAATGAGTTTATGAAGATGTTAAATTGTATGCCATTTATTAAAATGCATCTTATCCTTGTCTTGGTCTTGCCCTATCAGCTTGACTTAAGTGCTCAATGGAACAACACATCATCACTCTTATCTATGTCTGACTGTACATTTCTCAATGAACCCCAGGTACACTGAGAACATGCATACAGCAGGTACCAGATGATAGCAGGTGCATCCAGTGTAATAATCTCTGACCCTACACAAATTAACACAACACCAGATCAGAGGAGGGGGGGGAACTAGTTCCTACTTTCAAGGTATTATACTTCTTCCGACCTTATCCTCCTGTTGTGTTTTGTTCACTCTAATAGCATACTGAAAAATTACATTGGTAGGATTATATATGCCTATGTGAATTTTACACAGTGATGTTCTTGGTGATGACCTGACCAGAAGAGGGAGGCAGGGAAGAGATGATCCCCACATTTGAGATGGAAGATATCTCAGGCCTTGATTAGAGCAAGGGCAGCCTTCAGAGTAGCTTCACTGGCGAGTACTGAAACGGATCCATCAGTCTATGGACCCAGGCTCAACCCAATCTCCCACTCAGAGGTGACATTTCTCTTACCAACAAACGCAATCCCTCAGAGGAAAAGAATGACAAGACAACCCAAAACACAATATAAGGCATAATAAGATTTAGAAACTTTCTTTATACAGGAAGAAATCTATGTCTCACTCATCATCATCATTATGATTACTCTTATTTATTGATTGACTGAAACTAAATGGTACTGATGTGCATTTACACATTGATCATATGTCTTGAACAAATGTATAAAATGTGAAATGATATCAAAAGGCCAAAAGAAACAGGCCAATCAATAAACTACACAAACAGTAACTGAATCTCATAATTTAATTTCAGTTCAACCTGTCTGTTAATTATATGTTTATTTGTGAAACAAGATGTTCAATGTGTACCAGTAATTTTTAAATAATTATTTACCAAGTTACTAAGCTCAGTGAAATAACAGAGGGAAAAGAGAAGACTCTATATCTCTTGACTGCTCATAACCCATGTTAATCTTCACTTGATTCATGCTGATTAAGTCTTTTTCAGACATTTCTCAGACTATCAATGGGGGTTCGAGAGCTATAAGATTCCAAATGAAGGGGGCAGAGTCAGATCTAGTATTCACTACACCCAATAAAAGGGACCACAAAACTTCTATACGAAAAATGAAACCATGTCTGTAATACTCAACGGTCGTGTTCTTGATTATTTACAAATTAGAAGTGGATGGGGTCCAGCTTCTTTATCCAGAATATGGGTTATACACAACAGTGATCCCCAGTCCCTTCGCAATATACGACATTATTCACCCCACCACTCACCAAATGATACATTAACAACCTACAATATTCCACCTACCACTCACCAAATGATACACTGACAACCTACATTATTCACCCCACCACTCACCAAAGGATACATTGACAACCTACATTATTCACCCCACCACTCTCCAAATGATACATTGACAACCATATCCACCCCACCAGTCACCTAATGATATATTGACAACCTACATTATTCACCCCACCACTCTCCAAATGATACATTGACAACCTACATTATTCACCCCATCACTCACACATGATACATTGACAACCTACATTATTCACCCCACCACTCACCAAAGGATACATTGACAACCTACATTATTCACCCCACCACTCTCCAAATGATACATTGACAACCATATCCACCCCACCAGTCACCTAATGATATATTGACAACCTACATTATTCACCCCACCACTCACCAAATGATACATTGACAACCTACATTATTCACCCCATCACTCACACATGATACATTGACAACCTACATTATTCACCCCACCACTCACGAAATGATACATTGACAACCTACATTATTCACCCCACCACTCACCAAATGATACATTGACAACCTACATTATTCACCCCACCACTCACTAAATGATACATTGACAACCACAATATTCCACCTACCACTCACCAAATGATACATTGACAACCTACATTATTCACCCCACCACTCACCAAATGATACATTGACAACCTACATTATTCACCCCACCACTCACCTAATGATACATTGACAACCTACATTATTCACCCCACCACTCACCAAATGATATATTGACAACCTACATTATTCACCCCACCGCTCACCAAAAGACACACTGACAACCTACAATATTCCACCAACCTCTCACTAAATGATACTCTGACTAGCTACAATATTCCATCTACTACCCACCAAATGATACACTGACTATCTGTAATATTTCATCTACCACTTACCAAAAGATTCACCCTTTTCTTGTTCTGTAGGCCAGTGGAGCTTTGGCATTTAGCAATAAAGTCTCAGACCAGATGTAGGTCACACTTGGTTTCTCTGCGAATATCATAAACAAACATTTGGTTAACGACGAGCATCCCACAGGGAGTCCGGTAAGCACCTGTGTACACGGATTATTTATTTCTATGATTTTATTACGCCATTCGAATCATCAATGATGTTTTCGGGAAGGAGGTTTTCGGATTCACGAGTAAAGGGCATTTCCCCATTCCCCCACCAGGCAATACAAAGATTTGTATGGTTTTCAAATCCCTCAACCTTACCAACAATTCCCGAGCCTTACAAGTAATACTCGAGCCTTATCGACACATCCCGAGCTTAAATGAGAATCTTGAAAACTCTTACGTTAATATTTACGAACGAACGACCATTATTTTCAATGGGTTAAGATTTGGACACGCAGGCCCGTCTAACATTCCTCCTTTCTTATCTCTCTCCTATCAAACGTTGTCCCTCCCCCCCCCCCCCCCACACACACAAATTACTCATGAACTTAATTGTAGACAACAATAACAATATATACACTAATTCGCATTTAATGTGTGCAATAATCATTAATGCGTGACTCATTATACTGTCTTTGGCATAGCAATTACATTTCTTTCTCATCTCATCTCATCATGTTCCTCCTGTACCTTGCGGTGTCGAGGTGAAGTATAAACAGCGGAAGAGTGCCCGCTTATGGGCTTCATGTGTCGATATTATCACGGACTCTGATATTCCCTGCGTCCATCGTTTACGTGGTCGGCCTCTTCCTCTGCTTCCCCCTGGACTGTACATCATTGCTTGTTATGGTATACTGTTAGTTGGTAACCTACATGCATGGCCAAACCATTTGACTTGCTGCTTTCTAATAAAATCTAGTGCAGCTATAACCTCCACTTTAGTCCTGATTTCTTCATTTCTGATCTTATCTCTTCTTGACACATTGAGTATTCTTCTCAGGAATCTCATTTCTGTTGTTGTGATTTTTCTTTTCTCTTTTTTCTGTCATTGTCCAGGTTTGGCATTGGTAACATAGAGTTGGTAGGAAGATTGTGTTGTAAAGTGCTTTCTTAGTAGTTATTGATACATGTTTGTTCTTTAGTATTGGTGCCATTTGTCCAATGAGTTGATTTGCCTTATTGCACCTATTTTCAATCTCGTCTTCTGATTTGCCATTTGATGATATACTTCCTAGGTACTTCCTAGGTACTAGGTACAATTCTTTAAGCTACATATATCATGCCACTTTTAGGAGAATGTTACATACGCTATTTTTTGACATTATTTTATTATTGCGTAGTCACTGAAGCAAGCGTACAGATGTAAATTGTACTCTCTACTGTTTTCTATAATGTACCTCATGTTTACCATATTTACCTTTGTGCCATTGTTTAAATATAATCACATAATATACTTTTTTAAATAAAAAATAATGCTAGACACGGTAAACGTTTAAGTCTATTGCACATTCCGAAGCCTAGAGTAGACTTATACAAAACAAGCTTAACGTACTCTGCAGCTCAGCTGTGGAACAATCTTCCACAAGACATCAAAGACATTATCAATCCCTATACATATAATCGCTAATTATTTGGACACTATCTCAGTACGGATTACCTTAGCCCTTAATAATAATAATAATAATAATAATAATAATAATAATAATAATAGTAATAATAATAATAATAATAATAATGATAATAATATCACCCTAGAATAACATCCAGTCCTCTTTTTTGTTAACCAGTATATATTCTCCATAGCTAATGACAATTGCAACCTCACTCAATAATATTACTGAGTCGAGTAGTATTGATTTTTAGCATTTTCCTCATGGCTTTATAATGCATGTATTTTATATTGTTGTTGTTCTCAGTTAGCCTTTAATTATCTTCTTCTTCTTCTTCTTCTTCTTCTTCTTCTTCTTCTTCTTCTTCTTCTTCTTCTTCTTCTTCTTCTTCTTCTTCTTCTTCTTCTTCTTCATCCGAGCCATTGAGGTTCTTTGCTGCAGATACAAGCCGTCTCCATTTGTCTCTCTAGTTCACCTTCTCTTGCCAGTCGCTGATTCCAAGTGCCTGAATGATGTGTGGATGAAATCATATATAAAAGAGAGTGATAGAAGGGCAGAATGTTAGACGGGCTTGCCTGTCCAATTCTGAACCCTTTGAAAATAAAGTTTGTATTTTCGTTCGTTCGTTTGTTCATGTTTCCCAGTGTACTTGTACTTCGGCTAAAACCATCTTGTACAATGTTATGCTTTCTGTCAATAATCTTATCTTTTATATTTATATGTGTATGTTCTCCTGAACTTCTTTGACCATTAATGTGTTCTAGGTATTTGTAAAGACGGTAGTTTTGCAAAGCTGTCATTGCGATAGTCTGAACGAAGAAACCCAGACCTGCCGACGCGAACTTGAAGCCATAACCAACAATAATCTGTCAGCTGCTCGTAAGATCAATCCACCAGACACTTCCATGGTGTTAAGTTACTCTGCTTGGGACGCTACACGTTATCCCACCTGGCCCATGTGTCACCGTAGGCTAGCGGACAAAAGAATATAACAATGACAAAGTATAGCCACAAATGATTCAAATAAGGGCAGTCGTCCTAAAAGAAACGAGTGTGCTGCGACACACGGCAAATTAGACACCTATAGAAAAGTGTCACAATATGAATACAGTTAGTGGAACTGCGGAAACGCTGTGGAAATGTAAACAATATAAAATAAAACACAGTAATACAGCTTTACAAAATCAGAATTACGAACAATATAAGGACGTTACGGCGACTAGCCTTCATCAGCAAACAAATACATACACGAAGAGAATGCCGGAAGAGAATGGTTGCTGCCTCTGGAGCGGTCTCGGCTGGCAAATATTAGTTTCATCTTCGTGCCAGGGCATGCGGGAGTACAAGGAAATGAGCGGGCTGACAAGCTCGCAGGTGAGGCTACTGTGGAGGGCGGACGCGCCATGGACCAGGCTGACATTCTGAATGCTCTACGAGAAGTAAGACTTTTGCGAGAACCAAGTGATGACTGTGAATCTACAACCATGGCCAGACTGCTAGAGCAGCAAATTAAAAGAGGGGTGGCCAAACAAGAACACTACGTAGGAAGCCAAAGAAGATTGATAAACCAACACAGAACTGGCGTCGTTAGCCGCTACACGCTGCGGGATTTGCTGAGGAGGGGATCCGAGCACTTATGGACTGAATGGTTCGATGTGCAATGAGGATGATCTGTCGACTAACTAACTAACTAGCATAAATATACGAAGCACACCATATAATCATCGAGAAGACCCTCCAGTACTACATTAAAGCACAAGAACTAGATGAGAAGAATAAGATGATGACAACATGAGAACAATGAAGAAAACATGAAAATGTTAAAAACATCGTTTGCTACTTATCTCGGAATCCCAGGCTGTGATACTAACATGAATTTCACAATGACTTCACTGAACCGTTGCCATACCCATGTTAGTATCAAAGCCTGAGATTCCGAGATAAGTAGCAAAAATATTGTTCATATTGTCAATCCAATTGGGTATGTGTTCAGCCACCCTATTGTTTAACTTCCGCTCTCTTTTTCCGATGTAGGTAGACTGGCACCGCGTGTAAATTGATAAACACACTTGCATTTGGCGTACAGAGGGACAGGTTCTTTTACTGCTGGGGTGGGAATAAATGTGGTTCTTTACCAGTTATTAAACTGGAGTTGCAGCACAGAATGTTCAGCCAACTGCTGTAATTAGTCGGTCCTGTGGAAGCAGCATTACGACAACCCCTCGAAAGGTTAGCTGGATAAATACCTTGACTACTCCTGTTATTAGGTACATAACCACAATTCGTTTTGCGTTGTTGTGTTGTTTAACACACAACATGGTCGATTGTTAAAGGTCGCTGAAGCCATCGCCATTAATAGGTTGAAGCCAGTCTTATGCAAACATAAAAATATGATAGTCAGATTAAAATTACCGTTATAGACAATTGAAATTACTGTGTGAATATGTGTATACTTCACATTGAAGCATTTATCTAATCACTTTAGTTTCTATTGTGTGATTTCTGCAGTATGTACCTGACGAGATGCAGCGAAATATGTCAGGAAATAAATCGTGCAAACATTGTTTTGAATTTGTGTGTGTGTGTGTGTGTGTATGCATGCATATATATATATATATATATATATATATATATATATATATATATATATATATATATATATATATATATATATATGACATAAGCCTCGGTCATTGACATTGAGTTGAGTGACCGGGCATGAGGAAGAATGGAGATGAGAGTGGGAGACAGTAAAGCGACTGACCTGGCTATGAGAAAACAGCCAGTCCTGAGAAATAAAATAATGGGAAGGGTGAGCGTGGACCCCAGGGGATGGGGGAAGGACAGTTTAGTTTTGTGTGAAGTCAAGGGACTTCAGGACAGTTGATGTGTAGATGCCGAACTGATCGGTAGTCGGAGTGAGAGAAGAGACCGACTGCGGGTCAGGTCGTTTAAGAGAGATCTCCGTGTTGTGGTGTTCTGCTAGTTGTGAAGACAGGCCTGAACCCAGAGTGGGTTCTGTAGCGAGTGTAGGCCTAAACCCAGAGTGGGTTCTGTAGCGAGTGTAGGCCTAAACCCAGAGTGGGTTCTGTAGCGAGTGTAGGCCTAAACCCAGAGTGGGTTGCATAGTTGAGCAGTGGCTCCAACCCAATGTGTGGGTTGTATTGGGGGAGATCCAGCCGTGGATAGTAGCTGGATTACCTGTCTTGTGGAGTTGATAAGAAGCAGGCCGTGAGAAGGCATTGATGTGTGCTGGTTAAATTGTGAGGAGGATATTTATAATCTATGGATTACATTGTTTCTGGATATATACATATGTTCCGTGAGTCTGTGTTATTTTCTGTAATAAAGGATTATGTGCGCCAACTGAATCTTGTTTCATGACTGGTGAATATGCACTGCGGGGGTGAGTTACATTGCAAGACAGATATCTCCATTGACACCCCATGAGTATCGTTACCTAGACAACGACCATCACACAATAATATCATGAGCATATCATCGTAAGAACTTCGTGATATTATCATCAAGAAAACGTGTGACAATCTGGGCGCTCGTCGCTTAGTAAGGAGTATCTGGAAGGCTACGTAGGTCAAGAGCATTATAGACATTGTTGTCATTCTGAGATATCTGTGGGCTCTTCGCCGACAGAGGAGTTATCATCTGTGACTTCGTTCCATCAATTTAGGCAGTACTGCGTCAAGAAATTAACAGCAACTCTTTGGTGTGTGTAAGACGCCACATCGAAGAAAAACTGTCAGCGCGCGGAGAAAATGCACGGCGGAGGTCACAGGCGAGCAGTCAGTTCACGTCAAGTCCATTACGGTGACAGGTAAATTTGATACCAGGCAGGAGTGCTGAAACTAGCAGACGCGGCGATGAAAGACCAGTGTTGAATCCAGAGTGGCGAGGGCAGCGTGTGTGTGTGTAGGACATTACCGCTGTGGGTGATAAAGACACGCCATACAGACTAACCGGGAGAGTCGATTGCAGTAGCAGGGGTGTTTGGTCACGGACAGCACAGGTAAAAGTCGGCGCCAAGATACTAACTAACTGGACGATACCCTGACAGGTGTGTGTGTGTGACAGAACAGGATTGAAGACAGCGAGCAATTTCGTCGCAACATCCTGTGTGTGGGGAGAATTTTGTGTGTGTGTCCGAAGGCAAGCGCACTGTGGTGTCGCAAGTTGACTGGTCAAGATTTGTCGACGTAGTTAATAGGCCGGGTTGAGAGAGGGTCAGCGCTGTTTACGAGGACAGCTGGAAAGGGGTATTAACGTTAACCCTACCACAGGTGCCGGGGCAGAAGTGGAAAGTGTTTGTGTATTGCGGAAAAGTTGCGGGCATTTTACAGACAGATTTAGTGTGACTTTCCACGGAGTTAAAAGTTCAGCCGGGTGGGGCTGTCAAGATTGTGTGCAAACTGTTTGTACGGAGGAATTTTTCACTGGGAGTGATAAAGAGAAATTGAGGTGACATTGTGAGTTGGGGGTGGAAGGAGGAAAGATACTCGGGAATTTCCACGACCTTTGGTGGTCAAGATGACTCACTGTGAATGTACAAAACAAGGCGTTTTGTTTGAAACCAGACTTGATTGTTCGTCTTTGTTAAAAGCCCGTTGTGTTCATTACTTTATAATCAGCAAACATTTTGTCAACGATTGATGACGTGGCATCTCCGCGAACATAGTTGCATACAGTTGCCAAAAAGAACTGACTGTACAGAGTGAAAGCGTTGAACATTTATTGCCATTATTTTGGTCTTTTCTTTTGGTGAATCTATGACATATATGATACGGCAAAGCACCATCTCCGCAACGAAAGTGACAACATATCGAAAGAACACTTTGGATTATTACTGTGGTGCCACCACGTAAAGAGAAAGTACAATAACGTTACGGACTGTGTCGAGACAGAACAGTTTAGATATCACTATCATCTTCAACTTTTGTCGACAGTTGGAACTTGTGATCACCACGTGACTTCAGGAACCACTCAACAAATCAATCAGTCATTTTGAAATCTAGTGTCGTAGACATTTCCAGCGGATTGCGAATAACTATTAAAACGAACAAAAACTTTTGTGACTGATTAATAAGAACTTGTGGCGACGGATTAATGGGCACATATTTGTCGGCCAACGAGTTGGACATTCTGTTTGCTGCTCATTGTCTTATAAATATTGTTTTCGGTTGTTAAGCTGTTACTTGTATGTGGTCCAGTGTTTGTCAGGTGTAGGGGATTTTTGGGGTGTTTCTCGAGAGTCGGGATACAGCACACAAATTTATATTCTTTCTGGTGCTTACGATATTTTTGTAAGAAAAACGTTAATGAGTTAACGTGTCATGCAGTGGCATTGAAATAGTCTTAACCAATATCTAGAGCCGAGTTGTCTGACGTCAGATTTGTGTATATGTAGATGCTATTAATTGTTTTTGTTTCTCTTTCTTTTCATAATATTTGCATATGATATTTGCTGTGTTCGGATATATGTTATTATTGTGAACTTTTGTCGTGTCTACTATCTAGTGGTATCTGAGTCAGTTTATATTTTACGCGCACTGTGGGTGTCTCTACACAAGCTTGTGGTTGTTACTGTGGTTTATTTCTGTGTGATCACCGTCTCCGTGTACTTGGCTTGTGAGTCTAACGTTTTTATAGACAACATTTAGTGTTATCATTCATTCGTTTTGTATATGTATTTATATGTATGTTTAACAATATTTCCAGAAATATTATACAACTATTTGTTATAGATATATGCGAGGGATTAGGGAGGATATTTTCCCTCACTACCTAGTGCTTATAGAGTGACTGGGTGAGTACAGAGTGATATTTTAGCACTACGAATTTACGTACACAGGGAGTGCTGGTGTACTTAGGGAAGTGACACAAAGACTAACAGCAGAGTCTTCACATTTATAGTTGGCTGACAGACAGCAACGTGTCCACAAGTACAAGATGCATACTTTAATGGAATATATTGAAGCAGGTGAACGAATAGGCCTGAAAGGTAAAGAGTTACAGGAGTATGCAGAAGCAAAAGAACAAAAACAGATTGAAAGAGAGGAGAGGCATAATGAACGCGAGGCAAAGCGTCTACAGGAAGAGAAAGAGACACAAGTAAAACTAGCTGAAATGGAAAACAAACGCCTACAGGAAGTAAAGTTAGCTGAAATGGAAAACAAGCGTCTACAGGAAATTGAGAAAGAGAAGATTAAGATGGAAGCGGAAATTGCTATTAAAAAGTTAGAATTTGCATCGAAGGGTCAAAGTGAGGAAAGTAGAAAACCGTCGCAGTCGTCACAGAGACTAAAACTGCCATACTTTACGGACCGAGACAACCTTGAAGCTTATCTTGACAGATATCAGGCATCAGCGAAAGTGTTAGGCATCCCCGAAGAACAGTATGCTATTAGACTAGGGGAGCTTCTTACGGGTAAGGCACTAGACACCATGTTCAATTTACCTGTAGAAGAAAGGAACAACTACACTATCTTACGTCAACGTTTGCTGACAAAGTTCCAACTAACTGAACATGGATATAGAACAAAGTTTAGACAGTTAGGGCCAGAGACAAATCAAGATTTCACAGACTTTGTTAACACAGTAAAGAATACATTTAACAATTGGATGGAGCTTGCAGAAGTAGGGAAAGATTTTAATAAATTAGTAGATCTAATGTTAAGAGACAAGGTAGTATCTGCATGCAATTCTAATTTAGTGACGTTCTTTGAGGAACGTAGGCCAAAGGACATAGACACAATGTCTCAGTTAGGGCAAAACTACATGACTGCACATCCTAACTAATCTATTGGGAAACTAATGAGTGAGGAAATAGTCTGTGCAGCGTACACTAAACAGGACCAGAATCCAGTCATCAGACCAAGGGCGAAAAGTGTGGATTCAGCACAGAAAGGTGAGCAGCAAGAACTTCAAGATAATGGTTTCCGAGGAAACAATGTTGGTAGAGTAGGACGGTACCCATATAGAAGAGGGAACTTTCAGAGACGTCCAAATTATGCCGGATGTTGGAATTGTGGGAGCTGGAGACACAAGGCAGCACAGTGTGATGCACAACCAGCTAGTGAGCCAACAAGTAACGCAAGGAAGGAGGTCACTTGTTTCAAATGTGGTAGGAAGGGGCATTTCAGCCATCAATGTAGAATGAGAGAAACAGAGCACTCAAATGCATCGCAAGTAATTGAGACGCTAAACAATGAAGATTGTAGTGGGTGCAAACCTCTTTTTGAAAAAGACAGTCAGCGAGTCCTAATATGTGGTCATACAGTGAAAGCAGGATCAGCAGTACATGAAGGAGGAAGTCTGAAGATGCATCATGGGTTTGTTAATGATAGGCCAGCGTTAACAATTAGGGATTCCGGATGTACGTCTATCGGAGTGAGGAGAAGTTTAATAGATCCCTCAGATTATACAGGGAAAAAGATTAGATGCATTACATTCAACGGCACAGTAGAGTTCTACCCAGTAGCCATAATAACAGTAAAAACACCATATATCACTGGAAGAGTGACAGCGTGTGTTTTGGACTCACCAGTGGCTGATTTGATCATAGGAAATGTTATAGGAGTTAAAGATTGTACAGAAGAGGAAGTAGTTTATTGGGACCAAAAATATAGTGCAAACTGTAATGAGGTAGTTACCACAAGAGAACCTAAATTAGAGAGTATAGCTGAGATAGAAGAGGCACTTGAAGTAGACACAGGAACTCAGGACAAGGATAGTACAGCTGAGCAGATGAGAATGGATCCCAAATATAGTGCTAGTGAATCCCAGAGACAAGATACTACTCTGAACAAATGTTCCCAAGGGTGTAGGAGAGTAGAAAATAGGCAGTCAAAGAAAGGTAGATGGTGCTTCGAGAGGAAGAACAATGTTTTCACTCGCCGCTTTTCAGATAGTGGAACTGCACGTGGGCAAGGAGCAGTACCTTTAGCACATAGAGACCGATATAGTAGAACAGCTCAGGATAGTGCAGGTGCAGGGCACATAGGCATAAGGCGTATGCAGCAGAAAGCAAGGTGCCAGATATATGGGCCAAGATTGAATAAAGAGTTCCGACTAAACAGAGACTCAAGTGTAACGGTGCAATATGCAGATAGGAAAGTTGAGTCAGGTCAAAAGAGTTTTCGCGACATTACTGACCCAGGGCTAGGGATAGCAAACAGATGTTGTAATTGTAGAGGTACCATGAGTCATGGGTACATGAAAGGTAGACACAGCATCGACAGGAATCAGAGGAGGGTTAATGCAAGAACAGAACCACCTGATATAGGGTCGGTACACAAATAGTATTGTGTGGTCGTGAAGTAGTAAGAGACCTGTGGGTACATAAGTATAATGCTTTTCTATGATGTATTATTATTATTATGTGATGTATTAGTTCATGCATTGATACACAAGATAGATGGTTGTACTTATGTGTGATGAATATAGGAGTGTAATATGAGCATTTGATGTATTATGTAGTGTGGTAGCTAGAGTAAGGTGCAGCCATACTTAGGGCTACCCAGGCTATATGTCTGGGTCACATGTTTAGTAAGTTTTAGCCTCCCAATATTTGAAAACGAAGTTTTCTTTTAAGAGAGGGGTGATGACATAAGCCTGGGTCATTGATATTGAGTTGAGTGACCGGGCATGAGGAAGAATGGAGATGAGAGTGGGAGACAGTAAAGCGACTGACCTGGCTATGAGAAAACAGCCAGTCCTGAGAAATAAAATAATGGGAAGGGTGAGCGTGGACCCCAGGGGATGGGGGAAGGACAGTTTAGTTTTGTGTGAAGTCAAGGGACTTCAGGACAGTTGATGTGTAGATGCCGAACTGATCGGTAGTCGGAGTGAGAGAAGAGACCGACTGCGGGTCAGGTCGTTTAAGAGAGATCTCCGTGTTGTGGTGTTCTGCTAGTTGTAAAGACAGGCCTGAACCCAGAGTGGGTTCTGTAGCGAGTGTAGGCCTAAACCCAGAGTGGGTTCTGTAGCGAGTGTAGGCCTAAACCCAGAGTGGGTTGCATAGTTGAGCAGTGGCTCCAACCCAATGTGTGGGTTGTATTGTGGGAGATCCAGCCGTGGATAGTAGCTGGATTACCTGTCTTGTGGAGTTGATAAGAAGCAGGCCGTGAGAAGGCATTGATGTGTGCTGGTTAAATTGTGAGGAGGATATTTATAATCTATGGATTACATTGTTTCTGGATATATACATATGTTCCGTGAGTCTGTGTTATTTTCTGTAATAAAGGATTATGTGCGCCAACTGAATCTTGTTTCATGACTGGTGAATATGCACTGCGGGGGTGAGTTACATTGCAAGACAGATATCTCCATTGACACCCCATGAGTATCGTTACCTAGACAACGACCATCACACAATAATATCATGAGCATATCATCGTAAGAACTTCGTGATATTATCATCAAGAAAACGTGTGACAATATATATATATATATATATATATATATATATATATATATATATATATATATATATATATATATATATATATATATATTGATTTGTTAACCTAATTGAGCACTAGAAGATTTGGCTGCATATCCACAATGGGGGAAGGAACAAACAAACTTTATTTTTAAAGGGTCAGAAATTGGGCCTGCAGGCCCGTCTAAGATTCGGCCCTTCCAATCACTCATGGTTCATACATCAATCATCTGTTGTGCATGTTACATTCACAAAGGACATAAAACATTGTCAACTGAAAGGTGTGAACCTAAACAATGCATAGCATCGCGTCTCATGAAAGGCAGACAGCCGGCCACACATACACACGCACATGCATAAACACATTATACACACCTTGATACATACTTACGTCATTTACACGCACTCTCACAGTTATGCACCCACTCAATAATAAAGAAATACACACTACCTCGCAAATACTGACTCACCATCGCAAACTCATAGACAAAAGGTTACTTATGTATACATACACACACTCTCTGTCTCCCTTTTTCTCCATCTCATGCTCTTCCTCTCTCTCTCTCTCTCTCTCTCTCTCTCTCTCTCTCTCTCCATACTGTGAGTGGGTATATGTGTACTTACAGACTACACCCAGTAATCCGATGTAATCACTAGCACGTCTGGGACTCAAGTATACTTACAGACTACACCCAGTAATCCGATGTAATCACTAGCACATCTGAGACTCAAGTATACTTACAGACTACACCCAGTAATCCGATGTAATCACTAGCACACCTGTCACTCATGTATACTTACAGACAACACCCAATAATCCGATGTAATCAGCCTGCATCTAGTAATCTGATGTAATCAGGCTGCACTCAGTATTCTGATGTAATAACTAGCACATCTGATACTCAAGTATACTTGCATATTGCGCAAAATATTCCGATGTATTCAGACTGCATCTAGTAATCTGGTGTAACCAGGCTGCACTCAGTAATCCGATAAAATCTCAGTAAAGCTGGATATGTACTCCTTTAAGAAATGAACACCACTAGTGACTTATGGCACGCTATTCACGAGACTAGTTGGTCGAATATAGTAGCACATTTAATTCTTTGAGCTATGAATGACTTGATGTTCCAATAGTTTCGGATGAGTGTCTTTTCAATTGCCCTCTGATATTTGTGTGCTTTAATAATACAATATTTCCTCATCTCTGTGTGTGAATCAATATCTCGCATTGTGTAAGTAAATTATACGCTCACGATTTAATTATTTATCACCCATTTATTTACATGATTACTAAATGCACAATGTACAACAAGGAACAGACAGTGATACATGTACAACTGCTATTTACTAGAATCATAGATGCAATTTACTTTCTTGTTATGTTGGTTTATCGTGAAACCTTACAGTTTCTAATAAACGGTTGGAAATTTACGCAAATGTACGTCTGATAATCAGAAGGAAAAAAATACATACTGCCGATTTTGAAATTTTTCATGTACATAAAAAAATAACACGCCTGTCTTCCAGCGTTTTTTGACATAATTATTGCCCTTACAAAATTCGCAAGAATATCGAATGTTCAAAGTTATTGCCCTTTAATATTGCTCCTTGCATTCGCGGAAATTACTTCCCCGCATTTAGAGCTTTCGTGAACGCGATCAATGTTGCAGTTATTGGTTGGTGTAGTGACCTTCTAGGGAATGCATGTGCTAAAAAATTAACGCATCTTTAAGCATTGATTAATAATTATAGAGCAGAACTGGAGATACTGGGAATGAATTATCTGTAAAGGACCACACAATAAATTATTAGAACAAGAATTGCTATGGAAAACGTTGCATTTTGCAAGATGGAAATCATAATTACTAATAAAAAGATTCAACGAGAATAAGAGTGTTGAAGTGCTACATGGAACCTATACTAGTGTATGGATGTGAAACATGGACAATGAGCAAACAAACTCAAAAAATACCTAATGGGAGTGGAAATGCGGTTTGGACAATGCTAAAAGGAAAGGCAGATAAGTAAATACCAGAATGGCTTGATTACGTGGCATGGTCGAGACAAGAACACTGAGCTGATCACCGACTCTGGTGATCGAGCGAAATGGCGAAACATGACCGTTTACTCTGATTGGCATGGCAAGTGATGATGAGTCATCATATATGTGATTCTTTGATGAACGCTGCTCCAATCCGTGCCCGTGGAACAGACTCTGTATCTTTCACGAGTTCCTTCACATCATAGATGTGGATGGACCTGAGGTTAAATGTCCCGTGTGTACCTTGGTGTTGGTCGGCCCCTGCCTCTTATCCCTGTAGTTGTTCATTACACGGCACAGCGTGGTACAACATTGCCAATATCTCTCAGTTCCCGAGGTGCGGTGCTCTTTCAGAGACAGTGTTTTTCCACGTTGAGAGTCGTTGTTGAAGTGTCAGCTTGTGGTCCTGGATCTGAGGTCTTCTAATGTTTGTAAGTGGTCCTGGATCTGAGGTTTTCTCAAATGCATCTGTTACATTCCAGTTAACATACCGCGGTTTTTTCCTTTAGATGTTTCTAAATTGTCCGAGATTCACAAACAGATGCATGCTTTCAAAAGTGGTAGTTATATTTATTTACTTATTTATTTATTATTCTTGTTTTTTTTTATTTATGTATGTATGCATTTATTTATTTAATTTGCCGATGGTTAAACGAGCAATGCAAAAGAAAATTGAATTAAATTCCATTAAAGATTAAAAAAGTATGTACAGACAAAACAGTGAGCTCACAGGAAGAAAAATAAGAATAAATACAGGGTGTTTGAAATCAAAAACAGGAAAGATATTATTGGAGGAAGGTGCTATAATGAAGAGGTGGAATGAGTATATAAGAGAATTATATAATGGAGAAAGGGAAGAATTAACAGAAGAAAGTAACTTAGAAGGCCCACCTATTCTAAAAGAAGAAGTCGCTGATGCTATGAAACATATGAAGAAAGGAAAAACAGCTGGGCCAGATGAAATCACAGTAGAAAAATTAGAAGTGTTGGGAGAATTTGGGGTAGATATATTAACCAAAATGCTGAATGATATTTACAACAGTGGATATTTATCGAGCGATATGGTAAAATCTGTATTTATAGCAATACCAAAGAGACCAGGAGCAATTGAATGTGAAGATTTACGTAAATTAACCTCATAAACCATGTCACTAAGCTTCTACTCAGAATTATAATGAGAAGAACAAGAAAGAAAATAAAAAATAGAAATAAGTGAAGACCAGTATGGTTTTATGGAACGAAAAGGGTACAAACAATGCAATATATATATTACGAACACTAATAGAAAGGTCAATAGAGAAACAGAGAGACATATATTTATGCTTCATAAGGCATTTGATAAAGTAAAACATGATGAGCTGATTAAAATGTTGGAAGATATCAACATTGATGGGAAAGATTTAAGAGTAATAAAGAATATATACTGGAACCAAGTAGCAGCAATTAAAATGGGAAATAGTAGTTACGAACAGATAAAGCTAGGAGTATGACAGGGGTGTGTTTTGTCACCCGATCTCTTCTCCCTATATAGCGAAGTAATAATGAGAGAGATCAAAGAGAAGCCAGGAATACTAATCGGAGGATATAATATAAACAATATACGCTATGCAGATGACACAGTATAAGTGGCGGATAATGCAACAGACCTACAACAATTATTGGACATTGTAGTTTCAGAGTGCACAGAAAGGACTTTCCTTGAATATCAAGAAAACAGTAACAATTGTGATATCAAAGAATATGGGGACACCAAAATGTGACATAGAAATAGAAGGGGAAATTCTCAACCAAGTGGATAATTTTAAATACCTAGGGGCACTTATAACATCAGATGGAAGATGTACAACAGAGATTAAGAGCAGAATTGTTTGCAAATATCCTTTAGAGGACATTGCTGTCAACATCAGCATCTTTCAGCTGATTGTTGATTTCTTGCCAAGATTACGCTCAGTAGTTTGCCATTGATTTCTGAGCGGCCGGCTCACATATCCCGTATGTTACCGACGCGATTCGAACCACTGCTGATTCTCACCGTCGTCACATTACTTACGAGAGTATACGAGATTACGGAGAAAAGTCGCTAACCTCTAGGCCAGGAAGCCGGGCAAGAGCAGAATAGGGCAGGCAAAAGTCGCATTTCAGAAAATGAAGAGTATCTTATGCAATAAGTCGCTATCAATGAATGTAAGAAAGAGAGTGCTAAAATGCTATATAGAACCAGTTTTGCTGTATGGCAGCAAATTTTGGAATATAAATTAACAAATTAGGAAGAACTTGGAAGCAACAGAGATGTGGTTTTTAAGACGAATGTTGCGAATTCCTTGGACTGCCAGAGTAACTAACAACGATTGCCTGAAAGAGGCTAATGAAACTAGAACACTATATACAACAATAAGAAAGAGACAAACAGCTTTCTTTGTTCATGTGATGAGAAGATAGGCATTGGAGAACATCGTGACAACTGGAAAGATCGAGGGGAAGAGAGGCAGAGGCAGACCAAGAGAAATGATGCTGGATTGATTGAGACGATGGCATGGAGGAATATCATCAGCAGAGTTGATCCAGAACACCAAAGACCGAGATCTGTGGAGAGCCATGAACACGAACGCCAGCTGGCACGGCACTTGATAATGATGAGTTTGCCGATGTTGTGCCATAGTGCTTTTACCTCTATGTTGCTATGCCGAACTATCTTCTGACTTAAACTGAACGTGAACCATTGTTATGAATTGTGCAGCCTATGTATGATTTGCAGAAGCTAATCACGGACAACCTGCAGACTAGTGAGGAATTCTGGGGAAGCTGCAAAGATGTGGTCTATAGAATTATGATGAGAACACCCTGGACAGATAGAAACGGTAACGAAGATATCTTGAATGAAGCTCACTTACAAAAAGAACTGGATACTCGCATCAGACGAAACCAGTCCGCATTATTTAGGCATGTCATGAGACGGGGATAGCTGCGGTGTGTCATCAAAACTGGACATTTTTAAGGAGAGGGAAAGCCAGATGGAGACCTAGAGAAAAACTATGAGACAGTTCGACATCAACGCATGCAGGAACATCTACATTATAAATAACTGACAGCACAAGAGACAGAATGTGTGTGGAACAGAGATGGTCGCAAATATCACATAGCATGACTATATGAAGAAGTTTGCTCAATCAATCATGTGCCATGCCGGAAAGCGTGGGCGGTCATGATTCGCCATTTCACTCGATCACCAGAGTCGTGGATCAGCTCAGTGTTTTCATGTCTCGTCCATGCCATGTGGCCAAGCCATCCAGGTATTTTCCTCTCGGTCTTCCTCTTGGTCTGTTCCCTTCGATCTTGCCAGTTGTCACTAAGTTCTCCAGTCCATTTCTTCTCATAACATGTCCAAAAAATTGTGACTGTCTACGTCTAATTTCTCTAATCAATCTACGATTTTCATTTGTCTCTTGTAGTACTTGTTCATTGGTTTTTCTGTCTGTCCATGGTATTCTTTGCATTTTCCTCAGAAACCACATTTCTGCAGCCATCAGATGTTTTTCTGCTTGACTGCACATTGTCAGAGTTTCACATCCATACAAAAGAACAGGCTCTATGTATCCCCTCAACACTCTTTTTCTCGTTTCAATTGACATCATTTTATTGGTCAGAATGTTTTTCATCTTGCTAAAGGCTACTTTCGCAATGGCGATTCTTGTTCTAATCTCTTCAAGGCATCTGCCATCAGATGTTATGACTGTTCCGAGATAATTGAACCGATTCACTTGTTGAAGAATATTCCCATTTACTTGTATATTACATTATGGTACTTCGTTCTTCCTAGTGACGACCATAACCTGTGTCTTCCAACAATTTAATTCCAACCCCAGCTGCTCACTGTGTACAACCACAGCGTCTACTAATTGTTGCAGATCCTGTGAAGTTTGCTAGGGTTGTGATATTTTCAATTTCTCCACAATTTAATAGTGGTGGAAATGTGATTTTCTTTATTCAGATTCTGTTTTCTATGGTCTGAAATAAAATGTTGATCTTCGCTATTTTTTGTTTTTGTTTCTACAAACATGTTTAAGCCTTCTAATCTCTTCGTACAAGGTGCGAGGAGGCGGGGTTACCATCCGCATATATGAGCTTTAGAAGTGGATTCGCAAAACTCATAACCTGATCATACCACGTTCGATACACATGCGATACAATGGTATGGGTGCCGGTAGTTCAGAAACCAGTGGCAAGCTACTGAACATAAACTTTCCAAGGAATCACAAAGATCTAAAACACGCTGAAATTGACTGCGACGTCCTGTAAAGGATATGCAAACTAACTTTAAATAGCCATTATCCCTATCCCATTCAACCTAAGAAGAAAATTTATATTAGGGACCATTGAGTGGCTCAGATTAATAATCCTTGACCAAGTCAGCCACAACTCTGATATTAATTTGAAGGTTATTATTGTCCAAAGGGGGTGCTGGCTGTTTTATTGTTTCACAAATTTTAATCTCTCTCTTTAAATGTTTTACAAGTATGGTTAGAGAATGCAAGTTCTTCTTACACCCAATTTTACCTCAGACAAGTCCGATGTTTCATCATCTATACTGACAGCCGCTTGTTAATCATACAGTTTTTCAATAAGTTGATCGAACATTCTGGAAACTCCATGTCTCTCAAGTTGTTTCGCACTTTCTCATGTTGATTACACTCAAAGGTCTTACTGTAGTCTATGAAACAAGCATTGTACTTTCTGCATTCTTCAGATATGGTCCTCGTATTGAGAATATGATTAGATGCTTCTTCTGCTTTATCTAAACCATGTCTGTAAGTTTTTAAATCATTGTATGACTCCATTTCCACCGTCTATGTGTTGATTCGCATGGGGACTTTGCTATCACAACCTATTAGTATTAGTGCGATAGTTGGTGTGCAATTGTAAGTTTTTTCCTTGGCAGAGGGATGTACATTAAATCCTTGCATGATTTGGACATATGGACGTTAGCTTGTCCTCCAGTCTGGATTCCTTCCGTGGATATGTTGTCACAGCAATCATAGCACAGCACAGTTCACTCACTTTCTTGGCATGTTTCTTTGCATCTAGTCATATAGCTACTACAGAGTTGGATATCGAACTATTCTATGATACATAACTCTGTAGTAAGCACCTGGTGAGATGTAGTAAAATCCCAGGTGACACGATATGCGATCTACTGTTTATGTCTGCTTTGTTTAAATTCTCCTCGGGAATATGTTTTTTGGACCACCCTTTGATCACATGCTGTATTTGTGATCGTACTAACACCATTGAAGGATATGGTGCTTATTTTCTCTCTCTCTCACTCTCTCTCTCTCTCTGTCTCTCTCTCTCTCTCACTCACTCTTACTCTCTCCCAGTCTTTCTCTCTCTCATTCTGTCTCTCTCACTCTTTCTCTCTCCCAGTCTCTCTCTCCCCCTCTCTCGCCCTCTCCCCCTTCTCTCTCTATCTCTCACACTGTCTCTCTCTCTCACTCTTTCTCTCTCCCAGTCTTTCTCTCTCTCACTCTGTCTCTTTCAATCTTTCTCTCTCCCAGTCTCTCTTTGCCCTCTCCCTCTCTCTCTCTCTCTCTCTCTCTCTCTATATATATATATATATATATATATATATATATATATATAGTCGTTTAGTCGTTATATATATATATATATATATATATATATATATATATATATGTGCGTGTGTGTGCGCGCGCGCGTGTGTGTGGTGTGTGCTCGCGCGTGTGTGTGTGTGTTAATGGTCTAAATTATTTTTGATTATCTCATTCCCTTGAACATATTTCCATCTTTTTGATTCTTTTATAAGCTTTCAATACACAGAGAGAATCAACTCTGCAGTATGCACCCGACAAGATGCAGAGAAATATACCAGGCAAAAAATCGTGCAATATATTGTTGTGGTCTTCTGTGTTTAAATTCACTAAAGGAATAAATTGTTTCGAATATCTGATATTCTTTATTTTCAAAATACAATCATATAATAAGAATATAACACCATAAATACATATTCTTTATTTTCAAATACAAGCACATAATAACAATATAGCAAAACAAATACTAGACAACATTATCAAGAGATTACTGTATGGACATAATAGACCTGCCTGCTAATGCTCGAGTAAAACTTTCACACAATGGTGCCTCATTTACAGCAGTTTTACATGCAACTGGTGGGCATAAGAGAGAAATATGTGTCTCACAGAGCCATGTTGTGTGATCTTTAACAATTTAGTGCCGGCTTATATTGAGTGAAGCTTCACAGCGTGTCATATTTCCTCAGAGTGAACGGTGTTCTTCAGTTAAGCTGATCGGGTTTTGTTAAAATGGCAACTGAACCGTCCTTTTGAATATCATTAGGAGTATGGCAGGCATTCAGATCTCGCTTGAGAAAGATGATTTGTATTTAAGGACACACTGGCTTGCTAGATTCTTGTATTGTATTCTTCAAACTGTTGAATGACCATTAATCTAATACCCGCACTGTATGGTGTATGACGTAAATGTGTGACCACACAATGGAAGTTTGCATACTGTAGTAATTTTCTTCTTCGTCTTTTAGATATTCTTGTCGAGTGCGCTCGCGCTTAAACTGTCTCTGCTAATGGTGGCGGGGCGGATTCTCACCATAAGTTAGTCAGCCGATTTAGACGCTGACTTCTCCTTTAGAAAACAATGTTAAACTAGTGAACCTTAAGCTGTCTAGTCAGTCACCAGCAGCCGTTAAAGGCTGAGATGGATTGCAACGTCCAATTTAAGTTCTACGGTAGGCCGGTGTTCGGTGGCCGCGCTAGCGGAGTGCATTGCGATGTGAGCTGGTGATGTCATGAGATTGGTCGGAAGAAGGTTCGACTCCTGGGCTTGTCGATTGTCAAAGTGGCGGAAATATTGGACGCGGGTTGGACGCCTAGGCTTGTCAAAGTGACCTAAATGTTGAACGCGGGTTGGACGCCTAGGCTTGTCACAGTGAGGGAAATATTGGACGCGGGTTGGACGCCTAGGCTTGTCAAAGTGACCTAAATATTGGACGCGGGTTGGACGCCTAGGCTTGTCACAGTGAGGGAAATATTGGACGCGGGTTGGACGCCTAGGCTTCTCAAAGTGAGGGAAATACTGGACGCGGGTTGGACGCCTAGGCTTGTGACAGTGAGGGAAATACTGGACGCGGGTTGGACGCCTAGGCTTGTCACAGTGAGGGTTATACTGGACGCGGGTTGGACGCCTAGGCTTGTCACAGTGAGGGAAATATTGGACGCGGGTTGGACGCCTAGGCTTGTCAAAGTGAGGGAAATACTGGACGCGGGTTGGACGCCTAGGCTTGTCACAGTGAGGGAAATATTAGACGCGGGTTGGACGCCTAGGCTTGTCACAGTGAGGGAAATATTGGACGCGGGTTGGACGCCTAGGCTTGTCACAGTGAGGGTTATACTGGACGCGGGTTGGACGCCTAGGCTTGTCAAAGTGAGGGAAATACTGGACGCGGGTTGGACGCCTAGGCTTGTCACAATGAGGGAAATATTGGACGCTTGTAGGACACCTAGGCTTGTCACAGTGAGGGAAATACTGGACGCGGGGTTGGACGCCTAGGCTTGTCACAGTGAGGGAAATACTGGACGCGGGTTGGACGCCTATGTTTGTCACAGTGAGGGAAATATTGGACGCGGGTTGGACGCCTAGGCTTGTCGCAGTGAGGGAAATACTGGACGCGGGTTGGACGCCTAGGCTTGTCACAGTGAGGGAAATACTGGACGCGGGTTGGACGCCTAGGCTTGTCAAAGTGAGGGAAATACTGGACGCGGGTTGGACGCCTAGGCTTGTCACAGTGAGGGAAATACTGGACGCGGGTTGGACGCCTAGGCTTGTCAAAGTGAGGGAAATACTGGACGCGGGTTGGACGCCTAGGCTTGTCACAGTGAGGGAAATATTGGACGCGGGTTGGACGCCTGGGCTTGTCAAAGTGAGGGAAATACTGGACGCGGGTTGGACGCCTAGGCTTGTCAAAGTTGGGGAAAGAATGGCAATCTATTCCAAGCTGATCTCAAGCCTATAAAACAAGATGTTGCTAACACATCACAGATCTAATCAATGGCGGGAGACTTTGTCGTGACACATTATTGATGTATTTTATACTGGAATTTATTTCTGTGCAGGAACTGAGGACATAAACAAAACAAGAATGAGAGGAACATGGACAGGAGTTAGCACACAATAAAATAAGCCGCATATGAAACTGTAAAAACATTATAGTGTGGACAAAAATAAAATAATAAACAATAAAACATAGACCAAATTACATGTTAACACTTTTAAGGCAATATGGAGTATATATTTTGAAAGTACTTATACATAATGAACATTAAGACTAAACATTTTTCTCTCCGACATGTCTGATCTCCCCAACCTGTTTGATCTCTTCGATCTGTCTGATCTCCCCGACATGTATCATGACCCCGACCTGTCTGATCTCCTTAACGATTCTGATCTCCCTCACCTGTCTGATCTCTTGACCTGTCTGATCTCCCCGAACTGTCCGATCTCCCCTACCTTTCTTATCTAGCCAACCTTTCTTATCTCACCGAACTGTCTGATCTCCCTGGCCATTCTTATCTCCCCGACCTGTAGATCTCCCTAATCTCTCTGATCTTCCCGACCTGTCTGATCTCACCGATCTTTCGATCTCCACGTTCCGTCGATCTAACAGACATGTCTGATCTCGCGTCCTGTCTTGCCTTGATTTGTTTTGTGTCTTTCAGCGCCGTCAGTTTTTACAATGAACTGTTGCGAATTTTTATATTCATATCTGTAACCGTTCAAGAAATGCACTCGACTTCCGAAGGTCCACATTTGGAAAATCTCACTTTTATATTCCATTTAACAAATGCTGTATTTCTAATACATTGAATAGTACTGAATACGTTCAGCATTTGATGTGTTCTACTGTCAGCAACTAATATTTGTTGGGAAGAATTACACGTTTCTTATTGAATGTGCACCTTCCTTTTCAATTATGTTTATCAGTTTCGTTACGTAAGTGACATCTTATGCCATTATTTTACCATGTTAGTTTTAATAAGTGTTTCAGTGTTTCATTATTTCAGTGTCACACAGAATGTGTCATCTATTGTCATTCTATGGCATGGTTGGGTGTCGTATTTACAGGTATACAAGTATGTCATTGTTCTATATCGCCTTCACCATCTTCTGTCAATGTGTTGTCAAATTAGATTGAATCTTTCAGTTTCAGTTTCGGTTTAGTCGACGGATCAACACCACGGCCCACGGATGTAACCCATAAGTGCTCCGTTCTACTCCTAACTCAAGCCTGAGTCCGGAGATTCTCAGCTCCGTGCACGAACTCTGTAGCACTGGAGAGGATCCTGGAAATACTTTGAATAGATTTGTAACTCGAAATGTTGCACGGAAAGCGCCGTTAGGCTACTCTTTTTCGATTTCCAACTGCCAGGGGATTTTTTACGCGCGCAACAAAGCACACGGGCGTCCGATCTCACTACCCAGAGACCAGGGAAAATTTGTTACTTGAAGTCCATGTGAAAAAATCCCTGCTCTCATAGGGCTTGAACCCGGGACCCCCCAGCACTCGAGGGGGACACCATACCTCAAGACCATTCAGCCCCAGATTAAATCATTATTATGAATCGCCTTCGCCATCTTCTGTCAATGTTCTGTTAAATTAGATGAAGCTTTAATGTGTGTTTCAGTCTGTCAGTAATATGTATCGCCTTCACCATCTTCTGTCAATGTTTGGTTAGATGTAGCTTCAACAAGCCTTCCAATCTGTCATTATTTCTTATCCCAAACGTCATCTTTCTTCACCGAGTGGTCAACTTAGGTCTAGTTTTACACTCTGTCATTATTTAGAGTGAAATCATCTGGGCTGTCAGACAGCGAATCAAGAAGGATAGAGGAGCCCCGTGAGGCCATCAAAGCAGACACATTGAATATGTCGTGTAAGAAAGATGTTTACATCTGTCATTGTGGGGAGGAAGGCTACTTTTACACAGAAAGGCGGACATGGTACATGGTGCTAAGCCAATAATTTTATAGATCAATCGTCGCTCGTTGATTGGTGTGGTCAGTACCACATGGGCTGCGTTTACTTCCCAAAGCATTTAATGTGAAAGCTCGAGTAAAAAGAAGGCAATACAAGTTGCATCTGATATGCCCCCTCCATATTGCATGCTCTTCAAGTAGCATGCAGCACACAGCCAGGTAAATATCTCCAGCCTCTCTACTGCCACTCCAATGATAAGGTTCCATTGTTAAAAGGAGGACACCAGATAAGAAATATGTTCAGCCAATCAAGTCTGCTGTCTCATGCACGTGTCTGGCGCTGGCACGCTGTACCACGTTGCTGCAAGTTTTGTTTCGATCTCCACCTTGAGGCTTTTTCCAATAGTTAGGATTTTTTGTTTTCTAAATTGCTAACTTGTACATGCAGTTACATTGTCTGTGTTTTGCTTTGTGAATGTTAAAAAATGTCTATCTAAGGCAGAACAAAGAACAAACCTTCAATTTCAGGTTTTCTGGGACAGCCTGTACCGAAAGGCAACTTTCGTAATCAATTCTAGATTCTTCGGTAAATTGCGAGTGCTTGACTTTAAGGAAACTATTAGTGAATAACAGTTATGTTTATTACATAGTTATAAACGTTTACTGTTTAAACGCTCTGTGAGACAGATTGTGAAAGTTCTGTGTTATTTCATATTTCCACTTGAATAATGCGGTTATATGATGCAACTTATGAATTAACTGATTCACTTACCGAAGGAAAGTATGTCGTCAAATGTGACCTCCCCTTTCAACAGAAGAACGATATATAGCCATCATGCGGGGTCATCGACTTATTTGTTTTCTGTTGTGATATTTTCCGCAATGTCAATGCTCAGTTAATACACATTCCCATTATAATACTTCTTCTTTTGATTATGCGCCACGTTTGGTCCAATACTACCTGATGTTTGGCACTGAATGTGTGCTTAAATTATGAAAATAGTTTGTATAAAGGTATCAAATAGTTAACTGAAATGTGTTGACTAATTATTCAACATTTCAAATGCAGATTTCTTATGCGAACCATGTTGTTTTTTGTACTGAGCAAATTATTGAATGTAACCAACCAATTCCAAAAAGAACAATATTACTTAAGTACTAGTGTTTGAGACAGGGAGCAACGTGGGCGCAGTAGATAGAGCGGTTGGCAACAGGGCAGTTGGTCGTGTGATCTAATCCCCCATAGAGAAGGCGAGTTGTGTTTGTTTTACTTGACATGGGCTCCCAGGCGGAGGTCGACTCAAACTGACACCATAAAACACTCTGGGATGGGCCCGCCAAAATGGATGTAAAGTGGTACCTCAGGTTACGAATTCAATTCGTTCCAGAACTTGGTTCGCAACCCGCAACATTCGTAACCCGAAAGATCGAAATCGATGAAATAAATAAAATCCGTTTCAAGATGAAAGTATCGCTATTTTCTATTAACATCCGACCGTTTACCTGACAAAACGAGAAGAATATGTCTACTTCACGTATTAAATGAAGAGAAAGAAAACAACAAAATGAATGAAATGTAAAATAAAAAGAGATTTAGTCAATCTTTATTACCAAGAAAACGATCATGGGAAATTTGTTACTTTCTTTGTTATTCTGAATCATTAGTTTCAGGAGTATCTTGTCGCTGTTTCTTGGCAGCCGACTGGGAATCTTTCTGCACCAAGGTAAATTTTTCGCTTCCATTGCTGGAGAATCTTTCTGAAATGGGCCGTCGTGTTATCATTCATCAGATTTACTGCCCTGTTAGCAACAAGTTTGTTTGGATGATGGTTCACAATGAAGTCTTCGACATCTGCCCACTTGCTGCACATTTCTTTAATCCTGGCAGTTGAAACGGTCACCGACTCCTCATCATCGGACGACTGCTCCTCTTTAATGTCTTTAGCTTTTCATTATAAAGATCCACCAGCTCATCTGTAGTACTGTTTGTACTGTACGCGATCGTTTGTCTCCAACTTTACACCTTGCTCTCTCTCTCCCTCCCTCCCTCTCTCTCTCTCTCTCTGTCTCTCTCTCTGTCTCTCTCTCTCTGTCTCTCTCCCTCCCTCTCTCTCTATCTGTCTCTCTCCCCCCTCACTCTCTCTGTCTCTCTCTGTCTCTCTCCCTCACCCCCTCTCTCTCTCTGTCTCTCTCCCTCCCTCCCCCCTCTCTCTCTGTCTCTCTCTGTCTCTCTCCCTCCCTCTCTCTCTCTCTGTATCTCTCCCTCCCTCTCTCTCTCTCTTTCTGTCTGTCTGTCTGTCTGTCTGTCTCTCTCTCTCTCTCTCTCTCTCTCTCTCTCTCTCTCTCTCTCTCTCTCTCTCTCTCTCTCTCTCTCTCTCGCCTTCGTTCGTAAGCTGAGTCACGTCTCGTTACCCGAGACATAAAATTTTCGAAGTTGTTCGTAATCTGAATTGTTCGTGACCTGAGGCGTTCGTAACCCGAGCTACCGCTGTATTCGTGGTCGGTTTCCCGCTCCAAAGAAATGCCTTGAGAAGTAAAGGCGTCAGGAGTGATAGGGGCACACTAGCCACCGAGTGCCCATTGGTCTATATAAATATGAAGCTAGCACCATATACCCAAGATCTCTTAAGAGGAGTGAAATAATGCCTTATATTTATTGTTTGTTAAAATGTCATCTGGGGTCAAACTGGGTGGCCAGGATCATTTAGAACAACAGCCTTTATTGGCTTTCGAACACATGTCTATAGGGAAGACAGGCAGGCGTTCTAGCCCTGGAATATTTCAGATCCTCTAAATAGAAATAACGAATTATTCTTGTTTTGCCCTAGTTTCAAATATATCAGATTGAATTCTTTGGCTGCACTGTTCTCAATAGTACATAACATGACGTGGATTGGACCATTGAAAGTATGGATTTGAGTTTTGGACAGATGAATTCAACCATCATACAGAATGAGTTTTGTACAGGGGCACTCGTGTCCGTGGACATGCAGGAAATGACCAGGTAAGTACATTATTTCGGAATTAATTGTGTTATTGTTGTTTTGTCATACACATAAATATCCATTTCCGGAGACCACTTGACACTATTGAAATAGCATGAACAACGAGGTCACATGTATCGATTGGCATTTATTGAAGTACTGGGATGGTAGAGATAACAGATCACCCGAGACAATGTAACACTGATCACGTGACATCTCGCTGCCTGAGCAAATACTGTCAGATGGGTATTGTCAATGACTAAATGCTCAAAGGCTGTACGTGGTCATTGTTTTCCAGCCACAGTTAATTTAATTCTTCCAGAATCGGATCGCATGTTGATAAGTCTAGGAGGAAGAAGATATAAAGCTACAACTAAAGATTTCAACTGCCAACTATTGTTTTACAAAGCAGGTACACTAGCCACTGGGTTATTTTCTTTTAAACGAATACTTAATTGTAGACGAACATCCGCATAAATGCTCAGTTACTGTTTATAGATCCCACAAGGAGAATTCCAACACTGTGCACGAACCCCGAGCCAGAGTCTGGTATACACATCCGTACATCACAATCACACACGTTATAAATATTCTATTGTAGGTAGTGTTCTCATATATATCACACACACTATCAATAGTATGTTGTAGGTAGTGTTATCATGAATAGCACAATCATACACACACAAACACACACACACACACTATACATATTATGTTGTAGGTAGTGTTCTCATGTATATCACAATAACACACACTATAAATATTTTGTTGTAGGTAGTGTTCTCATGTATATCACACACTCACACTATAAATAGTATGTTGTAGGTAGTGTTATCCTGAATAGCACAATCACACACACACACACACACACACACACACACACACTATAAATATTATGTTGTAGGTAGTGTTCTCATGTATATCACAATAACACACACTATAAATATTTTGTTGTAGGTAGTGTTCTCATGTATATCACACACTCACACTATAAATAGTATGGTGTAGGTAGTGTTATCATGAATAGCACAATCACACACACACACACACACACACACACACACACACATACTATAAATATTATGTTGTAGGTAGTGTTATCATGAATAGCACAATCATACACACACACAAACACTATAAATATTATGTTGTAGGTAGTGTTCTCATGTATATCACACACACACTATAAATATGATGTTATAGCTAGTGTTTTCATGTATCACACACATTATAAATATTATGTTGAAGGTAGTGTTCTCATGTACATCACAATCACACAAATTATAAATATTTTGTTGTAGGTAGTGTTTGCCGATAAGGGGTTAACGACTTTCTCTGTCATCCCATATATTTACCTGAGGAACACAGCTGCACGGGATTCGGCAGCGGGTCGCGTCGCGTTTATTATTTGCGCGGTATGTGAGTCGATCGTTCATAAAGCAATGACTAACTATCGAAGGTAAAACTTGCCAAGAACATCATGAACAGCTGAAAAATGCTGGTGTTGACTGCGACGTCCTGTGGGGGATATGCAACTTTTAAAACAAAAGGTAGTGTTCTCATGTTAAAGTCTAGCCTGGCTCTGGCCGATGTCGTGTTAACATGTCCAGTGATGTGTAACTCACGCAATGTGCACACACTTCATACTTGACTTTGTCGTGTCCCAATGTCCAGTCATGGGTAAGTCACGCAATGTGCATACACTGCATGTTGAACTGTGACCCGTGTCTTGGCATTAGGGAGTATTCTAAACTTATTTTGTTTAATTTGTTGTTAACATCAGAAAGCCCATACAGTGAATGGAACGGGGTGTTCGCGAGAATGAGTTAGGAGTCGTGCATCTTAGCCACTCCACTCTCCCACTAAGTTATGATGATGATGATGGTGATGATGATGCTGATAATAGTAATAAGGGTGGTGGGGTAGGGGAAGGGTGGCAGGGTAGAGGTATCCCCTATGCCTCCTTCCCTAGCCTACGGGACACTATTGGGCAAGATGGAGTACCCGTTTAGCCTCCCGATCAGGGTTACGTGAAGGCATGGGTTCAGATGGTGGGTGAAGCTGAAGAGCAGCCGACATATAGTTGTAGGTTATGGTCTCCAGATTCACGAAGGTAGGCAGAGGAACTCTTTTTTTAGGAGACAATGGCTACGGTCATTGAACAGTATGGTCACTGCTAAGAAGGAAAGCAATGGCAAACTACCTTCTTTACAGATGCCAAGAAAATTATATTTTGTGGTCTCATCAAAAATAAGAGAAACGGCGTAAATGGGTGCTCTATAGAAGCAGCCTCGCTCGGTAGGGATAGTCATGTGCACCAGGTGACTCCACACCTCAGAAAGCTACTAGATGCAAACGATTACTATCATTGAAAGTAGGAACTTGGAATGTTAGAACAAAGAGTGTAGATGGAAAATTAGAAAATATCAAACAAGAAATGGAAAGAGAGAAGATTAATATTTTAAGAATGTGCGAAACGAGGTGGAAAGGGGCAGGGATCAAGACAGGAGAGGATTGTAAGATTATATATTCTGGGGGAGAAGAACGGCAAAGAGGGGTAGCCATTATATTGAATCGGCAAACATCAAATCCAGATTCGGTTAAAGGATATTGGGCAGTGTCAGACAGAGTTATATTAGTAAAATTAAACGGAAGACCTTTTTAAAAATAAATGTCATTCAAGTATATGCTCCAAAACGTGAATGCAGTGACGAAAGTATAGCGGAAGTTTATATTGACGTGGAGTCTGCTTTGAAGAACTGTAACAAAAAAAAATAAAAATAAATAAATAAATATTATAATGTGTGATTCCAACGCAAAAGTAGGAAATCAAGGCGAAGGATGCAGCGTAAGCAACCATGGCTTGAGAGAGCGAAACGAAAGAGCATACAGACTTGTAGAATGGGCAAAAGAACAATAAATGTTTGTAGGAAACACCTGATGTAAACAGCATCCTAGAAGATTATGCACACGGAGGAGTCCAGACAGCAGGATTAAAGACCAGATAGATTACATCACGATTAGCAGAAGGCTTCGAAAAGCATTAACAGTCGTAACAACAGTACCCAATGCAGACTATTACAGTGACCACAGATTAATTACAGGCACATTGAGAGTAAAGTTAAAGAAAGTCAAGTATACAACAGGACACCCTAAATATGATTTGTGCACATTGAAAAATGACAAAGAAATACAAGATAATTATAACATAGAAGCCTGAACTATATATCCCTTTTCAAGATGTGGATGATAAATGGGAAATGTTGAAGAATTCAATCAGTTGTGCTGCAGAAAAAATCTTTTCCAAATTACAGAAAGTGAGTCGTTAGATATGAACGACTGAAGAAATTCTATAACTAATGAAAACAAGAAGACAAAACAAAAATAATACTGCCAAATATGGATAAATTCACAGAAAAATCAAAATATTATGTGAGGAGGGAAAAGAAGCATGGATAGAGAAAACTTGCAAAGAAATTGAAAAACAACACAACAGTAAAAATACCTACCTAATGCACAAAAGAATTCAGGAGCTTAATCATTAGAGAACATGTACATCAGCAGGCTGCCTGAAAACAAAAGATGGAAAAATCATAATAGAAAAAGATCAGATTTTTCATGTATGGTCAGATTACGTGAAAAACATTTATGATGATAACAGTGAAGAACAGTATAATATTAAAACTACTAATGAATGACCATCAATTTTAAAGATAGAGAGTCAGAATGCTCTTAACCATATGAAATCTAGCAAGACCCCCGGTTCAAACAGCATCACAACAGAAATGATTAATGCTTTAGAAGAATATGGAACAGATAAAGTTACCAGACTGCTGAGTACAATATATGTTACTGGAAATATACCTCATGAATTATGTAACTCTGTATTTATTGCAATCCCAAAGAAATCAGGAGCCTTGGAATGTGATCAACATTGAACAAACAACAACAACCTGAAATAGGAGAAGAACAATGTGGGTTTGTAAAAGGCAAGGGTACAGTAAATGCTGTGCATATACTGAGAAAAGAAATTAAACGTTCTATAGAAGTAAACAAAGATCTACACCTTTGTTTTATTGACTACACAAAGTCTTTCGATAAAGTGGGACATTTCGACATGATAAGAATGCTTGAAGATCTACAAATTAATGGAAAAGAACTTAGACTGGTAAAATAACATATATTGGAAACAACAAGCTGCCATAAGAATTGATAATGATGTAGGTCAATATCAGCCTATTAAGAGAGGTGTGAGACAGGGATGTGTAATGTATCCATATCTTTTTTCCATCTCATCTCATCTCATCATGTTCCTCTTGTACCTTGCGGTGTAGAGGTGAAGTATAAACTTCGTGAGAGTGCCCGATTATGGACTTCATATATCAATATACCCATGGACTCTGCTATTCCCTCCGTCCAACGTTTACGTGGTCGGCCTCTTCCTCTGTTTCCATCTGGTCTGTACATCATTGCTTGTTGTGGTATGCTGTTGACTGGTAACCTACTTGCATGGCCAAACCATTTGACTTGCTGCTTTCGAATAAAATCTAGTGCTGCTTTAACCCCCACTTTAGTCCTGATTTCTTCATTTCTGATCTTATCTCTTCTTGATACGTTGAGTATTCTTCTCAGAAACCTCCATGTACAGTGAAAATATTTTCAGAAATATAGAAGGTATGGAGGGAATCAACATTTGTGGGGAGAGGTTGAGGGGGGGGGGGGGGGGGGGGACGATGCATCAGTAACATTAGATATGCAGATGATACAGTCTTGATTGCAGACAGTGAACATCACCTGCAACATTTAGTAGGTGCCATTGTTCCACACAGTGAACAACTAGGGTTCGAATTAAATTGTAAGAAGACATAGATTATGGTCGTCACTGGGAAGAAGAAAATACCACAATCTAATATACATGTAAATGGGCATATTATTAAACAAGTGAATCGGCAGAGTTATCTCCGAACAATCATACCATCTGATGGGAGATGCCTTCGAGAAATTAGAACATGAATTGCCATTGCGAAGGCAGCCTTTTGCAAGATGAAAAACATTCTGACCAATGAAAAGATATCAATTGAAACAAGAAAAAGTGTGTTGAAGTGTTACATAAAACCTGCACTTTTATATGGATGTGAAGCGTGGACAATAAGCAGTCAAGCTGAAAAACAGCTGATGGCTGTGGAAATGTGCTTTCTGAGGAAAATGCAAAGAATATCACGGACAGACAAAAAAATCACTGAACAAGTCCTTCAAGAAACGAAATGAAGATCGTACACTTATTCAAGGCATTAGAGGTAGACAGTGAAACGATTTTGGACATGTTATGAGAAGAAATTAATTGGAGAACTTGGTGACAACCGGCAAGATCAAAAAGAAGAGACTAAGGGGAAGATCAAGATTAAATATCTAGATGGCTTGGCCACGCGGCATGGTCGAAACACAATCATGGAGCTGATTCACGACTCTCGTGATCGAGTGTGATGACCAGACCATGACCGCCCACGCTTATCGGAATGGGACATGATGGATGGATGGAATAATAATAATAATAATAATAATAATAATAATAATAAGAAGAAGAAGAAGAAGAAGAAGAAGAAGAAGAAGAAGAAGAAGAAGAAGAAGAAGAAGAAGAAGAAGAAGAAGAAGAAGAAGAAGAAGAAGAAGAAGAAGAAGAAGAAGAAGAAGAAGAAGAAGAAGAAGAAGAAGAAGAAGAAGAAGAAATAAGAATGTAGGTGTAGTTGTTAATTAAATTCAATTCAATTCAATTCAACTTTATTTTAAAAGAGTTACAAATTGGGCATGCAGGCCCGTCTTACATTCGGCCCTTCCAATCACTCATCTTTCATTCATCATTAGTGCATGATACATTCACATAGGGAAATACATTGTCAAATTAATGTTGTAAACATAACCAATGAATATTACAATGTTATGAGACACATCCCTCATCCACCCACACTCCCCCTTCCACTCACGTAACCCCCTTCCACCCACAATCATCCCCATCAACCCACACACAACCCAGGCACACATAAATACACCAACCCACTCATCCCCCCTCCACCCACACGTCCCCCATACTGTGTGGTAAAGTAAAGGTAGCCCCATGTCTGATACGGCAGCCGGGATGTCAAGTGTTTGGCATTCACAGAATGTACTTAAGTAATTGTAAAGTGTTTTTTTCAAACCTCTGTATTTTATTTGTCCACCTCTCAGCCATGCGTTCGTGACCGACAATTCGAGTGTTTCAAATCACAGCACGTCTCTCTCTCTCTCTCTCTCTCTCTCTCTCTCTCTCTTTCTCTCTCTCTCTCTCTCTCTCTCTCTCTCTCTCTCTGGGATGTGTGTATGGGTGCAACAAGTGTGTGTGGGTAAGTGCGGGATGTGTGGGGTGGCAAAGAGATGTGTGTGTGTGGATTGGGATGTGTGTGGGTGTGAGATGTGTGCTTGGCTGGGTGGTTGGGGTGTGTGGGTGGGTGAGTGTGTGTGGGTTATGGGATGGGTCGTGTGATGTGTGTAGGTGCCGGGATTTTTGTGGGTAGTGTCATAGTCTTGCTCTTATCTAGATAACTACACTCGGGTTCACACAGGCAACAATAAATCTGTTAGTTATAAGATCGAGTATTTATTGTATTTACATATACAGTATGCGTTGGCGCAGTGGGTAAACAGACCCGCGCTATATTACATCTGTCAAATAGTAAACATCACACACATAAGTATCATTTAACAGTCTAGCAAACTATCTAGCCTATGTCTATATATGTATTGATATCTATAGAGTCCCTCAAAGGCAGGCCCTGTTGCCTCTCTCAAGTCCATCCGACCTCTGCCGGTCTCCGCGTGTCCTAACTCGACACGGGCGGTAACTCTGTCCGAGTTCCTCGTGGACCCCGCATTAGGCGGGCCACATCAGTGTCCACGGAATCATGGACTTGGTGGCCATCTCTATCTAGAAGGTTCTAGATTACTTGGGTCCTGCTCGACTCAATGGTTTCCCTTGGGCTGGAATTGCAGCCCTTTACTAGTGAGGCGGTGACAGGATCCCCCCTCCCCCGTGACATGATTTGTTGTTGGGAATTAGATCCGTTCTAATTCTGTCACCGAATCACATACAGTTGGTGTTTGTAGTTTGGTGGATAGTAACCTGGCAACCTACCTATTAGCACTAAAAACTCATGTATTCTACCATACAACACTTGTCTGATTTGGTGCAGAGATCCCTGTCTCTCGTGTGCTTAAATATGCTTATCAGACCGAAGTTACGTGGCATTTTAGTAGTTGTATTTACAACTTGCCCTTCTCATAGTACCCAAAATGGTACCCAGACAAATAACCCCTATATAATAGAGGGTTAACAAGATCGAAGTCTTGGCTAAATAAGTACACTTTCAAATCATGATCTGTGTGTGTATTTCTATACACTTTTACTCCCGTATGTTATGTAATGCTAAATATGTAGTTACCTTGTTATTTTATCCCCCTCATACTACAAGTGTCCCTGTTGGCTTGTTAGTGTGCTTTGACTAATAAGTTGATGTTTCTAATAAAGTGACTGTATTTTAACTTGATAGTGTTGAGTTTTAAGGTTTGTGTACTGTGTGTGCTGAAAGTGTGGCGTATTTCCAAGCGTCACGAGTTGGGATAACCTCGATCATGAACTACTGCACTGTGTGCAATACATGAACAGGCATTCCAAGTAGTGGTGCTTCGATGTATCCTAACTGCTAAGCTAAGTATATTAACTCACTATTAACCTAAGTACTACACATGTATTCACAAATTAGACAAGTCATACAGTTTACATGAAAGACGCAGACAAATTAAAATAAATACGGTTTGCGTACAATTTGTCCGCTAAGTGTATCGTTCTCTCATTTAATCCATTCACACAGTCATTTACTCACTTTTCATTAAAAATAGTATTTGGTTAAAATATATATAATTAAAGTTGAGGTAAGTGTTATTGCCCTTAGAAAAAATGGGCTAGGCGATATTTGCCCTTTAAGAAAATAAGTACTTCTTGTACGATGACTCACAAATGGGTTATAATTTAACTAGAGACAATTGTATAGGACGGTTCTTTAGCTTAGGAATGGTACCGCCTGTAATATTAATGTCGAATATGTACAAATTACAGGTGAATACAATTTATATACAACAATAATGGAAATATAATACCTATTTAATCCTAAACTAATTAATTAATTAAATCCAACGATGATGTGCGCGTCGTTCTCCTGTCGCTAGCGTGTTATGCCATGACTGGTAAAGCTAGTATGGCTGTCTCTTGAGTGTCGTAGTCGATGGGGTTCTGTTTCGGCTGTTTGTAAAGTTACGTAGTAACAGCAAGTATGGCATGTTGTTAATGTCCTATATAACGAGTTCTTACAGAATTCGGAGTTAGTTCGTTGGTTGATCTGTCAACAATCTGTTAACAATTTGCCTGACACAAACACAGTTACTGTTTCTTGCTGGAAGTGTTCTAGCGCTTAGGCACTTGATGGTATAGTTCTCAAAGTAACGTATCATGTTCTTGGGTGTCGTAATTCAACTAATCACTGAGAGTACTCTAGCAGGTGTAGAGTTCCAATGTAATATGCAACCGACTAAAAGTATCACAGTTTATAGTATGGCTAATGGTCGATGTGATCAGAGTCATTCTACTGGCGCATTCACCTGTCGTGACAAAAGGTCAGCCACAATGTTGTCGGTGCCTCTGATGTGGCGGATTTCGAAGTCGAAATCTTGAAGTAGAAGACACCATCTTTGTAGCCGATGGTTTTTAGGCGACCCCTGGTTAAGGACCAATAATGGCGAACTGTCAGTGAGGACCACAAAGTGACTCCCTAAGAGGAACTTCGATAATCTCAATATACAAAACACTAGGCTCAAACACTCTAATTCAACTGTGGCATACCGAGTCTCAGCCTTCTTTAGTTTGCGGCTTACATAGAGAATTGGGTGTTTTATGCCATCCATTTCCTGCATCAGGCATCCTCCTATTGCGATAGCGCTCGCATCTGTGGTCAAAATAAAGGGTAAATTAATGTTGGGTAATCGTAAGACTGGTGGATTAGAAAAAATATGTTTCAATTTACACATTGCATCATCTAAGCTGGTACTTTTACAAATTTTTGATGGATGATTTTTAGTTAACATATCAGAAAAGACTGAGGTTAATTCTGCCCAATGTGGAATAAATTTCGAATAATAGTTAATCAGACCTAGTAAACTTCTAACTTGCTTCTTTGTGGTAGGTACTTCTAGCTTAAGGATCTTGGAAACAATTTTATCATCAGTCAACAATTTTCCTTCAGAAATTCTATGACCAAGGAAGTCTATTTGTGTATAGCCTATTTCAACCTTGGAAGGTTTGATAGTAAGTCCAAAAAGAGAGATTTGGTGGAAGACTTGTTTAAGGGTGAGTAAGTGAGAAGTCATATCAGAAGAATGGATGCATATATCATCAATATAAGCAACTACGTCATTAATTCCGTCGTCGTTTTTGTCGTCACATGTGTTGTCGTTGTCGATATCACAGATTGTCGGTAATGTCCATATGTCTTCGTCGTTTTCGTCGTCGTAAGAGTGTGTCGTTAACGATGCTTCGTTTGTCGAGGTGTCATTTCGTTGAGAAATTGTCGTTTTGTCTCCGTCGCCAGTTCGTTGAGTCAGTTCATTTGTCTCATTGTCTCGTCTAACATAATATGGTGTCAACATATTTCCATGGGATAATTGCAAGTTTCTATTTAAAGAGAATACAGTAGGGTTATTCCCCTTGTTGACCAGTTTCTGACATATAACACAAGTTGCACAAAAGGTTTTAATATCCTGGTCAAACTTTGGCCAATAAAACTGGGTCAGGATAATAGCCTTGGTCATTTCGTATGTCATATGACCTCCAAAAGGGGAGTCATGGGCTATTTTTAAAACTTTGTTTCGAAGTGCTTGTGGTAGCACTATTTGCTGTGTCGTGGTCTGGTTTGTTGTGTAAAATCTAGTTAAGATGTTATCCTGTAGCCTAAATGTCCACGATGCGTTCTTTGTTAATTTTGGCTTAAGGCCTACTAACTTAAAGTATGGTGCTAGTGTAGGGTCATTTTTCTGTTCATTACCAAAAGTGATGTTAGTTGAGTTTGGCGCTACTATTTCTAATGATTCCTGTAGTTGGTAGGTGTTGGTTGTGTGGGTTGTCTGTCGTGTTATTGTGTTTGTGTGTTGTGTGTTTTGTTGCACATTTACAGGTTCGGTACTTGGTAGTTTGATCGCATCCTCAATTCGAGGTTTTAATTCGGTCGTATCGTTTCTTGATTCGACCGCCCCTGCATTGTACACCTCGGTAAATTCTTCCTGAATTACCTCAGTGGTTGTCTCCCTTGGTATTTTGGCAGTTTGAGACAAGCAAGAATGGTGTTTCTCTTTTGTGTCGCTATTTCTGTGGTGGATACCGTGTTTTTGCTCCCACCTTTTTATTTCTCTTTTAGAGCAAGGATGTATGTTGGGTAAATTACCAAGTATAATATCCGCGACGGGATTTTCAAGGATAGCACACAATACTTGCCCCGATATGAATGGTGTTTGAATTTCGACCAAAGCAAGGGGATATTTCTCTGTTGTACCTGAAAATGTGCGACACGTCACATGTTTGTCTGTGTAGTCTTTAGCGTCTATTAATGTTCTCCTCACCCCACAGAGAGTTGCGCCGGAATCACGAATTAACGTGCCCTTTTTGTTGTTAACAAACCCTGTATAAAAAACTAGCTTGCCTGTAGATGATAAGGCAGCGTTAGCTATTTCATTTGCAATTGGGATAATGTGACCACAATGTAGTGTTGTGTCCAGTTGGAACTTTGTACAGGTGTTGCACTTACTGTCTGTTATGGTGTTGATGACGTGTACAGCATTCCCAAGCTCGCTTTCATTGTCGTGTTGATTTTCACATTCATTTAGTGACTCAAGCTCTTCGTCAGTCGACGTTTCTACTAATGCCGCATTGGCCTGTTTCAATAACTTTCGGCCTTGACAATCTTTATTATAGTGACCCCAGCTATTGCAGAAATAACATTTAATTGCTCTGTGGTAAGCCATGCGTTTAGCTGTTTGCTTCTCTACCATCTTTTTGAGGTGTTCAGGGTAGACGGGTGATTTGTCACACATACCGTAACTGTCGTGATGAACATTGCAATATTGGCACCTTACTACTTTACCGACATTGGATCGTGGTTTAAATCTGCTCTGTGATTGTTTGGAGTATTTGGTGTTCACTACTGCAGCTGCTGTATCATTGTGACTTATATTATGTTGAAAAATATCCCTATTTGCTGTAAAAAATGCATTCCCTTTCGCCTCGATTTCCTGAATGCTCTTACAGTCCATTTGTTTTAAGAACTTGGCAAAAGGTGTGGGGATGGTGCTAACTATTTTATCTATTATAATTAGTTCCTTAAGTTTATCATGGCTATTGTTGGTTTTAGCTGAGTTAATCCATTTTGTGCATATGTCTTGGACTGTACTGACATAATCTATGAAGGTTTGGTTTGGTTGTGGAGATAATTTGGCAAATTGTTGTTGGTAACCTGCAGTGTCTAAAGAAAAATGTTGGAGAATGCGTTGTTTTAGGTACTCATAGTCTTTTCGCATTTCCTGTGGTATTGTTTCTATTACTTTCAGTGGTTCAAGAGCCAAATTCCTCATTAGAATAAATGCCCAATCTGATTTTTCTGATTTTATGATGAGACATGAGACATTCAAAATTTTCTAAATAAGCGGAGATGGAATCTCCAGAACAGAAAGCCTTCACGAGACCTTTATATTTATTATATTTTTGTTCTTCCTCTTTGCTTCTCAGCTTATTTATAGATATTTCTGCGTTAGACTCAAGCTCCATCTGTTTTAATTTTATTTGTGTTTCGGCATTCAATTGGGCCTGTTTGGCCGCCGCCTCGAGCTCCAGCTGTTTTTCCTGAGTCTGCATCTGCATTTTCTTTTCTTCTGCCTCCATTTGCATCTGTATTTTCTTTTCCTCTGCTTGCATCTGCAGTTTCTTTTCTTCGGCCTCCATCTGCGATTTCTTTTCCTCTCGTTCTATCGCTCTTTCTTCACGGGCAATGTTTTCTGCGTGCGTTTTCTGTGCCCATTCTGACAATTTCTCTTCTTTATAACCTAGCTTTATTCCTTGCTCAATGCATTTATCTAAGGTAGACATTTTGTGTTTCACTTGTTTGTAATATTCCTAAAATTAAATCCCTTAGAAAAAATGTAGTGTAGTCGAAAATTTGGTTAACTCCCTTACTTATTAATGTGTAAATCAAAATGCAAGGTTATGTTGGTGAAAAGTTCATGAATATGCAACCAAATCAATATGAAACAACATAATACATTGATGAAATATGAGAAGTACAGCTTAGAAGTACAATGAGTATGAGGTGAAACTTAGCTCTGAATTTTGAAGCTCCTCGATGTTATCTTGCACTCTCGTTATTGTTGGAAAGGTTTCATCGGTTGGACGCGGCACTTGTTGCGGAACAATCTGCTCGTGGAGCGAGAACACATTAGTCACTGTCACACAAAAAAAATGTCAAAATAATAACATGTCAAAAAAAAAAATTGTTTACAGAATCACAATAAAGAGGCGCTGTGGAGGCAATGGTGAGACATTGCCGAGGGACTCAGATTACTTCTATTTTATCGCTAGATAGCTACTAGTTCTATGTAACCTTGTAACGTTAACAATTTCTTTGATTTAAACAAATCAATGTGTTATCAAAAATCAGTGTGATATGATTAAATAATTAATTTTACATGGCATTTAATAGGTTTTTAAGAAAACATTCTATGCCAAAACCGGAAAACTAGCCCCCAAAAAGCCTGTCATAGTCTTGCTCTTATCTAGATAACTACACTCGGGTTCACACAGGCAACAATAAATCTGTTAGTTATAAGATCGAGTATTTATTGTATTTACATATACAGTATGCGTTGGCGCAGTGGGTAAACAGACCCGCGCTATATTACATCTGTCAAATAGTAAACATCACACACATAAGTATCATTTAACAGTCTAGCAAACTATCTAGCCTATGTCTATATATCTATTCATATCTATAGAGTCCCTCAAAGGCAGGCCCTGTTGCCTCTCTCAAGTCCATCCGTCCTCTGCCGGTCTCCGCGTGTCCTAACTCGACACGGGCGGTAACTCTGTCCGAGTTCCTCGTGGACCCCGCATTAGGCGGGCCACATCAGTGTCCACGGAATCATGGACTTGGTGACCATCTCTATCTAGAAGGTTCTAGATTACTTGGGTCCTGCTCGACTCAATGGTTTCCCTTGGGCTGGAATTGCAGCCCTTTACTAGTGAGGCGGTGACAGGTAGGGATGTGTGTGGGTGGGGATGTGTGGGTGGGGATGTGTGCGTGGGGATGTATGGGTGGGGGGTGAGTGGGTTCGTGCATGTATGTGTGCCTGGGTTGTGTGTGGGTGGATGGGGGAATGTGTGTGTGTGGGTGGATGTGTGTGGGTGGGGGATGGGTGGGGTAATGCGTGTGTGCCTGTGTGTGTGTGGGTAGGGGATGTGTATGGGGGATGTGTGGTGGATGGGAGTGTGTGGGTGGGTGAGGGATGTGTCTCATAACATGGTAATATGCATTGTTTATGTTTACAACATTCATTTGACAATGTTTTTTTCCTATGTGAATGTACCATGCACTATTGGTGAGCGAAAAATGAGTGATTGGAAGGGCCGAATGTAAGACGGGCCTGCGTGCCCAATTTGTTTCCCTTTGAAAATAAAGTTTGTTCGTCCGTCCGTTCGTTCTCTCTCTCTCTCTCTCTCTCTCTCTCCCTCCCTCTCTCTCTCTCTCTCTCTATCTCTCTCTCTCTCTCTCAACCATCCAATCGTCTTTCACCATTCATTTATCTTTGAAATCACAGCACGGGTTTCTCTCTCTCTCTCTCTCTCTCTCTCTGTCTCTCTCTCTCTCTCTCAACCATCCAATCGTCTCTCACCATTCATTTATCTTTGAAATCACAGCACGTGTTTCTCTCTCTCTCTCTCTCTCTCTCTCTCTCTCTCTCTCTCTCTCTCTCTCTCTCTCTCTCTCTCCCATTCATTCGGGACTCACCATTCATGCGTCTATCAAATCTTTACAGTCATTGTTTATATTTCACACACATCACGTAGTATCATCATTATTATATGACATGTCAATGCACGCATAGGGGGTGCGGGGAGTTGTGGGGGGGAGGAAGGGGGCGATTATGGTTTGCCTTCTCACACGATTGTGTCATGTGGTCAAGCCATGCAGTTAATTCTATATCTTTGGATGTTCCTCCCTCCTAAATCTCGCCAGTTGTCACCAAGTTCTCCAGTTTTTTTCTTCCCGTAACGTGCCGAACAAATATGTTAAAATATGAATAAAATTAGTGGAACTGCCGTAAAGCTGCGGACATTTAAACAATGTAAAATAACACAAAGTAATGCAGCTTTACAGAACACAATTACGAAAAATACAAGGACATTGCGACGACTAGCTTTCATCTGCATACAAATACGCACACAAAGCACAACATAATCACGGAGACGTCCCTCCAGTGACTACATTAATGTGTACGAACGGAATGAGAAGAATAGAAAGATGAACAAAATGGAGGATAAGCTAAGATGTAAATCGAAACATAAAAACAGATAGCTAGTAACGCGTTAGAGAAAGTACATCTTGTCAGTCTACGTCTAATTTCTCTATCCAGTTTATGGTTTTAATGTATTTATGTAGGATCTGCTCATTGGATTTTCTGTCTAACATGGTATTCTTTCTTTGCATTTGCCTCAGACATCATATTTCCACAGAAAACAAATGTTTGTCACCTTGTCTGCTCATTGTCCACGTCTCACATCCATTCAAACGTAGGTTCTGCGTAGCTGTTCAATACTCTTTGTCTCGCTGCAACTGACATATTTTGCAACGTGAAGTATGGCCTGCACCCCTTGCAGATGGCCAGCCCATGGATCGTGCAGATGTTATTAACGTCCTTAAAGATTTGTCGAGAACAGAAGACTTTGACGTCAGTGAATCCACATCGCTGTCCAGGATGAAAGACTTGGGAGTAAGAATTGGCACGGCCAGACGCGAGAGGTAGTACATCGGGAAAACGAGGTGCCTCGTCAACCAACACAGAACTGGCACCATTAGCCACCGAACGCTGATGCATATGCTGGGGAGAGGATCTGAGCACCTATGGACCTGTCCGGAGTGCAATGAAGATACCCCAACTGATAACTGATAACTGATACTATGGTCATAATGAAATATACATAAGAAGAAATAATAGTGTATAGCGTTCTGCGTATATATGGATAGTTCTGAATTCTGTTGAAGATGAAATGTCTCAAAGTGGTGGGGACAACATTACTAGCCCTGGCCATATCTCAGCCAGCCCGTACATATCGAGCTAAATCATGGTCTGGCTGTATCCCAGCATGCTCCATAAAAGATGCAATGTTCCAGTACCGGTGTAGCACCCCGCTGGTATCTGAACATGGAGAAAGGAAAGAAAGCTCTTCGCCACAATACCCGTAAAGACGGTGCATCGATACAGGGTCGGTAAGGGGAGTCTATACACTAGCCTCACCAGAAGAGACACAAGCCTTTTACGGGGCTCGAGTGCGCTGGGCTTCCTTGCATGAAGATCATCATCATCTTCTTGCACTTTTGCTTCGAGCGTCGTTGGGAGGAATACCAGTTGTTCCAGAGCACGATGAGTGGTACTGGATAATGTCATTCCGTGTGATTGTACAATATCTTTCATGTCGTAAATCCATTTTCTTATCGCGGGTCCTCTTGTTCTCCTATCAGATTTTCACTGATGTAGGGCCAGAGCTGGTAGTCGATGGCCGAACCATTTGATCTTCTGTCTTTCAATATATGTGGCACAAGGTGTTGATCCCACTGTCTGTTTGATAACATAGATTCTTACTCGGTCTCTGACTGTTAAGTTGGCAGCCAGTCTCAAATATTTCATCTCACAGGTGTTAATTTTGCGTAAGTGTGATTTGGATAATTTTTAAGTTTGATATTGACAATCCAGAGTTGGTGAGAATAAACTATTTATTATCTGTCAAGTTGCGGACATTGGTATATTTTGATGTTTCTGAATGGATGATAGTTGATATATAAGTGAACTTATGTCTTGACATCTGATTTCGATTTCTCTGTCTATTTTGACATGTATTGCGATCAAATCAAAAATAAAATAAAATAAAACCAAATTTATTTTAAAAGGGTCACAAATTGGGTACGCAGGCCCGGCTTACATTCGGCCCTTACAATCACTCATCTTTTGTCCATCAAGAGCGATCATAATTTCTAGAAGTTTAAATTCTTTAACTTGTTTTAGAAGTGTACTATTTATCAGTATATTTAGTGAACAAGGAGATTTACCAACCTGCATTAATTACTTCAGAATTATGCGTTGGACTTAATATAAATATAATCCCACAACATCTCGTCGTGAATAGAGATAGAGGCAGTCATAGAGGCATTCCGATGGCTGAAGGATAAGCAGAACAGAGATGTCGTGATTGTAATGACCTCACAGAGAATGCTGAAAAGTTTGAAGATTGGCTTGTTTCGTGCAGAGTGGCGTGCTTCAATTTAAAAATCCAAAATAGGGAGCATCTGTTGGATCTGAGATCAGGGCCCTTTTGAGATCTTGCATATAGCGTAGAAGTTAGTTAGTTAGTTAGTCGACAGATCATCCTCGTTGCACATCGGACCATTCAGTCCATAAGTGCTCGGATCCCCTCCTCAGCAAATCCCGCAGCGTGTAGCGGCTAACGACGCCAGTTCTGTGTTGGTTTATCAATCTTCTTTGGCTTCCTGCGTAGTGTTCTTGTTTGGCCACCCCTCTTTTAATTTGCTGCTCTCGCAGTCTGGCCATTGTTGTAGATTCACAGTCATCACTTGGTACTTGCAAAAGTCTCACTTCTCGTAGAGCATTCAGAATGTCAGCCTGGTCCATGGCGCGTCCGCCCTCAACAGTAGCCTCACCTGCGAGCTTGTCAGCCCGCTCATTTCCTTGTACTCCCGCATGCCCTGGCACGAAGATGAAACTAATCTTTGCCAGCCGAGACCGCTTCAGAGGCAGCAACCATTCTCTTCGGATCGACCCCTCCTCTATCCTCTTGATCATGTTCATTGAGTCGCTAAGGAAACAAGCCCTAGTGAATGTCTGTGTCTCGAGCCATGTTATTGCTTTACTTACTGCCATGACTTCCATGGTCAGGCTACTTGTGGTTTCAGTGAAAGCACCAGAGTCCTCCTTCACAATTCTCCCTCCGGCCCGAGCTGTAAAGGCCCATGAGCTTCTCACATGTCGGATGACCGACCCATCTGTGTAGATGACCGCGTCACTGTCTAGCGAATTCTCGAAAATCAACGCTTGTACTTCAGCCTCAACAGCAGCCGGATTTTCTTGTCTGCATTTTCTATCTAGTTGGATGCAAACTGAAAAGGATGTGCAGAAGTCTGTTGGCACTTGCACCCACTCCTCGCCAGGTTCTAAGTCCTCAAGTGAACACACCTGTTGAAGAATGTCCTCGGCTTGACCCATCCACGACCGTCCTCTTTTTAACCTGCTGCCCTTCACCTTCCTAATTTCACTATGCAGTGGATGCTGTGTGTTTGCGTTAATTCTGAGGTAGGCGCGTGCCCTGCAAACTTGCATTCTCTCTTCAATGGTTGGAAAATCAAGAAGGTAGCGCATCGCCCTGCATGCTGTATCTCTTGTACATCCAAGAATAATGCGCATAGCTTCATTCTGTATCCTTTCCATCCTTTCTATCTGCTTATGGCTGACAGTCAGGATTGCCATTGCATACTCCAAAACAGACATGACCAGCCCCTCGTACAGAAGACATAGATGGCGCTGCTCACAGTTTGCTGCCGCCATCACCCGCATCGCTGCCAAACCCCGCTTGGCCTTTGTTATCACCTGGTCTATGTGCACATTATAAGCAAGGCTTCGATCAAACCGTATCCCCAGGTAATTCATTGCCTGCGTTCTTTCCACCGTCTCTGAACACAGCATTACAGTTGGTGTTGGATTGTTGACAATATGATTATTCAACGAGAACCAAGTCACTGTTGCCTTTGTTGGGTTGACCATTGCCCCAGCTTCATCACACCAAGTACTTATGCGATTGAGTTCGGTTTGTAGCTCCACAGCAACCTCCTCTCTATCCTTACCCTGACGATACACTAAAACATCATCGGCATATGACAATGTCCTGCCAGGTCCAGTGATCTGCTCACTGGTGATTCTCACTGTGTAGGCGTTGAACAGTACCGGAGATAATGGTGATCCCTGTGGTAGGCCAGGATATATTGTTGTTGGTTCCGAAGTCCAACTACCACATCTAAAAACTACTTTCCGTTGGAAGAGAGCTGCAGCGATCCAACTAAGGAGGAATGGACTTACGTTTAGTTCAAGAAGCTGAAACATTAAAAAATCCAGTGGTACTCTGTTGTATGCGTCCTCAAGATCAATCGCTGCAGCAACGGTTTCAGTGCCTGAGTGGAAACCTTCATAGACATCATGGGCAAAGACTGCTGCATTGGTCCAGGTTTCTCTTTTTGGACGGTACCCACCCAGGGTAGGTGGGAAAACACCTTGCCTCTCTAGTTGGCTTGATATTTTCCTGGCTATTACCTTCTCCAGTAGCTTGCCTATTGTATTCTGCATGGTTATAATTCGATATCCCTGAATTTTCTTGTGGTCTTTGTCAGGCTTCGGCAAGGGAATCAGATAGCTGTGTAACCATTCCTCCTTGATGCTAGCACTCCCTATACTGTTGTTGTACATGTCTGCTAGTTTCTCTAGCTCATTGTCGGTACACCTATTTATGTCGTCGTATCTTATGCCATCAGGACCTGGAGCACTGTTTTTTGATCGTCGAAGCACAGCCTTGATTTCTTGCACTGTCACTGTGTCTTCATCCGAAGTGTTCTGGGCCTTGCATCTGTCTGAGGTGACCTCCTTGGCCAGATTCCGGCCTCCCATGTCTGTCTGGTTGCTCTGCTCAAGGTAGCGTTCAAAGAGGGCTTTGCCCTTGTCCTCGTCAGTCCTCTGCCAGATGAGGTCAGCACCTTGGAAGTCAGAAATGCTCTTATTCTTGACTACACCACTCATGCTTTTATGTAGTCGCCAGAACAATTTCAGTGGCTTGTCTGTGCTTACTCTTTGACACACCTCTGCCCATTTTTCGCTTTTAACCACCGTGACCAGTTTTTTTAAATAGCTTACTTTTGTGTGCATCTCTCTTTCTAAGTGCAAGCAGGGACTAGGATGACCAGCTCTGTTCTTCTTGGCATTTTGCCATCTCCTTACAGCACTACGCTTATCCACCCAAGCCTTCTCCACCTCGAAACTCCACCACGGTGGCTGCTCCCAGCTTTTTTTCCTTTTCTTCCTGCCCTGAAACGTTCTGCGCTTGTCACGTCTTATTTTACTCACCACATCTTGCCCTGTACTGTCATACTGGAACGTCTTTACCTTTAGCTTGTGCTGCCTGGTTCTGCCTTTCTCCACCAATATGCTGCATGGGTGGTGGTCGCTGCCATGGTGTCCTAGGACACCCCATCTACACACTGTAGTGAGTGAAGGTGAAACTAGCGCCAGATCAATAGCACTGTCCTCATCGCCTGGACGGCTTGCTGTCCTGGTGACACAGCCACTGTTGATACAAACCAGGTCGATGGTTTCCAGTGCAGTCTCGAGCTCCTCCCCTTGTGTATTGGAGGAAGTGTTTCCCCATGATCTGCCTTTAGCGTTGAAGTCACCACAGAAAATAACATTTCTCTCGTGGCCTAATATGCCACTTAAGCACTGCCACTTCTGGGCGTCCACACTCGCATTGCGGGCATAAACATTAACCAACACGAATGGTATACTGGAATGAACTCTCAACGCCTGTATTTGTATATCGTCACTGTTCCAACTGGACATGTCTAGCTCTGACGCCACCATGCTGTCGCGAACGAGAATCGCCGTTCCCAGATGTCGTCTGTTATAGAAACATTTGAAGCCGGCAATTCGGAGTAGCTGATCGCCCAGTCTCGTCTCCTGGAGTGCTACAATGTCGTTCCTGTAAACTAGGGTTTCTAAAATAGAGCCCCGTTGTTTTACACTGGCACAGTTCCAATATAGAATACGGATGTTCCTGAGTCCTAGACGGTGACACTTGAGTCTAAAACGTCTCAAGCCACCGCGCTTACCTGGCTTCTTTTTCCCTGCGCGGCTACCACGCCGCTTCGGTATGTTGACTGCTGATCGTTCGGAAAACACACGTTGTTCCGCCATGTTGAAAAAACGTAAACACTGACTTTTGATTGAGAACCACACACGCTGCTGAAAATTCACTCAAGGATGGCTTCGCTCGATGCACGAACTCCGTAGCACCCGCGCAGATCTTGAGTAGAAACTCCTGGTTTTACATCCTGGCACACCAATTACACGCAAGAAATGAATAAATCCATCCCTTACGCGAAAAAGTTAACGAACACAAAACAACACGACCGTAGAAGAACAAATAAATCAGTATAGATTAGCGAGAATGCAGTGACCAGAGGGTAGACCAACCATCAGTTCTCCGAGGAAATGTCTATAGAACACATAATCAGACTGCAACCTGTACCTTTAGTAATGCCGGCTGTTGGTGATGAGGACGGAGCACTATGTGGATGTCCATAGTGCTGTGATGTCAGTTCATGACCCAACTCATCTCAACTCAATGGATGGAGGATGTATGTGTGGGTAGTGAGGGTGATTGTAGGTGGGGGATGTGTGGGTGTGTAGGAGATGTGTGGGGAGATATGTGTGTGTGTGTGAGGGATGTCTCTTGGGGATGTGTGTGGGTGTGGTGTTGTGTGGGAGGGGAGATGGGTGTGGATAAAGGATGTGTGTGTGGGTGGGTGGGTGTGGTTGGGTGTGGGTGTGCGGGTGGATGAAGGATGTGTGTGAGGGTGGGGGACGTTTGTTTAGATGGGTGGTTGGGGTGTGTGAATGTGGGTGGGTAGATTGGAGATGTATGTGTTGATGAGTGGGTAAGGGATGTGTGGGTGTTAGTGGTTGAGGGATAAGTACGTGTGTGGAGGGATGTATGAGGGGATGAATGTATGGGTGGGGTGTGTGTGTGTGGGTTGTGTGTGGTTGTTAGATATGTGCTTGTGAATGGGAGATGTGTTGGTGGGTGGGGATGTGAGTGAGTGATGTGTGTATGGGTGGGGAGATGTGTGTGTGGGTGGGATGTGTGTGTAGATGGATAGGGGATTGTGGTTAAGGGATGTGTGGCTGGTGGATGGGTGAGTGGAGGATTTGTGGTTGAGTAGAAGATATGCGGGTGGGTGAGTGTGTGTAGGTTAGGAGATGGTGGGGGATGTTTGTATGGGTAGGCTCGGGATCTGTGAGTTGGCTGGGGGAGATGGGAGATTATGTGGGTGGGTGCGGAATTTGTGTGTGGGTAGGTACGGAATATGTGAGTTGGCGGGGAGATGTGTGTGTGTGTGTGTGTATGTGTGTGTGTGCGTGGGGGATGTGTGGTTGGGTGATGTGTATTTGGCTGGGTGGTTGGAGGTTTGTCTGTGGAGAAGGATATGTGGGTGGGTGATTGTTTATGTTTAAAGGGACGGGTAGAGGATATGTGAGTGGGTGGGGAGATATGTGTAGGTGGATGGATGTGTGTGAGTGGGGGATGTGTGGGTTGGGGAATGTATGTGTGCTTGGAGTGTGGGTTTATGGGATGTGTGGTGGGTGGGAGGTGTATGTGTGGGTGGGGAGATGTGTAGGTGTGGGGATGTAGTGGATGGTTGGGGGATGTATGTGTGTCTGGGTTGTGTGTGTGTGGTTGGGTGGGGGATGTGGGGTGAATGGGGGATGTGTGGGTGGGTGGTGGGTGTGTCTCATAACATTGGGATACGCATTGTTTATGTTTACAAAATTCATTTGACAATGTTTTTTCCTGTGCACTACTGATGAACGAAAGATGAGTGATTGGAAGGGCCGAATGTAAAACGGGCCTGCGTGCCCAATTTGTTACATTTTGAAAATACAGTCCGTTCGTTCGTTCGTTCGTTCAACTCAACTCAACTCAACATGATACAGAACGAGTTAAGATCATCCATAAATAATGGTAGTCTGAAACACCATTAAATAGAGATGACAATTTAAAGATACATTAATGAACAGAAGCAATGTGGTCTGTGAAACCTTGCATCGATCCTGGTTCAGGTAGTGGAGTTGATTAGGGAAGATCTGTGCCAGATCCGCGCAAATATATCGTTAGTTGAGTATCTCCTGGGGGTCGAGTTCTACGTGGGTCTCATTGTACATACATCTGATATACTAGCTGGGTTAGTGCACATAATGACTGTAACAATGTTAACTCTCTCATACACAGGCTAGGTTATTATACATAATGACTTTACAATTATAGAGAAAGGAGAGAAAGTAGGTGATAATAGTCTGGGCCGATGTTTTCCAGCTTTCGTCTCACATTGGCAACATTTATGACTAGATACATTTTCAAATGTTTGTTTCGCTTAGTTCGTGTGTATATTTTAAAATAGCTGCATAACTAGAATTTAACAATAACTTGGTAACAATTGATAAACTTCATCGAACCGTTTGTCCTACTGTCTGATTGTAAGCCTGCTTTCCTAACTGTCCGTCTGTTTTACGATCTGTCTGTCTATGTGTCTGTTGATACAACGTTTTCATTTCAAGTCTCTGTGTTCTTCAATGATCAGAGTCACGTGAGAGGCACGACGGGAAGACAACAGTAACAGCGTGTACGTACGTAATTGACTTCCCGGATGTGTGACAGAATGTCCAGTCATTACTCCACTTCTACGCATCCATGTGTGAACCACACCAACCTGACCAGTGCCATCACGGTGGCCAGCTCTGACCTGACAACCAGTGACAACAGCTCTGACACACATGCTGGCGAGAACTGGGACGACGCAACCTGGATTCTCACAAGTGCCTTTATTATATTTACAATGCAGTCGGGTTCGTATGTTCTTTTGTATATGCCTGTATGTCTGTTTGCCTGTCTATCCTTCTATTTTTGTGTTTCTTTGCTCGCCTCTCAGTCTCCATGTCTGTGTGTCTGTCTATATATCTGTCTGTCAACCTGTCTATCCACCTATGTCTATCTGTCTGTCTGTCTGTCTGTCTACACTTAGAAGCAATGATAACGATCTTTAATCTGGTGACGTTATACAACCCTGTTTGTTATATAGACAACAATTAGTACCAAATAACGAGTCACTGTCTAAAAAATACTACATTCCATAATGTAGTAATTTGACTATAATTCATTCCATAATGTAGTAATTTGAGGATCATTCTATTATATAGTAAATTGAGGTCTTAACTCAGTGGCTAGAACTTTGCCTGGGAACCCAGTGGTCACTGTCGCGAACATTCTTGGAGTTGTATAATCGATGAAAGACTGCCGCGCCAATCGTCTACAGGCAGCCGTCATTCTTTGATGTGTTGTCTATCGATGAAAGACTGTCGCGCCATTCGTCTACAGGCGGCCCTCATTCTTTGATAATGGAGACAAACTGTCCAGATGGAGTCGGCAAGATCTTTTGTTGTGGGAAAAAGATTCTCCAGATTATAGACCGGCAAGACTTTTGAAGTACCGGGAAAATTCTCCAGATGAAAGCGGGACAGATGGCCAGTTGTTTACATCGAGTCGTAAAAGGAAATAGAAAAATAGCTTCTCGACGCCTAGTGTCTAGTCAGATTTGTGACGTCATTCAGACACAGTATTAAAACAGTCTGGACAAACAACTTTGGCGGGAGTCGACCAAATGTTGTGAAGCAACAAGGACTTGTGTGATATTCCTAGTTTGATTATGGAGAGAGACTACAGTGTCTTATGTTGATTTACATCGGCGGACATTTATCCATTGTGTGATTCAGTAGTCTCGATTTCAAACAACAGGAAAAAATCTATGGTATTTAATTAAATAGACCCAAATTAGATGATTCTTAGGAGACTAGAGTGATAATGTGCGTTATAAGAACGTATTATATGAGCGTCAGCAGCAGTAGGCTATCGCGTTGCTTAAACTAGCTAGTGTGAGATATCAATTAACTCAGTGAGTTAAGAACAATGTAGTGGGATGATATTTAGGGGATTGAGGATGGTTGGGGGGGGGGGGTGGAGGAAATGTAAAGTGGTAGGATATTCCAGTAGGGTATCTCCTGGGTTTCTGCACTTTTCTTTTTGTCTTTCCTTGTTTTACCATGACTCAGACCGATGTGATGAGCTCCTCTGCCTTATGCCAGAGTTTAATTCTCTGTTATATATCTGAGTGCGGCCGTCGTGCCTACACTCACCTAATAAAGGTCGGAATCGGATTGCTCTCACCACGTGTGTTTTCTCTTCAACAGGTTCCACTATGTTTTCCAGAAAGCTAGCAAAAAAGTCATAGAAGATGATTATGGCTCAATCATTTATGGAAGTTTTTACTCAGCGGGCTTTTGCACTGGGCCCATGTGACGAAACGCGTTTATCTGTCTTGGGTCGTCAAGTTCCCGCACTATTTTGGCGCGTCATCGGGGACTTTCCCAGCTAAAAATAGACTGAGGGAAGCCGATGGAGGACTTATTATCTAGAATCGTCTCGAAACACTGGAATTCGAGTAACCCGTGATGCTGGGTATCGCTCTAACTTCCCGTGCAGAGAGATCTAGAAACTCTAGGCGGGGAATGACGTTTTCCCGAGAAAGTATCTTTTCTCAAGAAGCACTCGCTTCTTGTGCGCATCGAGTTGGCACGAAGCGGGAAATTGGCTAAACCAGCCATTCACTTACTTTTGTTCGAAGAGAACAGACGCTGGCCTGAATGTGAGCCATTTTTGTGTTGCGTCTCACCTCAACCATGATTCGGCTGACTGTTATGAAAAGGAAGCTGAGAAGCCCTTGAACAGTTCGGAAGCTGACTGGAGAGCTGGTTTCACCATCCAGGTAGATATTTGGTTAAATCATTTAACTTTGTACGTGTGTTCCACACGCCATTGTTCTAACCTCATTACCTATGCGGATGTCCTTGCATACTAATTAGCAAACCGATCGATAACGCAGGTGACAATTAATCGTGGGTTTGTTTACCGTGTGCTCGCGAATCAGCTGTTAGGAACGCCGTAATGTGATGTGGGCGATTTGGGTTCCAAATATATGTACCATATATTGCCAATCGTTGCATCTATTAGGTTGCTGTGTTAGAATAAAACCTAGTTACTTGTGCCGGATGGAAACTTAGATTATGTCAGTCAGTTGCTGAAGCCAGAAGAACGGTTAGAAAACCAGGTAAGTTGGTAGGTGGAGATTCAGACAAAAATGTGCTTAGTTACTAAGTAAAGGAAGAACTTAGTTCTGTGCCACCAGGAATGCTGTAACTATTGTGTAAAAACTTAATAGTGAATTCATTGTGTGGAACAGCGGATTTCTGTGGAAAGGTAAGTGGCTTTGGTGCTATATCTATATATATATGATGTGACATTGTGTATATATATTAGGTCATGGCATGTGATACTTCCTGGGGTAATTCCGAACGCCGAATAGATCGACGCGTGATAACACTGCGTGCCGTCGCGATGTAAATATGCGTTCTGAAATCTTGTCTAAGCTATCATGTTTCTTTCATACTGGCGCTAGTGCGAGTGAATGCTAAGGTGCTGGAAGTATGGAAGGATGCAGGAGGCTGTATGAGACTGGGGAAATATAGAATATGGGGATGTGAAAGCAAGTTATGAAAGTATGTGTTGGTAGACCAAACCAACGATGAAGTTCAGTCCAGGCCAAGGCTAAACCACTTGGGAGGACAGAACTGGAACAGTACCCTTGGAACATGGGGGGGAACATGTATTCTCAAGAAGGCTTCTTGACTCTAAGGCAGAGTCTGATAAGAAGAGTTTGCTGTGGCGTGGGCAGGTGGTCCCACCAGCAAACAGGCTTGTGTACATATTGGATGTGATCATGTACTATTCCTATATCCCGAGGGATGGTATATTGATCAAGTTTATGTTTCTTAATGTACATTGATGATGTTAGGAACGAGTCTAGGGACTCTGTACCTATTTGTTTAGTTCGATTAAATTAGAACAATAACAGCCTTGTATCATTACTGACGTTAGCGACGACTGGTAGATGATTAGGGATAGGTGAGACCAATGATCAGACTCGTCATTCTGATGTCTAGCTCTGTTTGACGGGCTGTTCTGTGAGGCCAGCTGACATTTGTGAACCCATGCTTGACTACTCTCCATATAGAGATAATGCTTTGGTTATATGAATAACTAACTAGCATGACTGAGAATTGAGTAGTTTTGGTAGGATGCATGTGAACTAATGTTTGGGCCAGTATACTCTCACCGGTCGCTCTTCCTTTTCAGGAGTTTGCCTGTTGAGGAACCAGTCAACTATAATTGTTGTTGGCAGGAAACCACTTCGTGGGACAGAGCGAAGGGTTCAGTTCTTTACTTATCACGCCAGACTCCATCACACCAGGTACCCAATGTGATTCACCATGCGTGAAGTTTGCTTCAAGACATACTACTGCCCTGAAGGTGCACGTGTGGGAAGTGATGGTTTGTGATCGTTTAAAATAGAAGATACTCTGTTTTGCCAGGAACATTTCAGCATGTTGAGTAATCATGCTCGACAGGGAACACCGGTCCGTCTGGTTTGACGGGGGTTCTGCCTAAACGCAGAAGTAACTAATCTTCAGACACTTGAATGGTTCTTTAGACAGCTCTAGGGGCAGGTCTTGAGAAGAACTACACCAGTATGGACGTGTGTCAAGTGTAACCCGGTGGAAGGGACTAGGGATTATAGTCCAACCTGAATTGTTTCCGTAAAATAGATGTCTGAGTCTATTCATGTACTGTTTCCGTATCCAGATTATCAACTGTGTTCTAGAAGGACTCAGTAACTTTTCAGTAGCCATATCTGATCCTACAAAGTGTGACTGTAAGAGACCATTGAATTGGTCAATGCCATATCGGTTCTGCAGTGGGACTGTGCTATGAGTGACAGACCATTCGGTTGGTCAGTGACTATTTAGTTCATCGAAGTAACCAATACTTGGAGCCAAGTCCAGGAAGATTGTCTCCAACTCGGTTGTGTTCGAGAACTGTATTACCAGTGACTCCGTGGGAGTGTTATAGATGCAGTTGGTCCAGTGAAGTGTGGTCCAGCAGTGACTCTATTTTTGTGGTTCCACGTTCGGGAGACGGAGTGGTCTCCAAGGTTCTAGTCATCTCACTGGAAGGAAGCCGGGTGAGTGGCGGACCGACTGGACGGGACATCTGCATCCACTCTACTCCTCAACTCGATGAAGACACCTACATCTCTAAGTCTTTCTCTACTCTATCTTCTATTTGTGTAAATAGATTCTTCTATCAGGATGTTCATTTCAGTTCGATATTCTCAAGGGTAAAATAAACTTTATGTAAGTTGACTTGCTCTTTGTATAATGATTGAGTGTGGTCTCGGACGATGCCTAAGTGTTCATTGTTCAACAGGTGTAGGTAGTTAGTGGGGGTCTAGAATCTGGAGGGGTGTGTAGACGTACCTAAATAACCTGAGATCAACCACAGAGAAAAAAAAAGTGTATCTGCTCGTCCAACCCCTGGGGCTAGAATACACGGGAGTGCTAGAGACACCTCGGGTGTGGTTCACTCTCACTACCCAAGGTGAACCCGAAACACTCCGTTACAGAGTGGGGGCTCGTCCGGGATTATTCCAAGATCTTTGTGTGTTGTAGACCTCTCACATAGGGATAGGGACTTTGTCTTTATCCTCTACTACAGTCTACATAAGATTCTACTACTTCTACCTATTTCCTAACTGTCTGACGGACATTTGTGTTGTGGTGATTAGTTAGTAATATTGATTATTGATTCATTGTATTGCTTCACCCACACATACTTGAGTACCCACCTATCATAGTCAACATGTCTACCCAAGAGAAAGACTTGGACAAAGTTCAGGAAACTGGACGTAAGTCTGGTCTTGAAGGAGATGCTTTGAAATCCTATGTCCAAGAGGTGGAAAGAAATTTTCGCCAAGAGGAAAGAGAGAGGAGGAGAGCAGAAAGAGAACTGGAAGCCAGTAAAGTGGCTCTTGAGGAAAAGAGGATAGCGGCTGATACTGAAATGAAACGGCTTGAGTTGGAAGCCGAGAAAGAAAAACGTGACCATGAGTATCGAATGAAGCTACTTGAGGCATAAGTGCCTGCTACAGGTGTCACTGATGGAGCTATGGGAGGAGGTGTACCTCCTGGCTCAGAGTCAACCAGTAGACGTGACTACCAGGCTATGAAATGGCCTTTACAGCCGTTCGAACCCGAGAAGGAACGGATAGACCAATACTTAGAGAAGTATGAAGCCATGTCTATTGCAATGGGTCTAGACAAACAGAAATGGTGTTTGAAACTCTCACAGGGACTCCGTGCCGAAGGTTATGAGGTGTATGCACGCTTACCACCGGGGTTACAGAATGATTACCCGGCATTGAAAGCGGCTCTCTTGAAGAGATTCGAGATCACAGCGCACTCATACCGAAGGAAGTTTCGAACGGCGAAGAGAGAACCTGGTGAACTGTTTTCAGCATACAGTGTGAGATTGAACTCATACCTTCTTAAATGGATGGCCTTGGCCGGATTTAAGGAGGAGTATGAAAGTTTGCGTGAGTTGATGGTTGTAGATCAGATGCGAATGCAAATGTCTAAACCCTTGCGAAACTTCTTAGGTGAGAATGGGGCTGAGAGATTGGATATAGTCACCAAGTTAGCCGAAAGATACGTTGAAGTCTATGGCGAGACTGGGGACACCAGTCCAACAGATCCGAGATCGAAAGATCCGGATCAAGGTAAGTCAAAGAAGAAGTCAAAGAAGACCCAAGGTTCTGATGAACCAAAGAAACAGGTAGGCTCTTTAGAGAAGATCTCTAACGTCAACCAAGGTAAGAACAGCCCACCTAGTTCTCCAAAGAGGAAGTGGAGTGAACGATGGTGCAAATTCTGCAAGTCCAGCACTCACAATACGAGTGAGTGTAAGAGTAAGCCCAAGGACTTTCACTTTGCTTGTCTTGCAGAGGTTAGGGATAGATCTTGCAGGAAAGTGAAGTCGGTTGATGGGAATGGAGAAACTAGACGACCTCCAGTGGTTGAGGAAGTTGAAGTGAATGGGCAACAGGTGTCGTGCCTCTACGACACAGGATTGCAATTTTCAGCTGTAATTGCATCCAACCTGACAGGCCCAGAGCAACTCACCGGGGAGATGACGGAGATACAGCCAGCCAGTAGGAGTGCTGTGGCGTTACGTTGCCCGATTGCCAATGTGGAGATTCGGAGCAAGTACGTTACTGGACGCATTCAGGCGGCAGTCGTACCGGATCCTCTCTATCCCCTAATTCTAGGCCGGAAGTACGTGTTTCTGGGCGAACCAGAACACCCTAGCATCCATAAGTCTAGGCAGGTCAGAGATACAGAGGAAGAGGGTCTCGAAAAGGTAAGTCTCCGAAATCCTCACCCGGATAGAATGAGTAATGCTCGGAGCAAGGAGGCGACGGAGTGTCCTTGTTCGGAATGGTTGCCCACCAATGAAAACCCGTTAACTCAGGGTAAGTTCAACTCTGATAACCAGTCAGAGTTAATTCAGACTGGAACAGAGAAAAGGCAGAGGGGACGTAAGTTGGTTCCTGAGAGCTTCAGAGCTAATCTGCTGCGAACGGTACATGTCAGGTCCCCAACCCGACATCTGACTGTAGGGACAACCAGTAAATGTCTATCCCGGTACTATTGGTGGCCGGGAATGACAGGCGACGTGCGCAGGTATATTAGGTCTTGTCCGGAGTGCCGTAAATGCACACCTGAGAAACGGACGAAGACGAAGATATCCTTAGAGGTTGGAGACCGAGTTCTGGTACTCCTCCCAATCGAGGGGAACGAATTCGAAATCGGGTGGCAGGGCCCATTCCTAGTGGATAAAGTGGGGCTCCACAAGCACTATGGAGTGGTGATCCTGGGAAAGTCTACTACTTTCCATTCCAGTCTCCTCATGCGCTATGAGGGGAAGCCCGATGATAAGTCCACCAGCCCAAGGGCGCAGAGATTCGCTGAAATAACGGTTCGGGGTTCAGGTCAGGTAGCGGAAAGCCTGTCACACCATAGAAAGTCCTATATGTATGTGCAGGTACCTTCTTCGGTTCAGCCCGGTGCTCGGGGGAACATGACCGGCCAAAGGAACACCCGCAGTGCTAGCTACACTGAGAACCGTGGTCGGAAGAGGTGGGTTGTGTCGGAACGGACACATACCCTTGGTCCCTCAATCCGACCGACTGCAGTCCAGCTGGGTCCTCGAAAGGGGAAGCTGGAGTTGCAGAAGTCCAGTAAACTCTGGCAGGAACGATCGTTAAATCAGGTCGAGACGGGAGCTCTGGTCCGCAAGATACTGCTAGATGCCCGATCTCAGTAGCGGAGTAGGCGTTGATCACCCGTGATACTGAATAGCTTGCCACCCCACCGAATGTGGTAAAAGTATTCTATACAATATTGACGGGTTAGACTTCCTCACCCGCCATCCGGTCTCTTAGAAGGAGGAACGAACGACATAGACAGCTTCTGCGTAGAAGTGGAACGACGGGGTCGATCCTCTTAAAGTGGGGGCCTATGTGACGAAACGCGTTTATCTGTCTTGGGTCGTCAAGTTTCCGCACTATTTTGGCGCGTCATCGGGGACTTTCCCAGCTAAAAATAGACTGAGGGAAGCCGATGGAGGACTTATTATCTAGAATCGTCTCGAAACACTGGAATTCGAGTAACCCGTGATGCTGGGTATCGCTCTAACTTCCCGTGCAGAGAGATCTAGAAACTCTAGGCGGGGAATGACGTTTTCCCGAGAAAGTATCTTTTCTCAAGAAGCACTCGCTTCTTGTGCGCATCGAGTTGGCACGAAGCGGGAAATTGGCTAAACCAGCCATTCACTTACTTTTGTTCGAAGAGAACAGACGCTGGCCTGAATGCGAGCCATTTTTGTGTTGCGTCTCACCTCAACCATGATTCGGCTGACTGTTATGAAAAGGAAGCTGAGAAGCCCTTGAACAGTTCGGAAGCTGACTGGAGAGCTGGTTTCACCATCCAGGTAGATATTTGGTTAAATCATTTAACTTTGTACGTGTGTTCCACACGCCATTGTTCTAACCTCATTACCTATGCGGATGTCCTTGCATACTAATTAGCAAACCGATCGATAACGCAGGTGACAATTAATCGTGGGTTTGTTTACCGTGTGCTCGCGAATCAGCTGTTAGGAACGCCGTAATGTGATGTGGGCGATTTGGGTTCCAAATATATGTACCATATATTGCCAATCGTTGCATCTATTAGGTTGCTGTGTTAGAATAAAACCTAGTTACTTGTGCCGGATGGAAACTTAGATTATGTCAGTCAGTTGCTGAAGCCAGAAGAACGGTTAGAAAACCAGGTAAGTTGGTAGGTGGAGATTCAGACAAAAATGTGCTTAGTTACTAAGTAAAGGAAGAACTTAGTTCTGTGCCACCAGGAATGCTGTAACTATTGTGTAAAAACTTAATAGTGAATTCATTGTGTGGAACAGCGGATTTCTGTGGAAAGGTAAGTGGCTTTGGTGCTATATCTATATATATATGATGTGACATTGTGTATATATATTAGGTCATGGCATGTGATACTTCCTGGGGTAATTCCGAACGCCGAATAGATCGACGCGTGATAACACTGCGTGCCGTCGCGATGTAAATATGCGTTCTGAAATCTTGTCTAAGCTATCATGTTTCTTTCATACTGGCGCTAGTGCGAGTGAATGCTAAGGTGCTGGAAGTATGGAAGGATGCAGGAGGCTGTATGAGACTGGGGAAATATAGAATATGGGGATGTGAAAGCAAGTTATGAAAGTATGTGTTGGTAGACCAAACCAACGATGAAGTTCAGTCCAGGCCAAGGCTAAACCACTTGGGAGGACAGAACTGGAACAGTACCCTTGGAACATGGGGGGGAACATGTATTCTCAAGAAGGCTTCTTGACTCTAAGGCAGAGTCTGATAAGAAGAGTTTGCTGTGGCGTGGGCAGGTGGTCCCACCAGCAAACAGGCTTGTGTACATATTGGATGTGATCATGTACTATTCCTATATCCCGAGGGATGGTATATTGATCAAGTTTATGTTTCTTAATGTACATTGATGATGTTAGGAACGAGTCTAGGGACTCTGTACCTATTTGTTTAGTTCGATTAAATTAGAACAATAACAGCCTTGTATCATTACTGACGTTAGCGACGACTGGTAGATGATTAGGGATAGGTGAGACCAATGATCAGACTCGTCATTCTGATGTCTAGCTCTGTTTGACGGGCTGTTCTGTGAGGCCAGCTGACATTTGTGAACCCATGCTTGACTACTCTCCATATAGAGATAATGCTTTGGTTATATGAATAACTAACTAGCATGACTGAGAATTGAGTAGTTTTGGTAGGATGCATGTGAACTAATGTTTGGGCCAGTATACTCTCACCGGTCGCTCTTCCTTTTCAGGAGTTTGCCTGTTGAGGAACCAGTCAACTATAATTGTTGTTGGCAGGAAACCACTTCGTGGGACAGAGCGAAGGGTTCAGTTCTTTACTTATCACGCCAGACTCCATCACACCAGGTACCCAATGTGATTCACCATGCGTGAAGTTTGCTTCAAGACATACTACTGCCCTGAAGGTGCACGTGTGGGAAGTGATGGTTTGTGATCGTTTAAAATAGAAGATACTCTGTTTTGCCAGGAACATTTCAGCATGTTGAGTAATCATGCTCGACAGGGAACACCGGTCCGTCTGGTTTGACGGGGGTTCTGCCTAAACGCAGAAGTAACTAATCTTCAGACACTTGAATGGTTCTTTAGACAGCTCTAGGGGCAGGTCTTGAGAAGAACTACACCAGTATGGACGTGTGTCAAGTGTAACCCGGTGGAAGGGACTAGGGATTATAGTCCAACCTGAATTGTTTCCGTAAAATAGATGTCTGAGTCTATTCATGTACTGTTTCCGTATCCAGATTATCAACTGTGTTCTAGAAGGACTCAGTAACTTTTCAGTAGCCATATCTGATCCTACAAAGTGTGACTGTAAGAGACCATTGAATTGGTCAATGCCATATCGGTTCTGCAGTGGGACTGTGCTATGAGTGACAGACCATTCGGTTGGTCAGTGACTATTTAGTTCATCGAAGTAACCAATACTTGGAGCCAAGTCCAGGAAGATTGTCTCCAACTCGGTTGTGTTCGAGAACTGTATTACCAGTGACTCCGTGGGAGTGTTATAGATGCAGTTGGTCCAGTGAAGTGTGGTCCAGCAGTGACTCTATTTTTGTGGTTCCACGTTCGGGAGACGGAGTGGTCTCCAAGGTTCTAGTCATCTCACTGGAAGGAAGCCGGGTGAGTGGCGGACCGACTGGACGGGACATCTGCATCCACTCTACTCCTCAACTCGATGAAGACACCTACATCTCTAAGTCTTTCTCTACTCTATCTTCTATTTGTGTAAATAGATTCTTCTATCAGGATGTTCATTTCAGTTCGATATTCTCAAGGGTAGAATAAACTTTATGTAAGTTGACTTGCTCTTTGTATAATGATTGAGTGTGGTCTCGGACGATGCCTAAGTGTTCATTGTTCAACAGGTGTAGGTAGTTAGTGGGGGTCTAGAATCTGGAGGGGTGTGTAGACGTACCTAAATAACCTGAGATCAACCACAGAGAAAAAAAAAGTGTATCTGCTCGTCCAACCCCTGGGGCTAGAATACACGGGAGTGCTAGAGACACCTCGGGTGTGGTTCACTCTCACTACCCAAGGTGAACCCGAAACACTCCGTTACAGCCCATAATCCAGAGGGTCTGCAAGAACCTGGCCTCTGCTGAGCGGGAACCGATGATCATATAAGAGTGATTCCTCAGTGGTAGTTCTCATCATAATAGAGTGAAGATAATTACAATACCACCAGTAACAGAAACAATAGTAGTTATATAGAGAACTTGAAATTTAATATTGTGTTTTCCAATTGGTGAATTCCAGTGAGAAATTAACTACTAACATTAGTTTCAAATTGACAGTGAACATTATTTTACTGTACAAGTGTTATCAGAGCACAGAACTTTTAGTGACAGATTAGTTACGCTGTGTGTGTCAGATTCATGGTCTGCATTGGACTATATCCACTATTGGTGACCAGGCATCCGGACTATCCAAGAGCCACTGGAGGAAGTCGACATCTGGCCGGGGAGACGCATCATTTGGTGAGGTACTTCTGTACTTTATCTATGGTGCTGTTGTGTGGCCAGTACTGTGATGAAGCAGACTTTGCTCCTGGGCTGTTCAATCTGATTCTGCATATACACTAGATTATACGACAGACATTCTACACATACACTTTGCACATACCTGACACGTTTCTTTATTAAATTAATTTGTCATTTTTTTTAGACGCTAGAGTTGTGTAGTAAGTTTTGGAAAAGAATGAGAGGGGGCATGGTCCTGTGGTAAGAGAGAGAGAGAAAGAGAGAGAGAGAGAGAGAGAGAGAGAGAGAGAGAGAGAGATCCAAGGACTGACGGTGTGTTGTGGACAGAAATCCATAAAATCCTCAAGATAATGATATGGGGTTAAAGAATGTGGGTGTTGATTCCCCTCACCCCAGGTACGACACGTAATACGACATTATTGGGGGCTCGACACGGGATCTTTCGTCCGGGATCTCTAGACACGGGATCTCTCGACACGGGATGGTGATATCATATTAATGAGGATCCAGCTAGGGTGAATGTGGATAGGAGTTAAGACACATCTCATACCTGTTCACACTTCACAAGTCTACATAGGTCTTTGGTCCTAATTCTACTCTTGTCATTGAGAGATTGTTTTGTGTTGTGCTGTGTGGTTTTACATATATAGATAAATTTTAAATAGTGAATATCTATATATTGTTTGGAGAAATTTACACTCAACCTGGTTGACTAAACTCTCTGAAATATGGCCACTCCAAAACTAGATATGGCAGAACTAAGGGCAAGGGGGGAAGGAATGGGCTTGTCGGTTCTGCACTAACAGAGTACATGCAGGATGTGGAGAGAGATTTTCGTCAAGCAGAAAGGGAAGAGCAAAGGCCGAGATGGAATTAAGAAAGATGGAGTTAGAGACTAAAAGAATAGAAGCTGAGGAAGCCACTAAAAGGTTAGAACTTGAAGCTGAGCAAGCTGCTAGGAAACTTGAAGCTGAGCTTGCTGCTAAGTATCTTGAAGCGGAGCACGCTGCGAAGAGATTGGAAGCCGAACAAGAAGCTCAGAAAAGGGAGCATGAGTACTGAATGCGGGAACTCAAACTTAAGAGGCAACCTAGTGGGGAAACTGAGGGAGCAGTGGGATGTTCCTCTCTACATATCTCAATCCCAGTGGGTGGACATAGTTATCATGCTATGAAGTTTCCTTTGGCTGTCTATGAAGAAGACAAAGAGAAAATCGACCAGTACTTACAACGCTTCTAGGCAATGTCTTTTGCTATGGGTCTGTATCGTGACAAATGGTGTCTTAAGTTGTCCCAGGGATTACGCGGAACAGGTTACGAGGCTTACTCCCGCCTGCCGCCAGGACACGAGAACAATTATGAGGAATTGAAAACGGCTCTGCTGAAACGCATCGAAGTTACTTCACATACCTACCGGAAAAAATTTCGAGCAGCGAAACGAGAACCGGGAGAGTTGTTTGCCGTCTACAGTCTGCGTCTGAAATCCTATCTCCATACGTGGATGGGTTTGGCTGGGTTCGCGCATGACTGTGAGAGTCTGGAAGAGCTCATGATAGTCGACCAGATTCGAAAGCAAATGTCGAAACCTCTCAGGACATTCTTAGGAGAACAAGGGGCGGAACGTATCGACATCGTTACGAAATTGGCAGAACGGTTTGTCGGGGTACATGGGGAGGCTGGAGAAAACGATTCCACAAACACCAAATGTCAGAAGAAACATGACCGGAAGAAATCCAAAAGCACGGGAACTAAGAAAATGGAACCATATGTTAGAACTTCAGAGAAGAGTTTGGAGAAGACGAAAGAGGGAAGCAAGTGCACCTAGAACTCTTCACCAAAAATACAGTGGACTGAGAAGTGGTGTTCGATTTGTACGTCGCCCTCTCACAATACGAGGGACTGCAAATCGAAGGCTAAGAACCCTCACTTCGAGGCGTGTCAAGTCACTCCAAAGGAGGCTTCCACTGAAAAAGCTGAGGTCGACAAGGAAGCTCTCAACCAGGAGAGCTCACCGAAGTCCGGCACGAAAAGATCTAGGACAGGGAAATGGTGCAAACACTGCAGGTCGAACACGCATAATGCTAAAGACTGCAGGTTTAAGTCAGGAGACTCTCATTTCGTCGTGTGCTCAGTGGAACCCAAGGTGGAGTCCACCGAACAGATCGAGGCCGTGGAAGAGACTCCAGACCAGGATAAGCCGCCTGTAGTTGAATTGATAGAGGATAATGGCTGACAAGTTGAGTGTCTATATGACACTGGCCTGAACGGGGAGGCCGTGATTTCTGCGGATCTGGTACACCCAGAACAATTCACAGGTGAGACCATGGAGATACAGCCTTCACAGAAGAATGCTGTGGCCATGAAGTTACCAATCGCCAAAGTGGAGATTCGGTCAAGATATGTCACCGGCACAATCAAGGCCGCTGTATTGACCGATCCCATTTTCCCAGTCATTCTCGGTTGCCGGTATGTCTTTCTGGGAATGCCCAGGGAGCCAATCGATATGGGAGCAATTTAGGCTCGCTCTCAGACGAGAACTGATTTGGCAGAAGCAATTGTCACTAACCCATTGCCGGGGGAGTTGCGAACTGCCCAGAGTGAGGATGCAAGCTTACGTCCTTGCTACAAGAAGCTGCAGAGAAGTGCTGATCCACCAAAACGGGGCAGTACTACATGAAGAATAGGATACTCTACCGGAGAGCCGGAAGGGGAGACACCTTACACGGTCAGTTGGTAGTCCCGAAGGTCTACTGTTCCCAAATTCTTCATATGGGGCATACCATCTCATTTAGTTGGCATGTGGGTATTGCCGCCACCATGCAGCGAATTTCCTGGTCGGGAATGACTGGTGATGTGCGTCGGTATGTGAAGTCATGGCCTGAGTGCCAGAGGGTGGCACCGAAACACTGGACAGCGCCAGTGGTCTTGGGTGAAATGTCCATCATGACCTCTCCTTTCGAGAGGGTAGCCATAGACATCGTGGGTCCACTTCCTAGGACTAGGAAGAGGAACATGTACATACTCACAATGGTGGATTGCTGTACAATGTGGGGTGAAGCCATACCATTGACCACAATTGACTCGAAACGAATCGCTGACGCACTGATGGAGGCCTTTACCAGATTAGGCTTCCCTAATCAGAATCTGACCGACAATGGGTCCCAGTTTTGTGGGAAACTCATGGAGAAGGTATTTAGGGTGTTCCAATCTAACCATATTCACACCAGCCCTTACCACCCTCAAGCCAATGGACAAGTAGAGCGTTTCAACGGCACGTTGATAACAATGCTCCGGAAACTGGCACAGGAAAAACCTGATAACTGGGATGAATATATCCCAGCAGCACTTTTCGCCTATCGGGAAATGCCTCATGGCTCAACAGGACTACCACCCGCTACTTTGCTGTTTGGTCGTCCAATCAATGAACTATTGGAAGCCATGTTGAGGAGTTGGACTGAGGAGGGGACGTCAGAAGAAGTGATCTCCTCTTATAAATACGTTGAGGTACTGAAAGAAAAACTTCACATGGGCTGGGCTCTGACGACTCAGAACTTGCGAAAGGCCAGAAAAAGACATGCGGCTTACTACAACCGTAGGTCGAAAGACAGATCTCTAGAGGTGGGAGACAAAGTCTTGTTGCTACTCCCAACGGGAACCAACAAACTGGAGATAGATTGGCAAGGACTATTTCCCGTGGAAAGGTTGGTCTCCAGAACCAACTATCAGATCCGGATCCGGGGAAAGTCGAAGATATTCCATATTAATCTCCTGCGGAAGTACGAGGAGAGACCCGGAAACAAAGCAGCCCATCTCATGGCAATGGCAGTCGCAGTGGAGACTGAAAGGGGAACCAACGAGGGCAGGGAATATCCACTGGTACACCAGGAAACCTATAGGGATGTGCAGATGAACCCTGATCTGACTCCCCAGGAGAGGGAACAGATTACCGAGGTTCTCGAGTCTCATAAGCAGATACTGACTGATAAACCAGGACGAACGAGGTTAGTTGAGTTCGAGATGACCTTGACCACACAAGAGCCTGTTCGCCAAAAGGTTTACCCAGTGCCATTCTCTAAAAAAAAAGGCCCTGGAGGAGGAAATACAGAAACTGCTGAAGGATGACGTGATTGCGCCATCCACATCCCCATACATTGCGCGGGTGGCTTTGTTACGCAAACCAAGTAGAGAACACCGGTTGTGTATAGACTACTTTCCAAGCCATTTGTGTTGAGAACGGATGCGAGTGGGATTGGAATTGGGGCAGCCTTGTTACAGGAAGGGAAAGACGATGCTTCGGTTTTGAAACCAGTGGCATACGCAAGCAGGAAACTTCTCCCGGCTGAAAGGAATTATTCGACCGTCTAGAGGGAGAGTTTGTCTCTTGTATGGGCCGTGCAAAAATTCCAGCCCTATTTGTATGGAGTTCAGTTTCGGGTCCAGTTTGATCATCAATCCCTGATGTTCCTGGCTACTTCTCAGAAGCTCAACGCCCGTTTGATGCGGTGGTCGTTGCTGCTTCAGCCCTACCACTTCACGGTGGAGTATATACCTGGAAAGGAAAATGTTGGACTGATTTCCTGTCTAGACACCCAGCTCCTGAAGAAGATGAATAGATCATCTGGATCAAACCTCTAATGAGCGAGAGTTGATGTGGAACACTCTTTTAAGAGGGGTCCTATGTCGCAAACATTCTTGGAGTTGTCGAACGATGAAAGACTGCCGTGCCATTCGTCTACAGGCGGCCGTCATTCTTTGATGTTGGAGACAAACTGTCCTGATGGAGTCGGCAAGATCTTTTGTTGTGGTGAAAAGATTCTGCAGATTATAGGCCGACAAGACTTTTAAAGTACCGGGAAAATTCTCCAGATGAAAGCGGGACAGGTGGCCAGTTGTTTACATAGAGTCGTAAAAGGAAATAGAAAAATAGCTTCTCGACGCCTAGTGTCTAGTCAGATTTGTGACGTCATTCAGACACAGCAATAAAACAGTCTGGACAAACAACTATGGCGGGAGTCGACCAAATGTTGTGAAGCAACAAGGACGTGCGTGATATTCCTAGTTTGATTATGGAGAGAGACTACAGTGTCTTATGTTGATGTACATCGGCGGCCATTTATCCATTGTGTGATTCAGTAGTCTCGATTTCAACAGGAATAAATGTATGGTATTTTATTAAATAGACCCAAATTAGATGATTCTTAGGAGACTAGAGTGGTAATGTGCGTTTTGAGAACGTATTATAAGAGCGTCGGCAGCAGTAAGCTATCGCGTTGCTTAAACTAGCTAGTGTGAGATATTAATAAACTCAGTGAGTTAAGCACAATGTAGTGGGATGGTATTTAGGGAGATTGAGGATGGTTGGGGGATGGAGGAAATGTAAAGTGGTAGGATATTCCAGTAGGGTATCTACTGGGTTTCTGCACTTTTCCTTTAGTCTTTCCTTGTTTTACCATGACTCAGACCGATGTGATGAGCTCCTCTGCCTTATGCCAGAGTTTAATTCTCTGTTATATATCTGAGTGTGGCCTTCGGGCCACACTCACCTAATAAAAGTCGGAATAGGGTTGCTCTCACGAGGTGTGTTCTCTCTTCAACAGGTTCCATTATGTTTTCCAGAAAGCTAGCAAAAAAGTCATAGAAGATGATTATGGCTCAATCATTTATGGAAGTTTTTACTCAGCGGGCTTTTGCACTGGGCCCATAATCCAGAGGGTCTGCAAGAACCTGGCCTCTGCTGAGCGGGAACCGATGATCATATAAGAGTGATTCATCAGTGGTAGTTCTCATCATAATAGAGTGAAGATAATTACAATACCACCAGGAACAGGAACAATAGTAGTTATATAGAGAACTTGGAATTTAACATTGTGTTTTCCAATTGGTGAATTCCGGTGAGAAATTAACTACTAACATTAAGTTTCAAATTGACAGTTGTCGCGAAACGCAAGTGCGTCTCAGACGGGACAACACAGTACCAACTCTACCCCACCCCGTCTGGGCGGCTAGGCCACATTTTATGGCGGGTGAGGGAAGATTTTCGAGTTACAAGGAGTTGGGACCGTCGTTTGGGCACATATATCTCGGGATTGGCATGAATTTCACGGGTCTCGAGAATCATAACTGAACTCCTGGAGTGTGTGTAGATCTTTTCTGTTGTAAATCGCACACCCTGCTAAGACTCGGGGAATTCTGGGTTGCCTTCACTTTCGTGAGGTAATGCTAGGAAGTTTTCGGCAAAATTCGGTGGGTGTGTTCTTCCAGACCTGACACGAAGAAGCCATTCATTCGGTAGACAGTCATCAAGATAGGAGGACGCTTCTGTGACATCACGGGGAGCTGGAGAATGTTCCAGAGCTAATGGTGTTGTTGTAGCTATCCTTTCACGACCGTGTCAGCCAGCTGTAATCTGTGCAGCTCTTATAGAGATTGATCTGCAATGGTGGCATTGTTGTCCTTGAGACGAGGGGCCGTGTCTTTGACCAGCTGTATCATGATATACCTTTTGGGGTTCCAGAGCGAACCTACAGCCCAGAGCTTTATGAATACCTGGTCGATGTCTGTTGCAAAGTTGTTCCTAAACTTTAAAGGTAACACTCTTGTATACTTGGCGTCGCTTAACTAAAGGTTATATTACCGTTGTGGGTTAATTATCAACCAGGCCGGCCAGTTGCGCTGGTAGTTGGGTCTCGACCAGGCATGCTAACTGTGTAGTAAGCCTGTGTGTGTACTATGACCTAGATTAAGTGTTCAACCGACATGGCGGAATGTATTGCACGAGCCAGTAGTTGATCAGTCTGGTTGAAGCAAATTATCAATGCATTCTATGCCTTATCTCAATAATGGAGTACCTGAGGGAATTATGATTCTGACAGAAGAATTTCTCTTGAACAGAGCTGTCATAATCCCCCATTGCTATGCCGCGACATCGTTACGCCCGCCAGGCGAACACCAGTTACCTATTCACAGGTTTCGCTGACGAGAGTGACCGTCAAGGGTCAAGCCAGTACAAGCGTGACACATGCAATTCTCGCTGCGTTCGAATCCACAGGGCAAGCACTGTGAGCGGGAAACGGCAGACACGGCTAGGGTAGCGGACTCGACGGACGTTGTATGAGAGAGGCTCCTGTGTTTCTGTGCTTGAATGTTGATTGCTCGTACCTCTTGTGAGAAGATGAAAAACTGCGTAGCTGTGGGTTTGCGTTTGTGAGTGCATTGATGTATTGTGTATAGATTGTAATATTCACCTTGTGAAGGCCACATGCCGAATTAGATTGTACTAATAGTATATTGAGGCCTCCAGACACATATTATGCGTCCAGAATCTGGCGGGTAATGCCGGCTGATAGGGTTTATGAAGGAAATATGGGGAAAATGCCGACTCGGTAAATTTTTTGGCGGCGTGTGGGAACGGTTTTTTGACGGGTGTCTGTGAAAGTAATTAAGGTAAAAGTATTTGTAGTTGGTTGGTTCTGTAAAAGTACTGGAAAGAGAGGGTGTGAGTACGGATGAAGGGGTAGTACTGGAAATAGAAACCGAGGGTGTGAGTACGGATGAGGGAGGGCTATAAGTTACGTAGGGTATATGAATGTGTTAGTATGCGTGGTGTAGTGATGTATAAACAAGGGTGTGATGGGTCGTGGTTTCTACTCATGGGCTGTATGTATGGTGGTTACGTATATGAATGTGTCTGTTCGTGGTGAGTAATGTATAAACAAGGGTGTGATGGGTCGTGGTTATACTCGACGAAGTAAGAGATGGTTACTATCATCTGAACAGTGTGATAGTAGTGAAAGTAAAGGGTGATATGTAGCTTATTCACTACCATCATTACAAAGCAAATCTTATAAACTTATAATGGGTGTCATTTGATGATAAGGGGTGGGTATTAGTGATCAAGTAGGAGTGATATAGGGGTGGTCATAAATATAATAAGAGGTGTTCGCAATTACACACTGGTCAACCAGTGGTCAAGCAATGGTCAAGTAAGGGTCAAGCAGTCAAGTAAGGAAATTTTAGGGAAAAGTGATTGTAATGATATGGTGGTGATTAAAGAGTGATAAATTAGTGGTCAATCAGTGGTCAAGCAATGGTCAAGTGGTCAAGTGAGGAAATTTTAGGGGAAAGTGTTTGTAATGATATGGTAATGACTAAATTAGTGGTAAATTAGTGGTCAAGTAGTGGTCAAGTAGTAGTCAAGCGGTGGTTAAGTGAGGAAAATTATAGGGAAATATTAGGGAACAGTGATTGTAATGATATGGTGATGCTTAAAGGGTGGTAAATTAGTGGTCAAGCAGTGGTCAAGCAGTGGTGAAGTGGTCAAGTGAATAAATTTTAGGGGAAAAGTGTTTGTAATGATATGGTGATGCTTAAAGGGTGGTAAATTAGTGGTCAAGTAGTGGTCAAGTGAGGAAATTTTAGGGAAAAGTGTTTGTAATGATATGGTAATGATTAAATTAGTGGTAAATTAGTGGTCAAGTAGTGGTCAAGTAGTGGTCAAGCGGTGGTTAAGTGAGGAAAATTTTAGGGAAATATTAGGGAAAAGTGATTGTAATGATATGGTGATGTTTAAAGGGTGGTAAATTAGTGGTCAAGCAGTGGTCAAACAGTGGTCAAGTGAATAAATTTTAGGGGAAAAGTGTTTGTAATGATATGGTGATGCTTAAAGGGTGGTAAATTAGTGGTCAAGTAGTGGTCAAGTAGTGGTCAAGTAGTGGTCAAGTGGTCGAGTGACCACTTAAGTTGTAGAGGACGATGTGCCTAAGATTATGGTAGTGATTAAAGTGATCGATGACGTGGTCAAGCAGTGGTCAAGTAGTGCTCAACCAGTGGTCAAGCGCTCAAGTGACAAAATTGTAGGGTATGGTACGTGTAGTGAAACAGAGATGGATAAATTAAGTAGTGACGTTGTCAAGTAGTGATCAAGTAGTGGGCAAGTACTGGTCAAATAGTCGAGTGAACACTTAAATTGTAAGGGAAAGTACGTGTAGTGAACCTGTGTTGGTTAAAGTGATCGATGACGTGCTCAAGTAGTGGCCAAGTAGTGGTAAATGGTCGAGTGACTACTTAAATTGTCGTTGAAAGTAGGTATAATGACATGGTGATGATCAAGAGTTGGTCAAGTGGTGTTCAAGTACTGGTCAAGTAGTGGTCAAGGGTCAAGGGGTGGTCAAGCGACCCCTTAAGTTGTTGGGGAAGTTACTGTAGTGACAGTAGGGGTTAAAGTGATCGATGACATCATCAAGACGTTATGCCGGCTGCTAAGTTCAGAAAGTAGTGTCCTTAGTATTGGTAATTTCCCTGACAGGAGCGTCTCGAGCACTGATTTTGTATTGATCAATAGCACCTAGTGGTACAGTCGACACACATGGACAATAGTTACATCCGGTCAAAGATGGCGTCGCACCCGATCACACATGGGTAATTGCTACAACCAAACTACGTCTCATTCACTAAAACTGGTCAAATATGGCGTCACATCCGGTCACATGGGTAATGGGACATCTGAGACACGTGGTTAAGAGGGAAACTATAGAAAAAGGGTGTTCTATCGGTTGTCGAGTCAGGGAACCTATCTTATGATGATCACTGTGTATATGAGTGAATACACTGCATCATCAACACTGCATCCGAAGGGTAAAATGGTCACCCCCTTCTCTCTCTCTCTCTTTTTCTATAACCGTGTAGTCCTAGTGTTATCCGGTTACACCAAAGGACACCCGGGCATCAACACAACAAACTGCCCCGATTCAACCTTAGGCAATGCACGTAACATGACAGGTCACATGTCCGCCGTCATAACCAACGACGTTATCACGTATCAAATTAGACATCCACACTTTTCATTTCCTTTCTATGTGGCCATAGTTTCTTTACATCTTTTTCCAGAAAGCCATTTCCAAGACCAGTATTTATTTTTTCAGTGTACCTGCTCAGTGCCACACTTCACAACCAGACAAAAGTACACCTTCTATGTACCACTTCAACCATCAAATAAGAAAATATGTTAGACAAAATATTAAAATTATTGGTCAAATACAGAAATATCTCGTCCAAACTTATAAAAAGTACGAACATTTGTTAACCTATTGGGAAAAATATCAATCAAGTAGGAAAGTTTGTTAGTCAAATAGAAAAAATATTGACCACGTAACGATATATCTTGTCCACACTTATGAAAAGTAGGAAAATTTGTTAGTCAAATGATATTTAAAAAAAAAAAAAAAAAAAAGATTGACCAAGTAACGAAATACCCCCACCAAACTTATGAAAAGTACGAAACTTTGTTAAGCAAGTATGAAAATGTATCGACCAAACACAGAGAAATATATCACCCAAACTTATAAAAAGTAGGAACCCAAGTAACGAAATACCTCGTCGAAACTTATAAAAATGTAGGAAACTTTGTTAACCAAATGTGAAAAAACAAAAACAAATATTGATCAAGTAAAGAAATAACTCCTCCAAATTTATGAAAAGTACGAAACCTGGGTACTCAAATCCGACAAATATAGGTCAAATACTGAAATATTTCGTCCAAACTTATGAAAGGTAGAAAATTGTCTTAACCAACTGGGGTAAATATTGCTCAAACTAAGAAACATGTCGACCGAAGTAGGAAATTACGTGAACCAAAGTAATAAAATTGTTGGCCAAATACGAAAAAGTATCGGTCAAACTTATAGATGTCTCGTTTAAACTTATAACATGTATGAACATTTGTTAGGTAAAGGTGAAAAATATTGGCCAAGTAATGAAATATCGCATCCGAAATTATAAAAAACCTAGGAAAAAATAACCAAAGGCGAAAAGGCCAAAATACGAAATGTCTCGACCAAGTTTATAAAAATCTTGGAAAAAATATTACAACTAAAGTATTGATCAAAAATTATAACTTCAAATATTATAAAAATAACCAAATGTGAAAATATATCGTCCAAAGACAGAAATATTTCAACTAAACTTATAAATAAGTCACCAAAAGGGAAAAGGGCAAGTACAGAAATAGCTATGGAAAAAGAAAGTCCACAAAACTAAGAAAAAAATGTAACTTCTGTAGTCAAATGTGTCTTATCTGAAAAGACGCTATCAATGGCACCACTTTCCTTTATTTACGTTACTGAAGGCCTTCACCGTATCTGGTACAGAAACCCTTATACAGCACTCATCTCTCCACACTCATGGTTTCTTTCTAATACAAAGTGGGCACATCACCAAGAACTTCAAACCTCCATTGTACACGTGCTCCATTGAAACACCCATGACAGTTAACAACATGTATGGCCATGTAATCTGTGAGGCCATCGGGATAGTTCATCCGAGTATTCATCACCAAAGATCCATTTCCCATAGCTGACAGCTTCAACTTGGTATACCACATCTTATTCTAACATATACTTTACATGAAATTTCCCAAATTTGGGGATCTATTAAAGAATACGTAATGAGATACACAAAGACACCAAGAACATATCAGACAAAACAACTCACAAACCAGACTTAGAACTAAAACTTAAACCATATCAGATGAACCACCCAACAAGTACTACTAGAACTCAAAACATAACGATATTAAGGAAACGCATACTTACACATTGTCAGACATTGGATTTAAATCCCCTACTACTATCATATCACTGGTGTCGAAGTCCCGTTTCACAAAAACACCCTCTTGTCAGTTGTTAGTGAAAACCATTACACCAGTCCAGAATTGTGACTCGTAGAATCTACACTCACACAGGATCTATTAAAGAATACGTATGAGATACACCAAGACAACAAGAACATATCATACAAAACAATTCACAAACTAAAACTTAAACCATATCAGATGAACCACCCAACAAGTACTACTAGAACTCAAAACATAACGATATTAAGGAATCGCATACTAGTTTATTTCTGTTTATAACTGTTTTAATATGGCAGAGAGAAACATGGTAATTAGACTATATCTGCCCTCTTCACTGCTGTCCTTTGTTCGATGACTTTTCTTCTGTGCTTGTCCTTCAGGACTGGATTCAAATTTTTTTCCAAGTCTTGTACACGCCTTTCAAAATGCTCACGTTCTCTGATTACATGGTGCCAGTTGCCATGGCGTTCTTCGGTGCAAACAGTATGGACTGTCAAGAAGTGAGGTTCTGGTGCAAAATTAACCCGTGGAGGTAAATAAAACACATTGAAACTTACAAGACGGCCACACATACTACTTCACTAAAGAAAAAACAGTAAAAAAAATTCATGATGAGAAGTGGTAAAAGGCATAAAAAAACAGACTGTCGACATTCTATTGGTCACGTCTTGAGAAAAGGTAAAGGTATAGTCACTGATGGTTTGTAGTATAGAGAGATGTACATAGAAAACATGTATACCAGCTAGGTCTTCTGTATTAGACATGTTTACAAAAATACACATGTGAACTATGATCATTACTACCCATACACACCTTATTCGTCGATGACGAACACCTTCGGACACCGACAGTAGGATAGTTTTCGTTCCACAACACATTAATTTTCTTGAGAGACTCTGGGGCATGACTACTATCCAAAAGGTCAATATCTTCATCTGAAGACGAATCATCACCCCAAGCAAAGGTTGTCTCTGGTACATCTAAAGCTGGCTGGGTGCCACGAGTAGGTTTCTGGCAGAACAATTTTTTTTTGATTGATTATTTTTATAAGTGTGGTTGAGATATTTCTTATTTTGGTCTTTTCATACTTGGTTAACTCCTACTTTTTATACATTTGACTGAAATATTTATGTATTTGTCATAACTTCTTCTAAGACTTTGTTCATGTCTGGTAATGTAAGCTCTGTTCCATCAAGAAAAAAGACAACGTCATGAACACAACCCACTAAAGAAAAGCAACAAAAAATCTTGGTTTCCATATTTAATCACCAAAATATGTATGTCATTGATTCTTTCTTACGTTATATCACTAAACTGTTTTGATGATTAAATATGGAAACCAAGATTTTTTGTTGTTTTTCTTTAGTGGGTTGTGTTCATGACGTTGTCTTTTTTCTTGATGGAACAGAGCTTACATTACCAGACATGAACAAAGTCTTAGAAGAAGTTATGACAAATACAGAAATATTTCAGTCAAATGTATAAAAAGTAGGAGTTAACCAAGTATGAAAAGACCAAAATAAGAAATATCTCAACCACACTTATAAAAATAATCAATCAAAAAAAAAAAATTGTTCTGCCAGAAACCTACTCGTGGCACCCAGCCAGCTTTAGATGTACCAGAGACAACCTTTGCTTGGGGTGATGATTCGTCTTCAGATGAAGATATTGACCTTTTGGATAGTAGTCATGCCCCAGAGTCTCTCAAGAAAATTAATGTGTTGTGGAACGAAAACTATCCTACTGTCGGTGTCCGAAGGTATTCGTCATCGACGAATAAGGTGTGTATGGGTAGTAATGATCATAGTTCACATGTGTATTTTTGTAAACATGTCTAATACAGAAGACCTAGCTGGTATACATGTTTTCTATGTACATCTCTCTATACTACAAACCATCAGTGACTATACCTTTACCTTTTCTCAAGACGTGACCAATAGAATGTCGGCAGTCTGTTTTTTTATGCCTTTTACCACTTCTCATCATGAATTTTTTTTTACTGTTTTTTCTTTAGTGAAGTAGTATGTGTGGCCGTCTTGTAAGTTTCAATGTGTTTTATTTACCTCCACGGGTTAATTTTGCACCAGAACCTCACTTCTTGACAGTCCATACTGTTGGCACCGAAGAACGCCATTGTAACTGGCACCATGTAATCAGAGAACGTGAGCATTTTGAAAGGCGTGTACAAGACTTGGAAAAAATTTGAATCCAGTCCTGAAGGACAAGCACAGAAGAAAAGTCATCGAACAAAGGACAGCAGTGAAGAGGGCAGATATAGTCTAATTACCATGTTTCTCTCTGCCATATTAAAACAGTTATAAACAGAAATAAACTAGTATGCGATTCCTTAATATCGTTATGTTTTGAGTTCTAGTAGTACTTGTTGGGTGGTTCATCTGATATGGTTTAAGTTTTAGTTTGTGAATTGTTTTGTATGATATGTTCTTGTTGTCTTGGTGTATCTCATACGTATTCTTTAATAGATCCTGTGTGAGTGTAGATTCTACGAGTCACAATTCTGGACTGGTGTAATGGTTTTCACTAACAACTGACAAGAGGGTGTTTTTGTGAAACGGGACTTCGACACCAGTGATATGATAGTAGTAGGGGATTTAAATCCAATGTCTGACAATGTGTAAGTATGCATTTCCTTAATATCGTTATGTTTTGAGTTCTAGTAGTACTTGTTGGGTGGTTCATCTGATATGGTTTAAGTTTTAGTTCTAAGTCTGGTTTGTGAGTTGTTTTGTCTGATATGTTCTTGGTGTCTTTGTATATCTCATTACGTATTCTTTAATAGATCCCCAAATTTGGGAAATTTCATGTAAAGTATATGTTAGAATAAGATGTGGTATACCAAGTTGAAGCTGTCAGCTATGGGAAATGGATCTTTGGTGATGAATACTCGGATGAACTATCCCGATGGCCTCACAGATTACATGGCCATACATGTTGTTAACTGTCATGGGTGTTTCAATGGAGCACGTGTACAATGGAGGTTTGAAGTTCTTGGTGATGTGCCCACTTTGTATTAGAAAGAAACCAAGAGTGTGGAGAGATGAGTGCTGTATAAGGGTTTCTGTACCAGATACGGTGAAGGCCTTCAGTAACGTAAATAAAGGAAAGTGGTGCCATTGATAGCGTCTTTTCAGATAAGACACATTTGACTACAGAAGTTAAATTTTTTTCTTAGTTTTGTGGACTTACTTTTTCCATAGCTATTTCTGTACTTGCCCTTTTCCCTTTTGGTGACTTATTTATAAGTTTAGTTGAAATATTTCTGTCTTTGGACGATATATTTTCACATTTGGATATTTTTATAATGTTTGAAGTTATAATTTTTGATCAATATTTTAGTTGTAATATTTTTTCCTAGATTTTTATAAACTTGGTCGAGACATTTCGTATTTTGACCTTTTCGGCTTTGGTTATTTTTTCCTAGGTTTTTTATAAGTTCGGATGCGATATTTCATTACTTGGCCAATATTTTTCACCTTTACCTAACAAATGTTCATACATGTTATAAGTTTAAACGAGACATCTATAAGTTTGACCGATACTTTTTCGTATTTGGCCAACAATTTTATTACTTTGGTTCACGTAATTTCCTACTTCGGTCGACATGTTTCTTAGTTTGAGCAATATTTACCCCAGTTGGTTAAGACAATTTTCTACCTTTCATAAGTTTGGACGAAATATTTCAGTATTTGACCTATATTTGTCGGATTTAGGTACCCAGGTTTCGTACTTTTCATAAATTTGGAGGAGTTATTTCTTTACTTGATCAATATTTGTTTTTGTTTTTTCACATTTGGTTAACAAAGTTTCCTACATTTTTATAAGTTTCGACGAGGTATTTCGTTACTTGGGTTCCTACTTTTTATAAGTTTGGGTGATATATTTCTGTTTGGTCGATACATTTTCATACTTGCTTAACAAAGTTTCGTACTTTTCATAAGTTTGGTGGGGGTATTTCGTTACTTGGTCAATTTTTTTTTTTTTTATCATTTGACTAAACAAATTACCCTACTTTTCATAAGTGTGGACAAGATATATCGTTACGTAGTCAATATTTTTTCTATTTGACTAACAAACTTTCCTACTTGATTGATATTTTTCCCAATAGGTTAACAAATGTTCGTACTTTTTATAAGTTTGGACGAGATATTTCTGTATTTGACCAATAATTTTAATATTTTGTCTAACATATTTTCTTATTTGATGGTTGAAGTGGTACATAGAAGGTGTACTTTTGTCTGGTTGTGAAGTGTGGCACTGAGCAGGTACACTGAAAAAACATATACTGGTCTTGGAAATGGCTTTCTGGAAAAAGATGTAAAGAAACTATGGCCACATAGAAAGGAAATGAAAAGTGTGGATGTCTAATTTGATACGTGATAACGTCGTTGGTTATGACGGCGGACATGTGACCTGTCATGTTACGTGCATTGCCTAAGGTTGAATCGGGGCAGTTTGTTGTGTTGATGCCCGGGTGTCCTTTGGTGTAACCGGATAACACTAGGACTACACGGTTATAGAAAAAGAGAGAGAGAGAAGGAGGTGACCATTTTACCCTTCGGATGCAGTGTTGATGATGCAGTGTATTCACTCCTATACACAGTGATCATCATAAGATAGGTTCCCTGACTCGACAACCGATAGGACACCCTTTTTCTATAGTTTCCCTCTTAACCACGTGTCTCAGATGTCCCATTACCCATGTGACCGGATGTGACGCCATATTTGACCAGTTTTAGTGAATGAGACGTAGTTTGGTTGTAGCAATTACCCATGTGTGATCGGGTGCGACGCCATCTTTGACCGGATGTAACTATTGTCCATGTGTGTCGACTGTACCACTAGGTGCTATTGATCAATACAAAATCAGTGCTCGAGACGCTCCTGTCAGGGAAATTACCAATACTAAGGACACTACTTTCTGAACTTAGCAGCCGGCATAACGTCTTGATCATGTCATCGATCACTTTAATCCCTACTGTCACTACAGTAACTTCCCCTACAACTTAAGGGGTCGCTTGACCACCCCTTGACCCTTGACCACTACTTGACCAGTACTTGAACACCACTTGACCAACTCTTGATCATCACCATGTCACTATACCTACTTTCACCGACAATTTAAGTAGTCACTCGACCATTTACCACTACTTGGCCACTACTTGAGCACGTCATCGATCAATTTAACCAACAAAGGTTCACTACACGTACTTTCCCTTACAATTTAAGTGGTCACTCGACCATTTGACCAGTACTTGCCCACTACTTGATCACTACTTGACAACGTCACTACTTAATTTATCCATCTCTGTTTCACTACACGTACCATACCCTACAATTTTGTCACTTGAGCGCTTGACCACTGGTTGAGCACTACTTGACCACTGCTTGACCACGTCATCGATCACTTTAATCACTACCATAATCTTAGGCACATCGTCCTCTACAATTTAAGTGGTCACTCGACCACTTGACCACTACTTGACCACTACTTGACCACTACTTGACCACTAATTTACCACCCTTTAAGCATCACCATATCATTACAAACACTTTTCCCCTAAAATTTATTCACTTGACCACTTGACCACTGCTTGACCACTGCTTGACCACTAATTTACCACCCTTTAAGCATCACCATATCATTACAATCACTTTTCCCTAATATTTCCCTAAAATTTTCCTCACTTAACCACCGCTTGACCACTACTTGACCACTACTTGTCCACTAATTTACCACTAATTTAATCATTACCATATCATTACAAACACTTTTCCCTAAAATTTCCTCACTTGACCACTACTTGACCACTAATTTACCACCCTTTAAGCATCACCATATCATTACAAACACTTTTCCCCTAAAATTTATTCACTTGACCACTTGATCAATTCTTGACCACTGCTTGACCACTAATTTACCACCCTTTAAGCATCACCAAATCATTACAATCACTTTTCCCTAATATTTCCCTAAAATTTTCCTCACTTAACCACCGCTTGACCACTACTTGACCACTACTTGTCCACTAATTTACCACTAATTTAATCATTACCATATCATTACAAACACTTTTCCCTAAAATTTCCTCACTTGACCACTTGGCCATTGCTTGACCACTGATTGACCACTAATTTACCACTCTTTAATCACCACCATATCATTACAATCACTTTTCCCTAAAATTTCCTTACTTGACTACTTGACCCTTATGTAACAGTGTACAGAGACTAACAAGACGCGTTGGTTTTATGCAAATACTGTTTATTTCTTCATGATGACAAGTCAGCTTCCTCTCTAGTCAAAGGCTTGATGTTAACTGCCCTTGCCAACCCAATACGTCACGATTGAGCATCTCTCCCCGCTTTCAGTCTCAATGCTCAATCGTGCTGTATCTGTTTCCCACTAGATCCTAATAATACCCCAGTACTCCATTACTGTTACACCTCCCCATGTTTATTAAAGAATTTTCCTTATAAAGGAAAAATCTTTACTCCTAATCCCCTTACTCTATTCCCTCTTTTTCCTCTATTTCTTTAAGTCTTCCCCTGCTATATATATATATATATATCAACCCACTTCTTTTCTGGCTCTTCAAACAACCATAACATATTTACATATCTTTAATAACAATTCAATATCAACTTTATAAAATACATTGTAACACAACTTCTTAATTATTACTTTTCCACTTCATAAGCATTCCGCTTACTATTTCAAACGCTGATACCATTCTCCACTTTCGACTAACTTGAAATCACTTTCACACGATAGAAAGCTAAAGAATCGGTGGCCACCGGTATTAAAAAGAAGCAGTAGAACTCTTCCACACAAAGACCACACTCAGCTAAAAATCACACATCCCCTTTTCCAAACCATACTCCTTTACCCTCCTATGTCATTTGAGACTTTATGTAATAAAGTCTAAAACCACACTCACCTAAATCACACACCCCCTTTACCAAACCATTATGATAAACGTTTACGCTGCTATCTACAGCATCAAAAACATTATTCACATCCAATATATATTACAGACACTACTACTTTTATGTCTCTGAACCTTACTTCAACCTCTCATTGTAATGTCAACCACAAAACACGTCCCGAGGACACAATTAAAAATCAAGACCTGTTCCAATACAGATCACTTCACATAATATACCTCTTGCCCCCTTACTGTCCACTTATTATGGGCACAACTACTCAAATCTCCCTTCATGCCGTTACTAATAGCAACAATATCCTATCCTGCCTTTAACTTTATCCCAGCCCATATATTACGGACTCTCAAACAGCCCATGTCATTATGTCTCGACTACACACTTACACCCCTTTATTATTGTACTGTTATCCACAGTGTCTAGTTAAACATGGATCCAATTCATGTTTACTCTCTGGGGTAATTTTCTTATTCTTCTATAACCCAGCATTCTCGTGTATATCATGACTCTTCTGACCTCTCGGAAACTATGTTTATAACTTTCCCTCATTTACTCTACTTCTGTATTCATTAATCTTTTCTTCTCCCATGTGGCTTCCAATCCTATATTTTTTTCTAATTAATGCTGACTTTATTGTATCTCTAAACTTTCCCATAACCACTTTACTTGTGTAGTAAGCTCGTCCCCTGTTTCCAACACTTCATAACCATATTAACCTATCTACGCTGATTATCACAGCAACAAAATACCCATGAACTTATTCTTCACAAAGAGAATGTGTCTCTTTATTAGCTCTCAGTAGTTTTATTAACTCTTTTCTGAACGAAGGATCCCAAATAAATGTCTCTCTTCTAGTCCCCAGTAGTTTATTACTATTTTCTAAACGAAGGACTAAAATAAAGCCCATGTATTTTCTTTATTCTAGACAAAAACCCTGTAAATTAAACATAACTTAACTAACTACTATTTAACATACAAAACAGCGAAATAAAATCACAACAGAACATCATACCCCCCCAAACTTTTTGTAACAATCATTTATGTTTCCCCTCAACTCAACTAAAGGTATGATGATGATGGTGATGATGATGGTGATGATGATACAACATACATCCTATTCTATTATTACCTAATACTACTGGTCTCTTTTACGGACCAGTAGTTTACACACAAAAGTCTACAAACACAATAATCCTATTCTAAAATAATAACAGGAGCAACAAAAAAAACATATTATATATGAGGCATAAAAACTAGAGTCCATAAAACAAGATAAAACAATTGTCTTCTCTCTACAGAGAAGGTTTTCAAAAAAATACAACTCCCTTCAAATTACTACACACAGTGGCCCATCAATCTTGGTCTCCCATAACCGAGAAAACAAAACACCTCACTGCTACGTATATCTGTTAACTAACTTTTTTAATCTAGAACAATATTTGTTCTCCTCAACCACAATCACCACTCCACCATTGACCGTTCCATTTTCTGGAAGTCAAACTAACTCCTTACACATCATATTATTTGTAATTCCATCCCTGTAAACTACAGGTCAACTCCTTTTATCCATTCCTAATGTGGCGACTATTCCAATGTCAACTCAATGTACCAGCCATCATCCACTTATTAATACCCTGTAGCTCGGCACAGCTATTGTTTCCCTTGGCTTTATACAAAACATCACTACTACTTCTTAATCATTACTGTTAACTACAGTATCTCTACTATGCTACTCCCATCAAAAGAACTTGTCTATTTATTATAGACCTCTCACCAAAACCACCAATTCCACTTCCAACTTTCTCGTCTACCCGACGCAATTAATATTTCATCCTCCTGCTTCAATACTTTCAACGTCTCACCAACACTACTATAGCTATCCTCAAGTCTCTCCTAGCACTCTTACATCGTGACGACAATCAAACCGGTCACCCTCCTCGGAACACGTTCTCCAACACTCATTTAACTAACCATGTTTACCTCCGCATCTTTCATTCTTCTTGTTACTTCTCGGAACTCTTTCAGAACTGCAACCTACGCCACTTATAACCAACAGCAGACCTCTCTTTCTTCGTTTCTCAGTCTTATGCACTCTTGTTTCGCCATTTTCCTGTCAAGAATACTAAACATTCATAATGTTAATTCAGCATATAACTTCCATAATTTCCTTCCAAGTTCAGATATTCTAACGAAAAGACATCACAATCCTCCAACCATGTTTCGCATACTCTATGTTCTACGTTTTATCAACCACTCTTCACATATTCACACGGACACACAACCTCGCTCTCATCTCGCGACAACCTAACGTGTCTATACTATTACTACAAAGACAATTTAGACGCCAATTCAACATTCCAGCAATCACTCAGCACAATCTAAAGCGAATTGATCTCCTCTACACACATTGACACAAGATATATCAGCGCAAGCATTACATTTTATCTATGTATTACACTTAAGTAACGTTATCACAGCTCTATCCTGCTTTACTCATCACGACGAACACCTGTTTGACTACAGTTATACTCACTTATGAACAACGCATAACCAGAGGACTTTCTCAATTCACTGTTTTCTTATATCTCTACTCCTATACGAAGGTCAGACCCTATACATGACATCTCGCAACTTATATTGCTTTCACAGCATTATCTACTATCTCTTCAAAACAAACAACATTCCAACAGATCATTAATCTCGTAATCATTCTATACTTCTCCACACATAACAACTTTCTTCTTTCTCCGCAAGCACGACGTGACTCGTATTTTTCAAGCATCCACTTCTACAGTCTATTACTTTTATTCTCACGTTCAACTGGCTATTTTACACACACAGGATACTCAGTGCCTCCTCAATCTATACCACCTCACCTGTCAGTCTTGGTTCACCTGTCAACAATACTCAAACCAACAAGCAAAACTATCTCGGACCTCACGTCATAGCTCTGAGTCAAACTATTTCTAATATAAACATTCATACTCTTACCCTCTACTTATTCTGTCCTGAATCTACCCTATTTTACTTAATATACTCTCTCTACATCGTGACCAAATAGTAGATATCCTGTATTACGTAATCCACGTGGAATATCATTTGCCGTACTTCCTTAACCTCAACATCACTATCACCTACCCTGTACCATGCTACCCCAAAAATTTATCTGTCTATTTTGGACAGCTCATATACCTATACTCTCAAACCGGAGTTCTTCTCATAAGCCCAAAACTATTTCATTTGTTCTTCTTCACCCAAGGAATTTTAAGCGTTATATAGTGTGTCCAAATTAAACACTTCACTGTCTTTCAATACATTCACCCGTCTTTCACTTATAATGTCATCCTCACTATCTGTTGTCAACCTGTTAAAGTACTCAGGTCTTAAGGTCATAAGGTCTTCTATTTTCCTTAAGTCACTTTCTGTCGTTGAGTAAATTCCCGCTAACTGTCTACCACTATTCTTTTTCTTAAATGAGTTATTTCTATTTCCTTTATTTGCGCCAGTCTGTTCACTGTTTCCTGTCAACCTTACGTAACGTTTATACTTCCCCATCTCGTCTTCAGATGACACACTAATAATAGTTCCTTCATCAGACTCATTATAGTTTACTGCAAACACGTCGGCCCTATTTCCATAGTCATCTTTAAAACGTCTGACTTTCTTTCTCTTTCTCGGTCTTCGTCCCTTAGCCTTCCCTACTTTATTGTCATATAGTCCAGTATCTAGTTCTACATAGTCACTAACCAAAACTCTGTCCGTCTGTCCACCAGCAACTACTCCGTATGAGGGAACATCACGCCTCGATTCAGGATCTGCTCGTAGTGCAGCACTCTCATTCTCCGAATCCTCAGTAATAATATCCGTTTCAGCATCACTATAATATTCGGCTGTAGGAATATCTTCTCCGTAACTTGAACTCTGGCAGCTAATATTCCTACACCATTTGGGAATTAGTTTCCTGTCTATAGCTGAGGAACTTGACATGGCACTACCTCTATTTACAACCATACTATTTCTTTCTTCAATACTTCTCCTCTTTATCTTTCTTTCGTTCTTGGTCCTCGTCTGTTTATCTTTCCTAACTTCAACCTTGTCTCTCTTAGTCAATTGATTTGGTTTTGACTGATTCTCTATGAAGTCAGTTTGAGTTCCCTTTGTTATCTTGCTGACTGGTTGTACCTGAGTCTGCGTACTACTTTCTACTGTATTATTTGTCTGCGTCTGTCTCTCGGTTTATTTTCCTTACTAACACCGTCGTCTTCTTTTCCTGTTTAACAGTCATATTTGCAATCACCTTGGGAATAGTTGAATTTTCACTTACATTTTCTACTTTGTTCTTTGACCCTGACTTCAAATACTGTCTCTGTCTCTTTTCAAACCAGTCGTTACGTCTTTTTCTGGCGGTTTCACTATGAGAGGGCCAGTTCCACGATTTCTTTGCAAGATTTCTGTCACGCCCACTACTATACCAGTTTGACCTTTCACTATTATGTCTGTTCTTCTTACTGTCTCTTACCCTATAAGCATTTGGACTTGGTTCGTCATAACCAGCCGCACACATAGACCCATATCGTCTTCTGTCTTCATTAAGCACTGGCTGTCTCTTGTTATTCCCTCCTACTCTGTTGTTCCCTTTTATCTCATTACCTCTTACATTGCTCTGTAACCAGTGTACAAAACATTCTACCTCGCTGACTGCCACCTTTAATTCTCCTAACCATGCAGTCACGTGTCCTAAGTCTCTGTTCAAGTACATTTTTACTCTTTATGCTATCTCAGCCGAAATAATTCTCACTTGTGTCGTGATGACTCTGCTCTACTAAAATATTCCTAAACAGAGCTAAACCTGTGCTAAGGTGTCCTGTTCCGCCATGCTGAAATAATACTGAAACAAGGCAAGCAAAGAAACACACAATTTCAACCTCTAAATTTAAAGAATACACTTACTTATTATAGACACAAATTTACTTCTAAATTTAAGTAATGCACTCACTTATTATATAGCAATGTGCAGTTATTTTCTGGGTCTAAGTATCACACAAATTTACTTCTAAATTTAAATAATGCACTCACTTATTATATAGCAATGCGCAGTTATTTTCTGGGTCTAAGTATCACAGAAATTTACCCTCGCCGTCAAATTAAGTTCGAACACCAGGTGCCTGCATCAGCTGACCATCAGTCGCGGAATTTAGGTAGTGGAATTTAGGTAGCCTATCTCTTAACCTCAGGTCACTTCTCATGGGACGCCTGGATAATCTTCAACCCCTGGTCGGGTCACATCTGATATTAATCTTTGCTTTCACCCCGGGTGGGGTACATCTTCGCCGATTTGATAGGGTCTTAGTAATAACGAGGCCCAAAAAGTATCAGGATCAGCCGAGGCCCAGTGATATTTGAAATTAGCAAAACTCAGGCCAGCCCCTTGATAATTCTAAAGTTCAGATAACGGCTATGGCAACGAGCAGGCTGTGTGACAACGATTCAACTTTGAAGTCCCTGCAACAGTGGGAGGTACGATCAGAAGTAGGTATCCCCATGTCGTCCGCCGAAATCAATCCCGTTAGCAAACCGCTCGAACAACAATGCCACAGTGCCCGGCGAGGACTTGACAGTGATAGCAGCTTTCACACACCAGTAAAGCTTGAAAACGATTTGAGAGCGGACTGGACTTCACCACCAGTAAGGCTCGAAAACGATTTGAGAGCGGACTGGACTTCACCACCAGTAAGGCTCGAAAACGATTTGAGAGCGGACTGGACTTCACCACCAGTAAGGCTCGAAAACGATTTGAGAGCGGACTGGACTTCACCACCAGTAAGGCTCGAAAACGATTTGAGAGCGGACTCAGCGAAGCGGGCTTCACAACCGCAATAAGACAGTGGAACTGAACCTGCAAAGCGGGCTTCACAACCGCATACAGATTCTTGTAGAAACTTCTTGAAATCTGTTCATCAGAGGTTTGATAACGTGCCAGTGTCAAGGGCACCGCATTTTCCCAACAAGCGCAGTATGAAGTAGTGGCTGTATCAAATATAGTGGCCCAGTACCTCCGCTATGTGCCGCGACAAATTGAAGTTGTTGTTAATCCTGGTCTGGGCAACATTTCGAGTCCTGTAACAGTGTACAGAGACTAACAAGACGCGTTGGTTTTATGCAAATACTGTTTATTTCTTCATGATGACAAGTCAGCTTCCTCTCTAGTCAAAGGCTTGATGTTAACTGCCCTTGCCAACCCAATACGTCACGATTGAGCATCTCTCCCCGCTTTCAGTCTCAATGCTCAATCGTGCTGTATCTGTTTCCCACTAGATCCTAATAATACCCCAGTACTCCATTACTGTTACACTTACTTGACCATTGCTTGACCACTGGTTGACCAGTGTGTAATTGCGAACACCTCTTATTATATTTATGACCACCCCTATATCACTCCTACTTGATCACTAATACCCACCCCTTACCATCAAATGACACCCATTATAAGTTTATAAGATTTCCTTTGTAATGATGGTAGTGAATAAGCTACATATCACCCTTTACTTTCACTACTATCACACTGTTCAGATGATAGTAACCATCTCTTACTTCGTCGAGTATAACCACGACCCATCACACCCTTGTTTATACATTACTCACCACGAACAGACACATTCATATACGTAACCAACATATATACAGCCCATGAGTAGAAACCACGACCCATCACACCCTTGTTTATACATCACTACACCACGCATACTAACACATTCATATACCCTACGTAACTTATAGCCCTCCCTCATCCGTACTCACACCCTCGGTTTCTATTTCCAGTACTACCCCTTCATCCGTACTCACACCCTCTCTTTCCAGTACTTTTACAGAACCAACCAACTACAAATACTTTTACCTTAATTACTTTCACAGACACCCGTCAAAAATCCGTTCCCACACGCCGCCAAAAAATTTACCGAGTCGGCATTTTTCCCATATTTCCTTCATAAACCCTATCAGCCGGCATTACCCGCCAGATTCTGGACGCATAATATGTGTCTGGAGGCCTCAATATACTACTTGTGTTGCATGTGAAGTGTAAATAAAACCATCAAAACTTAGTGTTACCGTGTGTCCAGTCAAATCATTCTGTACTTGTGTATGTCTCGCATATGTTAGGTCCAGCGAGCCAGATTCATTAGATTGTAAGAACCTGACATGTGTGAACGTGGGCGCTCGTCCTCATTGAACATACTAACGTAAATTACATACATTTGAAGGTGTTAACGTGGAAAAACATCAGTGATTGTGTAATCTAACTGTAAGTGATGTACCATCATAGTTGTTGAACGTTTAAACATGGCTAACTTGTCTTCGTGAAAGTAGTTGTGTACAGGAAAAAGCGTGTGGAAGCAGAAAGGTCAGGAAAGAAAGTAACTTGTGAAAATTGTTGAACGACGACGTTACGACCAACAATAACACTCAACGCCATACAAACCTAACTAAAACTTACTTGACAAGCATACACATCACACAAACATAGATTCTAATTTATTTCCTTCCAAAAGTAAACAGGTTTTCTTTGCCACCTGAAACTGTTACCCGTAGAGGTAATTTGTCCTTGCAGTAACGACCCTACAGTTCCTGGCCCTGGTTCTCACCATTCTTCATTGTATCCAGAGCAATTGAGTATTATCTTTTTATATACTTTTGGATGCAAATTTAGGCACGCGCTGTAAGTTCAAAAATATTGTAAAAATTGTTCACATTACTAACACTTTATAACAAAATTGCGTGTGTGAGAATTCATTTTCATTGAAACATTCCATCATGTCTTCTCTAAACGACTTCATTGAGATGGGTTTAAAACTAAAGTTAACTGGTGATGAGTTGACAAAATGGAGTGAGAGAAAATATTCAGAACACCTCCTAGCACAGGAGAAGGCTAGGGAACGCGAGGACAGAGCGGCTGAAAGAGCTGCTAAACAAGCAGAATTGGAATTAGCTGCAAAAACTAAACAAGCAGAAATAGATGCTGAATTGAAAAAAGCAGAAATCTCAGCTCAAAGCAAACGAGAAGAGCTTGAACTCCAACTGAAAATCAAACAGCTTGAAGCTGAAACAACTGTTGCAAAAGAGTCTCGTAAATCTGAAAGACTGGAAAAAGAAAACCAGTACAAAAAGTACCAAGGTATTGTCAGAAATTACACCTCGGGTGATTGTATAGCAGCCTTCACCCAGAACTTTGAAACTTTAATGGACCACTACCAGATCCCATTATCTGAGTGGAACATCATTTATATGAGAAGTTTATCAGGGGAACCTCTTAAAGTCATAGAGACTATCCCTCAAGATCTTAGAAAAGATTACCATTACATAAAGTCAAAAAATATGTCACATTTCCTGTTAGATGAAGCAGGCTACAGAGAACAGTTCAGTAAATTAACTCCCAAACCTACTCACACGTTCTCTGACTACATCTCTGTAGTACAGGATATATTTACTAAATGGCTTTCAGCAGCCAAAGTTAATAATGACTTTAACAAATTGAAAGATCTCATCCTCAGGGATAAAATCATCACATCCCTTCCATCATCATTTTCAAAATTTCTACAAGAGAGTGAGTGTGTGAATGTAGAGCAGATTAAGAAACGTGGGTCGGCTTATTTTACAGCCAATAAACATTGTTTTGCTAGTGGGGCAACTGACATAAATTTCGTAGCAGCTGCTAGCTATGATAAACCAAAATCAGATCCCTACAATAGGCAAAGAACATTTAAGCCTGCTACTGAGAAATTCCATCAATGTAGGTTTTGCCAATTTCCACACCACCAGAATGAGATGTGCGACAAGAATACTGCATATCTAACATAGTTGCAAAACTACATAAATAAACAAGATAAGGAACGAAGAAGCTTCAAACGGCTAACCAAATGCTTCCTCTGTAAAGCGTATGGCCACTGACGTCATGCTTGTAAAGGGAAACATATGACCAGGAATGCGAATGCCGCCTTGTTTGATAGCTCTTCATCAGATGAAGAACATCTTGAAAATCATCCTGTGAACTCAGCACAGGCCATAGATGTATTTAATCCACAAAAATGTACCATTTGTAATCAGTTCCATGAAGATGGCCTATTAACATGCGGCCACTCGATACCTATTGCCAATGAGGAAGCTAATTTGGTAATAGATTCCAAAGGCAGAATTAACACCCATAATGTGTATGTGAATGGCAAGCCTGCTACAGTCTTGCGAGACAGCGGAAGCACTCTTATAGGCCTTAAAAGAGATTTCATAGTGCCTACAGACTATACAGGCAGGCACGTAACATGCAGAACATTCTCGGGTAATATCGAGAAGTATCCATTGGCATGGGCATACATTGAAACTCCATTCCTCACTGGGAAGGTCAAATGCGCAGCATTAACCAATCCTTGTTGCGGTGTTATCATTGGAAACCTTCCCGAAGTGAATGATATGCCTCATAACACCATAACATCTGTATGTATTGATGATAATGTAACATCATCTCCATTTAACGTCATCATGGAAAGTGTGTTATCATCAAATGAATGTATGCTAGCTAATGCAGCACTACTATCACATGAAATTATTGATCCAATTGTTTCACCACCATCTCATATCATTGAAAGTGTGAACGCAGTAACTAGATCTGCTGCTAGAGTGCAAGAACAAATTGATCAAACTGAGGCGATAGAAATGCTAAGCCCAGTGTTACTACCTCCTAAAACCATGAAGGAGAACTTTGTAACAGCCCAAAAGGCTGATCCTTCATTATATAAGTATTTTAATCTGATAGGCCAAAAGCCGAGGTTAACTAAGAATGCAAGATGGCATTTTGCGCTGAAAAATGGCATCCTCACTAGGTACTATACCAGAGGCGACACCACCACAGAGCAAACTGTTTTGCCAGTAGAATACCGTAAGCAAGCCTTACATCTTGCCCATGATATACCTCTCGCATGGCATATGGCATATTCAAAGACCAGATGTAGATTGTTGACACAGTTTTATTGGCCAAAATTCTGTAATGACACTAAACAATATTGCAGAAGTTGTGACATCTGCCAAAAACTGGTGAAAAAAGGGAACCACCCACAGGCCGAATTACAGGTTACAGATTTAACCAGTTGACCCTTTGAGAAAATATCTGTCGACATCGTAGGTCCTCTAAATCATGTAACATCTAGAGGAAATAGATTTATAGTTACAATTCGTGATCTGTGTAGCCGCTGGCCTGAAGCTATTCCTCTTAAAAACATAACTGCCAATGATATAATGGAAGTTTTCTTCCATGTATTTGCAAGAATAGGGTTTCCTGACACTATCCTATCCGACCGTGGAAGCCAATTTATTGCGACATCCACTCAAGTTTTCACCAAAATGTTAGGTGTGAAACAATGTTTCAACTCACCGTACCATCCTCACTCGACTGGAATCATAGAAAAATTTAACGGGGATCTAAAGCATATGCTTTCCAAAGTCACCCAACAATATCCCGGAAAATGGGACATCTATTTGCCTGCCATACTTTTTGCATATCGCGAGGTCCCTCATTCAAGCACTGGGTTCTCTCCATTCGAACTTGTCTATGGTGCCAAACCACTCGGCCCATTAAGTATATACCATTCCATGTTGACTGAATCTACTCCTGTACTTAAACCCATATCATCATACGTATATGTAATATCATTGCGTGAAAGGATAATTAAATCGTGTATTATTGCTAAAGAAGCACTGAAACAATCTGGTGCGATGTAAAGACAATACGCAAACAAAGGAAACAGGACGATAACGCTGACACCTGGACAGGACGTACTACTTCTCCTACCTAGCGACCGACAGTTACTGACAGATTCTTGGCAAGGACTATTTAAGGTACTAAGACAGATTTCAACTGTTGACTATAAAATTCAAGTTAAAGACAAACACAAAATATTCCACATCAATATGCTAAGACCATACTACAACAGGGACAACGAACAAGACGATACAGCAGCCAGTACAACAATAGACCACGAAGACGACGAAGAAAGCGACGAAATACCAACACCAGCACTAAACACGACGAACTGCTTACAAGACATTAAGATAAACCCCCAGTTAACTCAAGCAGACACCGACAGCTGCAGACAACTCATACAGAACTACAGTACCATCTTCTCCAACAACCCAGGACAAACAGAACTAGTACAACACCACACTACTCTGACTTCCAGCACACCAATAAAATGCAGACCCTACACAATTCCATTACATTACAAAGAAAAACTGCATCAGGAAATCATTGACTTAAAAAAGAACAACATCATTAGACGATCGCAATCACACTTCTGCTCTCCAATAGTCATGGTACGCAAAAAGGACGACACAATAAGACTCCTGTGTAGACTATAGAAGATTAAATAAAATTACACAGTTGGATTTAGAACCAATGACCAACTGCGAGGAACTACTAACAGAACTTACAGATTCTAGTTACTTTACGAAACTGGACATGACAAAAGGTTACTGGCAGATAACGGTAGACGAACAGAGCAGACATCTGACAGCCTTTGCCACACCTTGGGGACTGTACGAATGGTGCAAATTACCATTTGGGCTTGTTAATGCCCCCGCAACATTCGTACGCATGACAAGACTATTACTTACTGACATAAAGAATATCATCTCGTACATAGACGACATCTGTGTACACACAAAGACAATGACAGAGCACATAACGACATTACAGCAGACGTTTGAACGGATCAGACAGCACGGACTTACTGTTAAACCTGCCAAAGTTGACATAGCCTACCAAGAAATCTCCTTCTTGGGTTATAAAATCTCCAATGGCTTTGTCACGACTGACGACAACATCGTGTCAAAAATTCTAAAATTATCACTTCCGACTGCGAAGAAAGAAGTCAGAAGTGTGTTAGGACTTCTAAATTATTACAGGCAGTTCATACCAGATTTTGCTGAACTGACTGAAAGTTTTACTAACATACTAAAAAAAGAACACCCGAACAAAATTGTAAACAACGAATACCTAAAATTTGCATTCGAGAAAGTATTGTCCTATTTTTCTGAGAATAGTTTAAAGAATCCCATTCTCAAATTGCCAAATTTGCATATTCCTTTCAGACTGCGCACAGATGCGGGCTCCGTGGCGATTGGGGCGGTACTATTACAGGAACATGACGGCATTTTACATTCTGTATATTACCTTTCCAGGAAACTTAAACCAAGAGAACGCACTTGGTCTACTCCGCAGAAAGAAGCTCTCTCCCTAGTGTTTGCAATCACGAGATTGTCTAGATTCCTCCTTGGAAGGCATTTTTTTTAGTAGAATCTGACAACAGTCCATTAACATTTATTACATCTGGGGTGCCAAACAACCACATGATAGCTCGATGGTCACTTTTGCTCCAAGACTACAGCTTTGAAGTGAGACACATTCCCGGCAGATTGAACACTCTGGCCGATCTTTTGTCACGTTGTCCCGATGGTAGAAAATAGCCACACATGTCTGAGTGCAGTGTGTCAAAACACTCAGACCAGCACAGCCAGTAATGAATTTTTTTTTTCAGAAAAGCTGTGAGTGTCAAGTATATCAATGTGATAGGGATCATTTCCCTCTGTAGATATTACTAGTATTGCATAAATAAGGTGATAATTGTGTTGTATAAGTGCGTAGTATGTGATAGAAAGTGAACAGTATTAATTGTAAATATTATAAACTAAGAACAGTGCCAAATGCGGTCATAACTTACCTCAATTGAACAAGTTAAGTTATCCGTGGTACCTGCAAACTGGATTTATCCAGCAATATTTTATCCCGTGTGAATTGAACGAGTGTTTGAAATAAACTGTGACAGTTACTCCACTATATAACATCGTAATCCAGAAGTCCAACGAAACATCGAAAACACCAGCGAATAGAACAACTCGACATTCCGATCATTCCTACATCCTTACGGAACAAGTGCGTGAAAAACTATTGCTTACATCAGCTGTTCGTGTGTACTTCCGGAAAGGTAGAAATTTAAACAAAAATCTAGCAGACTACGAACAAAACCTTAAAAATTAATGACGCTTGTAAAATATTTGTGAAACACGAATTTGAAATACGCGAATTGAGTATTATTAATTTTAAAGGTAGTGTAATCTGAGAATCATATCTTGATTAACTGATTCACAGTAGCAACATTTTTTTCGCTATTGTAAAGAAGTATCAAGCTATGACGCTGAGAAATATATTAATAATTATAATGTATTGTGTTTAACATCTGTTGAAATTATTTCCCTTTCATGTAATTGGTGTCACAGATTACACCAAAGGGCGGTAAATCGAAATAGATAGTAATGTGTAATGTATAAAAATAACCATTGTGTTGCCAGATTGTCAACACTCCAAGAGTGCATCAGCTGGGCATGGAATATATTGCCGAAGTTGTAGACCAACATAAGAGATCCCTGCCAAGTTTGGTTGGAACTCTAAAGTTGAATTCGTCTCATATTGGGACGTTTTACAGTTTAACCTGATGTCTTTGGACATATTATAAGTTTTTTATTGGTTGCGAGGCAGTGCATTGAATGCTGCTGCTACCGGTCTGACTGGGTCAAAATTGCAACGGACGTGATCATCCATCGAGAGGGTGATACTTGGCAAGTGTTAAAGTTTGAACACCACATGACTTAATATATATAATTTGCAATACGTATATATTTCTATTAAACCTATGCCGAGGTAGATGACAACCAATGGGAAGATTGTGACTTGGTTAAAATAGTAACCCTGAATTTACACAAACTACACATGAAAGATAGAATCTTTCATGGATGAGGCGCGGGGAGGATGTCATAATCCCCCATTGCTATGCCGCGACATCGTTACGCCCGCCAGGCGAACACCAGTTACCTATTCACAGGTTTCGCTGACGAGAATGACCGTCAAGGGTCAAGCCAGTACAAGCGTGACGCATGCAATTCTCGCTGCGCTCGAATCCACAGGGCAAGCACTGTGAGCGGGAAACGGCAGACACGGCTAGGGTAGCGGACTCGACGGACGTTGTATGAGAGAGGCTCCTGTGTTTCTGTGCCTGAATGTTGATTGCTCGTACCTCTTGTGAGAAGATGAAAGACTGCGTAGCTGTGGGTTTGCGTTTGTGAGTGCATTGATGTATTGTGTATAGATTGTAATATTCACCTTGTGATGGCCACATGCCGAATTAGATTGTGTTGCATGTGAAGTGTAAATAAAACCATCAAAACTTAGTGTTACCGTGTGTCCAGTCAAATCATTCTGTACTTGTGTATGTCTCGCATGTGTTAGGTCCAGCGAGCCAGATTCATTAGATTGTAAGAACCTGACACCTTAATGCATATGTTGACATTAGTATGTTTCGATCATCATCATGTGGCGTGGTTGAAACCAGTACTTATTAAGCACTTAGGTGACTAGCGAGAACCACATACGTTTCTCATTACGGTGAAACCCAAATATGTAGGAGGCTATAAGCTGGGAAGTTGTTATCGACCTATGGGCCTGTTGTTATTTAACTGGGCTTAGTCAGAAGGGGGAAAGACATCTTCACACCTACTAGGGATTGAACCGTGTGGCAGTATAGCGGTGAGGGAAACACCCACTCATGTAACTCGTGGATATTTCCTCAGTGTAATGTGACTCTACAGTTCCTTTGATGAGAAAGGAATATTTGTCATGAGGGTCTATCTTTCTATTGTCTCTATACTTTCATCGGAACCAGATTGTATGGGATGTTTGAGTTGACACAATTCCTACGCCGCCAAAGGAATTTATTCAGGTGATGAGTGTCTATATATTCATACTCCCACACACAACATAAATCCGGTTATCCGATGCAATAGGGTGGAAAGGGACAAACACAAGAACACCAAACTCTTCTGTTGTTTGTCTGGTCTTTAATTCAGTATTTCAGGTTAGTTATCAATGTAGCTTGAGTATCTTCCATTAACCTTGGAGGTGTAATGGAATACTGACCTGAGGTATCCTGATAGGCTTATCTACTTTCCTGATGGGACAAAATGGTGATTAGGAAGGATGATCCAGACCATAACACTTGATGATCTCTGTAGGAGGTATTGAACTTTGCCATCCTTGTGAATGGACCTGTCACTATATCTATTATCCATTAGATCTTAGATGGTAGGGAATGTGTCATCCTATTTACTATTTACTAGGGATGAGACGCGTGGCTGAAAAGCTACTGGACTTAAGTTAGGATTACTAGGAGCTGTAACCTAATCTGTCCGTGAGATATGTCTGGGAGTTCAGACATACGATGCGGTCTGAGCTCAAGGGCCTGACCACAAGATATCGATGGAGTCGGTGTGGAATTTTGGGTGTAGTATGTATCATGCACGGGTGTGATGGATATGTACACCTCGCCTGTTCTTGCTTACAGGAACCTCTGTGCTGTTAACTAGGGGCGGTGGGCGACTGCCCTTTGCTGCTGCTGATTCCTGTTTGCTAGGTGCTGTGGACTTTTGTTGTGTGATGTGGCACCTTTTTCTGGTGGCTATGAGCGAGTGACTATTTGCTGCGAAGCTATATGGTGCTGAAGCTTAGTGTAAAGTGACGGTGGAACTTGCCAGGCTCAAGTCCCAAGGTTCCAGGAGGCATCATACGGGTGCAGGTGAAAGTACTCTTATCACCTTGTTTACATACAGACACTAAAGACATTGACTTCTGTCGAGTGGGATGATGAGAATGGCCAGCAGACTACTCTCACCCAATATTGACTGTTCATTGCTGTATATCTGTCTGTAAGTTTGTTCGTCTATGTGTTCGAGTTGAAATCTCCAATAAAGATTCTAGATTTGCCTTTTAAAAGGTTATTCTATTATAGTCAGTTAGGTGTCTTCTTGTGTCCACCAAGTCGTCATATGAGTAGTGTCATCCGTGAACCGTCCTGGGGACGATCTAGTAAGAGGGAAGACAGAGGGTAATAACGAACCCACTTAAAATATGTTGACAACCACCGAGAACCAGGCTGGTGTTGTCACACGACAACAGTGAACATTATTTTACTGTACAAGTGTTATCAGAGCACATACATTTTAGTGAAATATTAGTTACGCTGTGTGTGTCATATTCATGGTCAGTATTGGATTATATCCACTATTGGTGACCAGGCATCCGGACTATCCAAGAGCCACTGGAGGAAGTCGACACCTGGCCGGGGAGACGCATCATTTGGTGAGGTACTTCTGTACTTGATCTATGGTGCTGTTGTGTGGCCAGTACTGTGATGAAGCAGACTTTGCTCCTGAGCTGTTCGGTCTGATTCTGCATATACACTAGATTATACGACAGGCATTCTACACATACACTTTGCACATACCTGACACTTTTCTTTATTAAATTAATTTGTCATTTTTTTAGACGCTAGAGTTGTGTAGTATGTTTTGGAAAAGAATGAGAGGGGACATGGTCCAGTGGTAAGAGAGAAAGAGAGAGAGAGAGAGTGATCCAAGGACTGACGGGGTGTTGTGGACAGAAATCCATAAGATCCTCAAGATAATGATATGGGGTTAAAAGAATGTGGGTGTTGATTCCCCTCACCCCAGGGACGACACTTTTTACGACATTCACGAGATCGAACTCCCATCTGAATGGGTGTTGTACGAGGATTAACCTAAGCTCCCAGTTCCCCCCAACCTGAAACAGGTACTAAAGTCCGTCTTGGGTACTAAAGACGACCGGAGGGATACTGTCCAGATCATCCTTCGAGTGACAAGCGGTGAATCCAAATATGGCGCTACCGTATTACTCCAGAGCATCCTCAAGGCTTGTACAGGTGGTATTTTAGTTGAATACTTAGACTGATAGGTTCAATGCTCTTGCTCTTAAACTTCCCGTGCGCTGACGGCGGGTTAGTGTGATAATATCTCAAACCGGTCAGTTGATGCAACAGTTTAACATTTCCACAGCTTTACCGTAGAATAACATTTCCACAGATTTACCGTAGTTTAACATTTCCACAGCTTTACCGTAGTTTAACATTTTCACAGCTTTACTGTAGTTTAACATTCCCACGGCTGTAATGTAGTTTAATTAAATTTCCTATTCACGAAATAGAATTTCGCAGTCCAGTAGTGAAAGACAGAAAAGATTATACCTTGATCCCCATATTCTCTCTGAAGATCTAAGGCATTTGATATATAAACCTAACCCCCTACAAACTGGATAACTGTAGTTCTATACTATTTACTTCAGAGGACGTCGTTTAATTATTAATGACAGTTTAAACTGTTTTGATCGGAATTATTCATAAGATGAGAATACCCATGGCAGGGATGATTACTAGAAGTGGTAAAGTAACGAGAAATGTAAGTTTGCTAGATAAGCATCTTCGGTAGATGATAGCTTGTGGGAATGGACAACAAGATTGAAATGATTAAAACAATTGGAGCGGGGATGGCCGGCTCCATTGTTCCTACTAAACAATGATCGATGCCGTGTGCAACAAACATTCTCCATCATTGTTCACATCAACGTGAGCGGATCATTAAAATAATATATATCTTTATTGTAACATAACAAGGGTGTTAGCATAGTTGGCAAGAATCTATGCTGAGTATCTGATTAGCACGGTCGGTTGGGGATCGACGCCTGCGCTTGTCGTCTTGCTAAGTGTGTGACCTCTGGTCACCTATTCCTCCGTGTATACAGGCTTACAAAATGTGCTGACCCTGTTACACTACAGACTATAGTCGGTTACTGCTTCGTGACTGTTTTATTGAACAATGTTTATTGTCATATGTTTCTCATCACCATGGACGTCTCACACAGAGCAACATTCTACTTCTTCTTACAGTCCATGCCGTGTGGTGTTGGTGATAATTTCTCTGCACAGCCTTCTGATTTGTGTATTGTCAATCTTCTCATGCCGGCTTCCTGGCCTAGCGGTTAGCGAATTTTCTCCGTAATCTCGTATACTCTCATAGGTAACGTGACGACGATGAGAATCAGCAGAGGTTCGAATCGCGTCGGTATCTTACGGGGTATGTGAGACGGCCGCTCAGAAAGCAATGGCAAACTACTGAACGTAATCTTGCCAAGAAATCAACAATCAGCTGAAAGATGCTGATGTTGACAGCGATGTCCTGTAAAGGATATGCAAACATTTTCTTTAAATATCTTCTCATAGTCCATGTCGTGTGGCATTGATGATCATGTCTGTCCAAAGTATTTTCTCACTTTTTCTGCCAGTCATTTCTGATACTGATGTTCCTCTTTGCTATAATGTCAAACTGTTCTTATTTTCTCCCTACGTATCCCCCTGCTTCTCCACCCATCAACTTTCCCGTTGTGACGACATACTCCAGCTTTCCCCTTCTCATGACATGGTCACATCTTATTCTGTTGTGAGTAACCGAATCTCTCACATCCGGTCGCCAACATGGCGGTTAGGCTTTGAACCGTTAAGACCTGTGGCGTGTTTCTGCTTGCAGCTACGGTTTGCGATCAAATTCTCTTCATGTTGGACTGGTAGTACATGGTTCCGTCGCCCTGCTGCTGAGTGAGTGCGTGGGCGACACTGTGAGCTGTGAAATTCGCGGGGAATGCTTTTACATCTGTCCTGTACAGTGACCTGCATGTTCGGAACAATGGCTACAGGCTGTGCTGAATAGACTGATTTGCCTTTTCGGTTCACTAGTGCATTTTTCAGGAGACTCCCGGGAGGCGGCGCTGAAGCTGTGGAGTTCGTGCTTTATGCGACACTTTCGGCATGTCGCCCTGTGGTAAAAGACCGAGCCAATGAGGTCTTTCTGGTGACTGCCGAGTCCATCGACGATGAACTGTGGTTTTCGTGGATTAATTTTGTGTTGGCATTCTGACAGCGGCATTATGTACAGTGTACCTGTGCGAGCTGATTGCCGAGACTCCTGCGTATTCCCCTTTTCATATTGGACAGTGGGGAGCATTTTGTAGGATATTCACTGGCACAGAAACGGAGCATAATGGGGACAACCCGTTGCCGTGAAGTTGGAACCTCGACTAACTAACTAGCTAACTAACTAACTAACGAATCTATTTGCGAGTTAACTTCTTTCAAGATATCTCCAATGCTTTTTCTGTCCGTCCATGGATATCTCTTCATTCTTCTGTAAAACTACATTTCCTCAGCTTCCACATAATTCCTCAGTTGTCTGTTAATTGTCGACGATATGCTTCTGTACATCAGTATTGGCTCAATATAGCTAGTAACAACTCTTTTCTGCATCTTGATTGACAGGGATACATTACAGAGATATTTCTCCATCTTGTAAAATGCTGCCGTTGCTTGGGCTATTGTACATTGAACTCCCTTTGTTGTACATGTTGCAAAACACCCAGAGTGTATCATTCATGTAATCTTTATCCCAGACACTGAAGTCCTAGAAAGAGCGTCCATGTCCAGTATCCACACTCTACTGATGAAGAATCAGATTCGCTGGGCTGGTCACTTGACTCGCATGCCAGATCACAGGCTCCCTAAACGAATTTTTTACAGCGAACTGCGTTGTGGTAAACGCTCCCAAGTTGGCCAGAGGAAACGCTTTAAAGACACTCTGAAAATCTCTCTGAATGCTTTTGGAATTCATCATGACACATGGGAGACTGCAGCCAGAGACCGAAATTCGTGGCGTGCATCATTACACAAGGGTGCAGCCATGTGTGAGGCAACCAGGACTGCAAGAGCTGTAAAGAAAAGGCAGGACAGAAAAACCACTGCAGGAAATCCTCCTCCAGAAACGTCAAGCATTCTTTGTCCACATTGTCAAAGAAAATTTCGAGCCAAAATAGGCCTTATCAGCCACCTTAGAACCCACGGCTCCATACTTTCAACCCCACTGGATGAAATGAATGGTCATCATCATTCTTGATGGACAGGACTGCAAGAGCTGTAAAGAAAAGGCAGGACAGAAAAACCACTGCAGGAAATCCTCCTCCAGAAACGTCAAGCATTCTTTGTCCACATTGTCAAAGAAAATTTCGAGCCAAAATAGGCCTTATCAGCCACCTTAGAACCCACGGCTCCATACTTTCAACCCCACTGGATGGACAAACAACAACTTCTCACTTGTCATGCGCTAAACGCCGTCATGCGTGTATCATTTAAGTAATCTTTATCTCACCTGCGGACAGTTAGAGCATTGCTTTGCTGATCCGGCAGCTTCTGCAGCTTGTCTTGTTCCAGATGTAGGGGTGTTACCTTTCCTCTGGAGAGAACTAGGCAGGCCGAGAGAGGGATCATGCTGCATGGGCAACACATGATCTCTATATTTTAGCCCAGGCTTTGTGCTATGGAGAGGCAATAACTCCATCCCTGGTCTTAACTGGTCTCGGAATCAAAGCGAGAGGCAACTGTTACGGGTTATAAGTCCTTGTCAGTTGGCGTAGACATGGGGCGCCACGCGTTGCCTCTGACGGTGGGAGACACCTATAGGTGTCACTGACCAGCTACCGCCCGCCTCAAGCTGGGCAGCCCCCAGCCAATTGGGTGCTGATCCGCCACAGCCTGCCTGCTTCAATGGGTGCTTGGGGCTAGGACAAAATCTGAATCGCAGGCTGTAAAACCAATGCACCAGGTACAAACAAAAATATAAATAGAAACCTCAAGCTACGGCTTGCAACCTGGAACGTGAGAACCATGTGTCCAGGATTTTCCACTGACTTGACCAATATTGACGATGTGAGAAAAACGGCTGTGATTGATGCCGAACTCAATCGTCTTAACATTGATATTGCTGGCCTGCAGGAGACTCGCCTCGCTGAGGAAGGGTCACTCAGGGAAAACAACTACACCTTTTTCTGGAAGGGTAAAGGGCAGGCAGAAAAAAGGCAACACGGTGTGGGCTTTGCAGTAAAGAATTCGCTACTGGGAATGATTGAAATTCCAGCAGGAGGAAATGAAAGACTATTATCCCTGCGCTTGGCAACCTCTTGTGGGTTTGCCACCATTATTACTGCATATGCACCGACACTCGATTCCTCTGATGATGTGAAGGATTTGTTCTATGAGGAGTTAGACTCTGTGATCAAGGCAGTTCCAAAATCCGACTACATTTATATGCTCGGTGATTTCAATGCTCGTGTGGGCAAGGACTCGAGTTCATGGCCAGTGTGCCTTGGAAAATACAACATCGGTCGCATGAATGAAAATGGGCAAAGGATGCTGGAGCATTGCACCAGTAATGACCTATGTATTACAAACTCTTTTTTTAAAACAAAAGAGATGCATAAGGTCACATGGAAACTTCCAAGATCCGGCCATTGGCACCAGCTGGACTTCATCATCACACGGAGACAACATCTGAACCATATATCATTGACTCGTAGTTACCACAGTGCTGACTGTGATACGGATCATTCTTTGGTTGTTGCAAGGGTTAGACTGAGACCAAAGAGAATCTACACAGCTAAACACAAATCTAGCCCCAGGATTAATATTATTAACACTCATGATCCTGAAAAGTGCTTTCAGTTTCAACAGCAACTTGAAGACGCTTTCACTGATACACCAGAAAATGTTACAGTAAATGATAAATGGAATAAACTTAAGGAAACTCTTTGTAAAACTGCCGTAAAGGTTTACGGCACTGTGGATCATAAGAGGCAGGACTGGTTTGCGGCCAACAGCGAGACTCTGCAGCCCTTGATTGATAAGAAGAAGAAAGCTCTCTTAAGAAACAAGGAAAGACCAACGCGTAACACTCTGAGTGAGCTAAGGCAAGCTAGGAAGGATGTGCAAAAGGCTGCCAGGCAGTGTGCAAATGATTATTGGATCAAGTTATGTGAGTCCATTCAAATCGCAAGTGATAAGGGAGACATAAGAAGCATGTATGAAGGAATAAAGAAAGCCTGTGGTCCAGTGATCAAAAGAAGTGCACCATTGAAAACCTTGACTGGAGAAGTCATCACTGATAAGAAACAGCAGATGGACAGATGGGTAGAGCACTATTTGGAGCTTTACTCAAGTGAGACCAAACTAGCGGATAATGCCCTCAACGCCATAGAGGCTCTACCAACTCTTGACCACCTGGACACACTTCCCACCATAACAGAAGTTAAGTGTGCTATAAATGAACTTGCATCTGGCAAGGCTCCAGGTAAGGATGGGATTCCAATAGAGGTTATCAGGAGTGGGCAAGACACACTCACTATACAGATCCACCAGCTAATAGAGCTATGCTGGCGTGAAGGACAAGTCCCACAGGATTTCAAAGATTCAAGCATCATAACACTGTACAAGAACAAGGGCGATCGGAGCGACTGCAACAACTATAGGGGTATCTCACTTCTGTGTATTGTTGGAAAAGTATTTGCCAGAATTGTTCTGCGCAGACTTCAAGTCCTAGGAGATCAAGTCTACCCCGAATCACAGTGTGGCTTTCGACAGAACCGGTCTACCACTGATATGATATTCTCATTGCGACAAATGCAAGAAAAATGCCGTGAACAGAATCAACCACTGTTTATTGCCTTCATCGACCTCACAAAGGCATTTGATTTGGTCAGTCGTGAGGGTCTGTTCAAGGCACTAAAGAAGATTGGCTGCCTACCAACTCTTCTGTCTATTGTGGAATCGTTCCACACAGGCATGAAGGGTATAATCAAGTTTGATGGTGCAACTTCTGAAGAATTTGAAATCAAGAGTGGAGTTAAGCAAGGTTGTGTACTAGCTCCCACCCTCTTTGGAATATACTTTTCACTTCTACTGAAATATGCATTTCGTGATCAGGATGGTGGTATATACATTCACTCTCGCTCAGATGGCGGCCTCTACAATGCTCAGAGATTGAAGGCTAAGACCAAAATTAGGAGGGTACTGATCAGAGAGTTGCTTTTTGCAGATGATGCTGCAGTTACGACCCACTCTGAGGAAGAATTGCAATGTCTACTATCTGCATTCTCCAATGCTTGTTCTGAATTTGGTTTAACAATTAGCAAAAAGAAGACACAGATTATGTCACAAGGTGCACATGGGGTACCATCAATCTTTATTGACGACGCCGAACTAGAGATAGTAGATCATTTTACATATCTAGGATCGGTGGTAAATAGCAAATTATCCCTAGATCAGGAAATCAACATCCGGATTGGTAAGGCAGCAACAACAATGAACAGGTTAAGAAAAAGAGTCTGGGAGAACAGGAAGCTTACTGCCAAAACAAAAGTCCTTGTCTATCAAGCCTGTGTCCTTAGTACTCTTCTCTATGGCAGTGAAACCTGGACAACTTACTCACACCAAGAGAACAATTTAAACAGCTTTCATATGCGGTGTCTGCGAAGAATTCTTGGTATTAAGTGGCAAGACAAAATCACAAATACTGAAGTATTGGAAAGATCAGGTTGTGTGACAGTTTATTCCATGCTCAGTCTTCGTAGACTTAGATGGATAGGACATCTTAGGCGGATGGATGATGGTAGAATACCAAAAGATATCTTTTTTGGTGAATTACAGATGGGTAAGAGATCTCAGGGTCGGCCTCTACTACGATACAAAGATGTGTGTAAGCGGGACATGATTGATACAGGCATTGATAATGCACATTGGGAGCAAGTCGCCACTGAACGTGTTGCATGGAGGGCAAATATCAGAAATGGAATAAAGTCAAAGGAGAAAATTATTGCAGAAAAGTCACACACCAAGCGTTTGAGACGTAAGATGGTGCATGATGGTGGAAATGACCACGTGTTCACATGCACCCACTGTGAACGGACATTTACAGCGCAAATTGGCCTTATCAGTCACACTCGCTACCGCCATAGTTAAAAGTTATTATGCCTTTTTAAAGCACAAACTATCGTCTGTCAAGACGGCAAGGTGCCAATGTAAATCTCACCTGTCATGCGCTAAACGCCGTCATGAGTGTATCATTCAGGTAATCTTTATATCTACTGTAATATGATGCGCATAATGTTTGTATTAATCAATGCCCCTTTATCTCTACGGTAATATGTTGCACACAGCCACGTGTTTATTATTCAAGTAATTATTATCTCTACTGCAATGTGTTGCAGGTTTCGGGTTGCTAGAAAGTGGCTCAGTCAGCGCCAAAAACGAAGTGAACATCATGGCCAAGAACGTGGCCGACGTAATCTTTGGCGGCATCTCCTACTGGATGCTGGGATATGGCCTGAGCTTCGGAGAAGACCCTGGCACCAACGGCTTCTGTGGGGTAGGCAAGTTCTTCATTGACCCAGATGAATCTGCCATGGGCGAGGAGTTCTCCCGCTTCGTGTTTCAGAGCTCTTTTGCTACAACGGCCACGACCATCGTTTCAGGTTTGACATCAAAATACTTTCTTTTCTAACATTGTCAAATTTTTAATATGAAAGTCTAAGGCTCTGGGACTGTCATAAAATAGCTAAGTGAAACCAATTGAGGAGCCCAGTGGGAAAATACTTAGCAAAGTTTATCAACAGAGCATACGACCACACCTGGAATACGGGTCAACTGCGTGGTGTTCGGCATCAAAAACCACACTACAAGAGCTGGACAGGGTGCAGAATCAAGCTCTTAGAGTCACCACAGAAGGGATGAGATCAACCCCTATAGTAGCAATGGAGAAAATGGGGAGGACATAAGCTCTAAGAGAACGCAGAGATACAAAAACACTAATACAAGCAGAAAAGTTCCTCAGCTTGCCAGGTCACCCTATGAAGAACCGATTTGAAAACTTAGCTATGGGGCGGTTGAAAAGAAGTAGTTTCATATTCCAGGCCAAACGACTCTGCAGAGAAACCATCGATCTTCCCAGAGTTGGTATCCCCCTGACAAATATTCCAGAGCGAACCCCGTAGAAAGATGAACATAGACTATCGCTACAAAATTCAAGATAGATTGGTGACTCAGCCATGTGCACATGTGGTTTGGCGTCGCAGACAACAGAGCACATACTCCAGGATTGCCCAAACTACAACATATCCAGGCGAACCTTCTGGCCTAGAGAGACACCAGTGGAAGATAAACTCTATGGACCGCTGAGTGAACTAAAAAAGACTGTTAGATTCATACAAGAGTTACATTGCAGTTATAGGCATATTTCAGGCGAACGAAAGAAGAAGAAGAAGAAGAAGAAGAAGAAGAAGAAGGAGGAGGAGGAGGAGGAGGAGGAGGAGGGGGAGGAGGAGGAGGAGGAGGAGGAGGAGAAGATGATGAAGATGAAGAAATAGTTTCACTGAAAGTATTCATCTCTCAAAGTGTGATAGATTTCGCCTAAAGTCTGCAACTAGAATACTCTCACGTATTGTACACACAAGTTGATGGGGACTATGTTGAAAACTACCAATGTTTACATGACATATCCATGCATATTGTGAATAAATGTCATGCTTTTTGAAGCTCCTGAGAAAAACGGTGTGGTACTCTAGTTTCTGAAAGCCCCTCATATTTTCACACAGATCTGAAGCCCAATTGAAAGATCAAATATAGAGAGCGTCGGTTGAATCATTTCTCCGCGTCACGCTGGTGAATATGTAAACGAGCAGGTAGACAGGTTGAAGTATTTGTGCACGATTAGATAGATGTGGGTCAGGCCTTTAGGATCATGCAAATGATGTGGCTGATAACATCGTGGCCTGGACAGAATGGTGCTCCGGGGATTGACCAGAGGATCTGACAGACACTCACAACCCATAGGAAAGGCCAGAAGGACACATAATCAACCCGCAACTGGTACCCTTAGTGTTGAGGTCTTCGCTGGTTTGTTAAATTTGAGGCTACAGCACGTAAGGGAGTATGCTGAGGCCGTGATGTCGGTGTTTGCTCAACCCAAATAAGCTCGGGTTTTCATAAATCAGCAGATCTCACTGTTTTAATGGTTATTCTCTTCTCGGCCCACGATATTCACATCATTCTCAGTTCATTCAGTTCACTACTTCAATACGCAAGTAGCAGCAGAACCCCCCACAGAAGACCCGGCCATACACAAATTGACAGCAAGCGGCGTTTGTACTGGTTGTGACATTTCAGCTTATCATGACACGGCTCATGGGACAATCTTGACCATCTATACAGTCTTTGAATTATAAGTGTCAATGTTCATCATCATCATTATCAAGTGGCGTGTCAGTAGTTAACCATGTGATAGTTAAGTTAGTTTTTTCCCCGAATCATTTTCTTTCTATGGGTCTATGATGTGATAGCTCAATCACATTCTGTAGGCCCAAGGCCGGGTGGTAGATGTTCTCAGTGTGATACAAGTCTTCGACATGCAGCCGCTTACATGTTTTATTTTCCCTTTAACCCCCCCCCCCCACCACTTCCAATTCCTATGAAGCCCCCTTACGGTGCCTTCTGATGCGGCCTGCTCCCTGATTTTTGCACGACAGGGCCCTGTTTAGGTCAGAGAGAAAGGAAAAAGAGGTGACCGATCTTACCCTCATTTTGACAATCGACGAGCTTAGGCGGTGAAGTGATATTTAGTTGCATGTCCTCTACTATCAATACCAGCATTATTTGGGTGTTTGTGATTTACTCGATAATATTTTACATTCAGTAGTTTGCCATTGTTTTCTTAACTATCGACGCCCTTAACATTGAAATCAACGAACGGCGGTCTGCTTCTAAATCGCCTGCAGCCGATCTCGAATTCTGGACTTGGCATGTGAAGGAATTTTGAAGCCTGTTCACTGCCTCTAAGCTACAAGTATCGCAATCTTGTGATAACCTACCTCAATTCACACACTTTCACACTGTAGAATTGCACCTGGAATTACTTGACTTTGTGTTGTTCTCAGAGAAGTTAACAATTTGTTGTCTATTGATTCTCGAAGAAGTTAACATTCGATGTACATTCTAACAGCAACAATATAATTAACATAAATTTAGAACTAAAATTAGCCATTCGACTGAGTTCAAGTCAACACACTGCAATATCCAAGCAATTAGTAAAGTAACAGCAACGTATTCAAACAACAAGAACCAACAATGGCGGTAAATTCAGACTTCCGCAGAATCCACCTATATTGACAAACTTATCTTGTAGACATGTGCCATCGGACTACTTTATTGATCAGCCTTCATGTTGAAAGGTCATGTGTGTTTTAGTTTAATCAAGAACCGACATCAAAGCAATCAAGGCTTTCAGTCTCCATCTTTAACAGCCAGCGCAGAGTCCAGTTCGAATGCTACTAGTCTAATGATGTGTACGTTTGACCTTTCGGAGTAGGGTAATTCACGTATCACTTCCTTAATTGGGAAGCTAAAAACGAGGAGACGATTTTTATACATGTTTGTTTTGGGTCTTCTTCTTCTTCCTTCGTTTGTTTGAAAGATGTCTATAACTGTAATGTTGTCTCTTGTATGAATTTAACTGTCTGTTTTAGTTCACTCAGCGGTCCATAGAGTTTATCTCCCACTGTTGTCTCTCTAGGCCAAAAGGTTTGCCTAGATATGTCGTATTGTGGGCAGTCTTGGAGTATGTGCTCTGCTGTCTGCGACGCCAATCCCCATGTGCACATGGCTGATTCACCAATCTTAATCTATTGTGTCCTGTTCTGAGGCCCAGAATAATGACTTGTTCTGGTCTGTCCATAACGTGGTAGTCGTTTTGAGCAGGTTGTGGTGGCTTTCTGAATGATTTGATCACTCTTTTCTTTTGGTGGTATGTAATGGGCACATCAGGCTGTTATTATTTTGCTCCTTCCTTAGCCAATCGATCAGCTCTGTCGTTTCCGGGTACTCCACGGTGGGATGATATCCACTGTATGGTGACCTAATGAAAACTGCTAAGTTCAGAAAATAATGTCCTTAGTGCTGGCAATTTCCCAGACAGGAGCGCCTCGAGTACTGACTTTGCATCTGTCAATAGCATCACAGGCTGTGTACCATGGCTGGTATTTAGTAATTTCTCTGCTGCTATCTTGATTGCCTCAATTTCAGCATCATAGTTATGTCAGTACTTTCCCGTTGGAACTCTGGCCGTGTCCCTAGTATTATTTGGGTATTCTATGTACACTTCCTTTCCTCCATTTCGAACAGCATTTTTGCTGACCCATCTGTGTAGACTCGGATCCAGAGGTTCTGTGGGTATTCTTCATCTAGGAAGCTGACAGTGGCTGTTCTGCGCTGTACACTGTTCTGTTCTGCAATAATTTTGGCGCTGAACGGGTTCTCGAGTTGTCGTGTTAAAGAATGGCACTTTTCGGTCAGTCTTCACGGGGCTCATCCTCCACGGATTCGTAACCTTCACGAAAGCAGTGATTCAAGCATCGATAAACATGTCACATTCTGTTCCTCAAACACACCTGACAGTCAACGATTAACTTCCTTTTACCACAAATGTCACCACAAAACGGTATTCCTGCACGGGAGTTAACTAGTGCGACCATTTTGTGTAAAACAAAACGTAGGCAAGCTGCTGCTACTTGTCCGATTCAACAGCAAGTGACAGACGTATACTGTTCACTTTGGAGCAGTTACTTGACTTACTACTCTTCGTCTTGTGGTTATCCTGAAACAATAGAGATATTTACTGGACGACCTTCGTGGATAGAAAGAAAAGTAAATATCTTGAATCTATATATGTATTCATTAATATATGCTATTTGGATGCATACATGCTTGCCTGTAGGTCTTCATGTGGGCCTCCGTATGTGTCTGTTTGTATGCCTATCTGTTTGCCCATAATATCAATATGTTTGCCCATACTATCAATATGTTTGCCCATACTATCAATATGTATACTATCATATAATTAGGCACTAGCCTAGGAGATGGTCATCTTAGTCATTAATCTTCGAATTATTATATTTCAGACTATCCCATATATCGACAGTCCCATGGTCTATGTTACTCACTCTGTTCATCGTTTACGTTGTCAGTCTACTCTTCTGCTTTTATTTGATCTGTACATCATTGCTTGTTGTGGCATACTGTTAGATGGTAGCTTAGTTATATGGCGGAACCATTTAACTTGCTGTTATCAAATAAACTCTAGCACTGCTTTAACCCCAACTTTAGTCTTGGTTTCTTCATTTCTGATTTTCTCTCTGTTTGATACATTGAATATCTTCCCAGAAATCTCATGTCCGTTGCTGTAATTTTTCTTTTCTATTTTTCTGTCATTCTCCAGTTTGACAGTGATAGCATAGGAAGATTATGTTGTAGGAAGTTTGTGTTGTAGAGTGATTTTTAGTATCTACTGACACGTGTTTGTTCTTTTGTATTGGGGGGGGGGGGGCATTTGTCCAATGATTTGTTTGCCTCATTGCATCTTTTTTCGATCTCATCTTCTGATTTGCCATTTGATGATATTATAATTCCAAAGTACTTGAAGCTCTTTACTTGTTTCAAGAGATCTTCTTTCAAATGAATCTTTGTCGTTGTTTCTTCTTTGATTATAGTCATTACGACTGTTTCACTTGTACTAATTTTCGGGTTATGTTCCTTACACATTTCGTTTAGACTATTTATGTGGACTTGTAATTCTGCTTCTGATTTTGCAATTAGTGCATGATTATCAGAAAATAGGAGTTCTTTAATGGTGTAATTTGATTATTCTTCAGTGTTCTATTCTTATTGCGGTGTTGTTATGGTATCTGTTGTGCTGGTTTATTTACATATGCCGTCCATATAAGTTATGAACAAAAATAAAGGGGGGCGGGGAGGGGGAAGGATCACAACCTTGTTGCAAACTATATACAACGTTTTTCTTTTTAAATGCATGATTCCACACTTCAATATCTACATTTCTTACAGGATTGCCTTGTACTTATCCCCAGGAGCAGTAGCAGAAAGAATGAAGTACCTTGTGTACATCATCTTCTCCTTCTTCAACACATTCGTCTTCTGCTTCCCCGCCCACTGGGTGTGGTCCAAACATGGCTGGCTGAACAAGATGGGCGTGGTTGACGTGGCTGGCGATGGGCCAGTGCACTTGGTAGGCGGAGCTACAGCTTTAATTGCTACCATCATGATCAAGCCAAGGAAGAATAGGTTCACTCCACAGGACAACCATCACATGGGCTCACCCACAGGAGCGTTACTGGGACTGTTTATCCTGTGGTAATGTATGTCTTGCGCTTTATTGGCCTGGATATTATCATGTGGCAATAATGATCAAAGGAGTCTGACTTATTTAGCTTCTCACATACTAGATAACTGTATGAATAGACAGACTAATAGGTGTCTTACCTTTGAGCCTTTCACTGCAAGAAAACCCAGAAAATTCATGGTTGCCATCGAATCTGATTGGAGCTGTTTCAGAGATGTTTAGTTCTGGCATCTAACTTGGGTGTTTCAGAGATGTTTAGTTCTGGCATCTAATTTGGGGATTTCCTGAGCTGTATTGGCCTGTATATAGTTTGGGCTTTTATCGAATTGTATTGGTTAGGTATCAAATTTGGGAATTTATAAAACTGTATGTGTCTCATATCTATTTTGGGATATTGATCATCATCAGGTGCCCTGCCAGCTGGCGTAGGCGTTCATGGCTCTCCACAGATCTCGGTCTTTGGTTTTCTGGATCAATTCTGCTGCTGATATTCCTCCGTGCCACCGTCTCAATCCATCCAGCATCATTTCTCTTGGTCTGCCTCTGCCTCTCTTCCCCTCGAACTTTCCAGTTGTCACGATGTTCTCCAATGCCTCTTTTCTCATCACACGACCAAAGAAAGCTCTTTGTCTCTTTCTTATTGTTGTATATAATGTTCTAGTTTCATTAGCCTGTTTCAGGCAGTCGTTGTTAGTTAATCTGGCAGTCCAAGGAATTCTCAACAAAATTCTATACAAAAGTATACTGGTAGCTGGCCGAGAGGCTAGACGCCGGATTCTCCTTCAGGAGACCCGGGTTCGAATCCTCGGTAGGGTGTGGGATTTTTTTTTCTGTCGTGGGCAAAAAGAAAATCCTACCCTGCACAGTTCGCGGCGACTGCACTAGCCAGGCGGCCTTAATTCCCCAGGCTCACAGACCCCCCCCCCCCCCCACCGAACTCCTGACATACACCGCAAGGTATTGTATTAGCAGTAAATGACTGTTTTTTTTTTTTTTTTTGGTCTGGTTTCAAATTCGTGCAGTTCCAGAAATGTACTGGAATGAGTAAAATCCAGGCCTACCATTGACGAGGAAAGAAGCTTGACCACCCACACCCGGAGATCTAACCACGAGGTTATTATAGGGTTTCTATGGACAGAACCAGAAAGAGAATGCTTTTTTGTGAGCTGACATGTCTGGTGACAACTACAACTACCAAAACCACTATCATCATTACTGTGATATTGAGATATACTCATGAACGCCTACGCCAGCTGGCAGGGCACTTGATGATGATCAATATCCGAAATTATACCAATACTGAGATTACTGTCATAGACCACTTTAGAAGCCGGCGCCACATCCACCACATCATGCATCGAGTGGCCATTAATCTGATATTATGGGATAGCGTCATATAACCTATATGTCTTCAGACGTGAAGAGGGGCACTTTGATTATTGTACCCTACGTCATTGGTACGTGTTTGGCCAGTACGTGGTAGAATTGTAGGTCACAGTTAACGCTAACGATCTCCTGTTGTAAACTCTGGAGTAACGATTGTTATCTTGTTGTAAACTCTGGGGTAACGACTTTTCTCTTGTCTCTCGCTTCAGGTGGGGATGGTTGGCCTTCAATTGTGGCAGCACTTATGGGATATCTGGCGGGAAGTGGAAAATTGCTGCCAGGTAGGTTGTCAAACATTATATTTTCAGGATAAACATGCCAGGTAGATAGTCAAACATTATATTTACATGATAAACATGCCAGGTAGATAGTCAAACATTATATTTACAGGATAAACATGCCAGGTAGATAGTCAAACATTGTATTTACAGGATAAACATGCCAGGTAGATAGTCAAACATTGTATTTACAGGATAAACATGCCAGATAGATAGTCAAACATTGTATTTACAGGAGAAACATGCCAGGTAGGTGGTTGGACATTGTACTTACAGGAGAAACATGCCAGGTAGGTGGTTGGACATTGTACTTACAGGAGAAACATGCCAGGTAGGTGGTTGGACATTGTACTTACAGGAGAATCAACACTGTAGAATAGTACTTAATGATGCTGCATATAACATAGGTAACAATGGTCAAGTATTTTGCGGGTTGACATGGGCGATCATGCTGCTCCACATGTTGTAATCTTCCTTCTAGCTATCTTCCACTTTTTCTGTTGCAACAAATATTTCCAATTGTTACAGCATGCTTCCGTTTTTCGCATCCCATGGTGTAGCCAAACAGTCTATTGCTTCCTTTTGGTCTCTTTCAAACCATTTAGATTGCTAATTTTGGCTGTCCAAGGAAGTTTTAGTATTCTTCTGTTAAACCAAATTTCTGTGAGCGTTGTAGATTTTGTTTAGCCTGTTTACGGATTCTCCAGGATTCAAAGACCTATTGTTAAAACTGGTTATATGTTCAACATAGAAGAGAGCTTTCTAACGCCGAGTGACATTGAGGATATGAATGATATACATGAACCAGTGACAGCAGAGACAGAACCTCAATAGATGAAATTGCATGAGCATTCAAGAACCTGAAGAATGGTAAATCACCTGTTTGTGATGAGATACCAGCTGAACTAATTAAAGCGGGCAGAGAAGAAAGCATACACATATATCATGCATTATGTAAAAAGATTTGGAAATATGATATATGGCCAAAAGATTGGAAGAGAACTATCTTCATTCCAATACCAAAATAAGGGCAACCTGAAATTATGCACCAAATATAGAACTGTTGCCCTGATCAGTCATGCAAGTAATATTCTACTAAATAACCATGCTGTTAAGACTTTATAAGAAAATGGAAGAAGTGTCGCCCCTTATGAATCCCCCATACGGTGCCACCTGATGCTGCTGCCTCTCTTTATCATAGCACGGCACGGCACGGCACGGCACGGCACGGCACGGCACGGCACGGCACGGTACGGCACGGCACGGCACGGCACGGCACGGCACGGCACGGTACGGCACGGCACGGCACGGCACGGCACGGCACGGCACGGCACGGCACGGCACGGCACGGCACGGCACGGCCCTGGGTGTGGATAGAACAATCGAGGGGGAGATAAAAATCAAATCAAATCAAATCAACTTTATTAGGGTCACAAATTGGGCGCGCAGGCCCGTCTTACATTCGGCCCTTCCAATCACTCGTCTTTCGTTCATCAAGAGCATTATACATTTACATAGGAAGAAAAATAACATTGTGAAATGAATGTTGTAAACATAAACAAGGCTAAACATGGAGAAAAAATGTGTACATAAAAAGTATGTGACGTAAAAGTAGTGATGCCAGCGCGTCCCACACACACACACACACACACACACACACACACACACACACACACACACACACACACACACACACACACACACCACTCTCTCTCTCTCTCTCATTCACTCTCACTCTCACTCATTCACTCACACACACACACACACACACACACACACCACTCTCTCTCTCTCTCATTCACTCTCACTCTCACTCATTCACTCACACACACACTCTCTCACTCATTCACTCTCCCGCTCACTCATTCACTCTCCCGTTCACTCATTCACTCTCCCGCTCACTCATTCACTCTCCCGCTCACTCATTCACTCTCCCGCTCACTCATTCACTCTCCCGCTCACTCATTCACTCTCACGCTCACTCATTCTGTCTCTCCCGCTCACTCATTCACTCTCCTGCTCACTCATTCACTCTCCCGTACTCTCACGCTCACTCATTCACTCTCACGCTCACTCATTCACTCTCACGCTCACTCATTCCTTCTCACGCTCACTCATTCACTCTCACTCATTCACTCTCACGCTCACTCATTCACTCTCACTCATTCACTCTCACTCATTCACTCTCACGCTCACTCATTCACTCTCACTCATTCACTCTCACGCTCACTCATTCACTCTCCCGCTCAAATCATTTACTCTCCCGCTCACTCATTCACTCTCCCGCTCACTCATTCACTCTCCCGCTCACTCATTCACTCTCCCGCTCACTCATTCACTCTCCCGCTCACTCATTCACTCTCCCGCTCACTCATTCACTCTCCCGCTCACTCATTCACTCTCACGCTCACTCATTCACTCTCACGCTCACTCATTCACTCTCACTCATTCACTCACACACACAGACACTCTCACTCATTCACTCTCCCGCTCACTCATTCGCTCTCACGCTCACTCATTCACTCTCCCGCTCACTCATTCACCCTCACGCTCACTCATTCACTCTCACTCATTCACTCTCCCGCTCACTCATTCACTCTCACTCATTCACTCTCCCGCTCACTCATTCATTCTCCCGCTCACTCATTCACTCTCACGCATTCTGTCTCTCCCGCTCACTCATTCACTCTCCCGCTCACTCATTCACTCTCCCGCTCACTCATTCACTCTCCCGCTCACTCATTCACTCTCCCGTTCAATCATTCACTCTCCCGCTCACTCATTCACTCTCACGCTCACTCATTTACTCTCACGCTCACTCATTTACTCTCCCGCTTACTCATTCACTCTCCCGCTCACTCATTCACTCTCACGCTCACTCATTCACTCTCATGCTCACTCATTCACTCTCCCGCTCACTCATTCACTCTCACACTCACTCATTTACTCTCACGCTCACTCATTCACTATCACGCTCAATCATTCACTCTCCCGCTCACTGATTCACTCTCACGCTCACTCATTCACTCTCACGCTCACTCATTCCTTCTCACGCTCACTCATTCACTCTCACTCATTCACTCTCACGCTCACTCATTCACTCTCACTCATTCACTCTCACGCTCACTCATTCACTCTCACTCATTCACTCTCACGCTCACTCATTCACTCTCCCGCTCAATCATTTACTCTCCCGCTCACTCTCATGCTCACTCATTCACTCTCATACTCACTCATTCACTCTCTCGCTCACTCATTCACTCTCCCGCTCACTCATTCACTCTCCCGCTCACTCATTCACTCTCACGCTCACTCATTCACTCTCACGCTCACTCATTCACTCTCACTCATTCACTCACACACACAGACACTCTCACTCATTCACTCTCCCGCTCACTCATTCGCTCTCACGCTCACTCATTCACTCTCCCGCTCACTCATTCACCCTCACGCTCACTCATTCACTCTCACTCATTCACTCTCCCGCTCACTCATTCACTCTCACTCATTCACTCTCCCGCTCACTCATTCACTCTCACGCTCAATCATTCACTCTCCCGCTCACTCATTCACTCTCCCGCTCACTCATTCACTCTCACGCTCACTCATTCACTCTCACGCTCACTCATTCACTCTCACTCATTCACTCACACACACAGACACTCTCACTCATTCACTCTCCCGCTCACTCATTCGCTCTCACGCTCACTCATTCAATCTCCCGCTCACTCATTCACCCTCACGCTCACTCATTCACTCTCACTCATTCAATCTCCCGCTCACTCATTCACTCTCACTCATTCACTCTCCCGCTCACTCATTCACTCTCACGCTCAATCATTCACTCTCCCGCTCACTCATTCACTCTCACGCTCACTCATTCACTCTCACGCTCACTCATTCTGTCTCTCATTCACACTCACTCACTCTCTCACTCAAACTACAGTAATGAACATAAGTTTAGATTATACATGATAAAATCAAATGGTATTTAACTGTATAATATGACAGATGAGAATACACAAACATATGGATTCGCGTGTTACATAACATGCGTGTTACATGACATGCATCTGCTCAGCTCTCTCTCTCTCTCTCTGTATTCTTTCATATACACACACTCACACGCATGCGCACGCTCACACACACATAACACATCAACTCTCCCACTGTCTCAATCTCTAACACACAATCCTACACACACACACACACACACACACACACACTCACTCTCTCAATCACACTCTCTCACACATACACGTACACATGAACGCATGCACGCACGCACACACTCCCTCACTCACTCTCACACATACACGAATGAATGCATGCACTGACACATTCCCCCACCATTTCTCGCTCAATCACTCTCTCCACACACACGCATGCACACACGCATTCACTCTTTCCCTCTCTCTGACACCCACTCTCTCTCTCTCTCTCTCTCTCTCTCTCTCTCTCTCTCTCTCTCTCGCTCCCACACGCACACACATATATAGTGAACAATTATAATGAACAATTATACTGAACAATTATACCAGTAAATGAATTATGGTGGCATATAGTCGGTATGGATTAAGTATTGAAAGAGTTTTCGGTTAAATGTGTAGGGACTCATTGGAGTTTTCAGATCTGGAGGCAGATGATTCCATAAGTGAGCACCAGAATAGGCAAAACATGTTTTGTATAGGTCCAATCTAGGCTTTGAGACATGTAACAAATTTAGGCGCTTGCTGTTCATTGCATTAGATTGAATCAGCGGCAGAAGATACTCTGGGGTATTTTGAGATATAATTTTATTCACTAATTTGGCTTTGTTGAAAAGGAAGCGCTTTTGTAGTGGTAGAAGTCTTAGATGACTGTACAAATTATTACTTTCAACGTGCTTTATGCCAGAAACCAGACGAATAGCGCGGTTTTGTAGAGAACATAGTCGTTTTAAATTAGATTTAGGGCAACCATCCCAAACTGTGGAACAGTAATCGAGATGTGATTGGATATAGCATGTATAGAATATTTTTCGTGTGCTTTCGTCCAGGAAGTGCTGAATTTTAGCAAGTTGGTAAACTTTTTGTGCTATTTTCTTGGTAAGAGCGTGAACATGAGAGCTCCAGTTCAAATGGCTGTCTATTAAAAGCCCTAGTGTTTTATGTTCAGTCACATTAACTATAGGTAACGTGCCCATGCGGAGTTCGAGCGGTGATCCAGTTATGGCTAGTGTCTGTAGTTTTTGTCTGGTCGTTATTAGCATGGATAGAAAGAGAGAGACGAGAGAGAAGGAGAAAGAGAGAGAGAGAGAGATTGATTGATTGATTGATTGATTGATTGATTGACCTTTATGTTCAGAGAGAGAGAGAGGGAGAGAGAGAGAGAGAGAGAGAGAGAGAGAGAGAGAGAGAGAGATAGAGAGAGAGAGAGGGCGAACTAGCGTACTTTGATTTCAAATGGTTAAGGATTGTGCATGCAAGCATGAGTAACATTTTCTCGTGTGTATGTGTGTGGGTGCATGTGTTTGTTTGTTTGTATAGGTGTGTGTCTGTGTGTGTGTGTGTGTGTGTGTGTGTGTGAGAGAGAGAGAGAGAGAGAGAGAGAGAGTGAGAGAGAGAGAGCCAGGTAGATAACAGGTAGCACAGACTGTTAGTTAAATGACATTATTTATTTACTGTCAACAGACAGATGCACAATGTCCGGTCATGTGACTCTATACCGTATTGTATCCATTAAACATGATGGGTGGTTTCCTTGATTGCTTGACATTCATGTATACGAGTTCAACATCCATTCAGATGGAGATACGAGTGGCTCACTTGTACCTGGGTTATATGCGACAGGGGAGTTACAGTGGGTCAAGTGTGGCTGGGGAGATACAGTGGGTCACGTGTGGCAGGGGAGGTAGACTGGGTCACGTGTGGCAGGGGAATTACAGTTAGCAACGTGTGGCTGGGAAGTTACAGTGGGTCACGTGTGGCTCATGTTTTAGAGTGGGTCACGTATCCCAGTGGAGTTAGACTGGGTCACGTGTGCCCGAGGAGTTAGACTGGGTCACGTGTGCCCGAGGAGTTAGACTGGGTCACGTGTAGCAAGGGAGGTAGACTGGGTCAGATCTGGGTCATATATGTCAGGTAGGATGAAGGCGGTTAGAGTTCACAGATTCGCTTCAGAGGTCACAGATTGTGAGAATTGTATGGATATTTTGCCTTGGCCATGCGGGTGTACGGGGGAATGAACAGGCTGATAGGCTAGCAGGAAAGGCACCTCTTGGTCTTGGTGGTATCTTGCCTATGGACAAGAGGGAGGTGTTCGTGCGCTTGTGGGACCAGGTGGAGAAGGCGGAGGAACAGATTGAGAACCGATATGTGGAAGGAATGAGATTGCGGGGGATCAACAGGTGTTCTGGAAGAATCTCAAAACTGAGAGGGAAGACCAGGAGAACTTTTAATCAGATAGCAGTGGGAACGATTAGTAGTATGACTCTTCGCTGGCTGTTGAACGAGGGAACGGAGCACGTATGGGAATGTCCTGAGTGCAGTGATGTCGGTTCTTAACTCAACTCAACTCAGCATATAATATATAACGTTATAGTATGCGCCTGACGAGATGAAGTGGCGTATGCCAGGCAAGAAATCGTGCAATGCATTGTGTGTGGTTTCTATCTCTGAACGTGAAATCGCCTAGTTAATCACAAACAGTCTACGAATGCAGCCCTTGACTGCAACATCTTGTAAAGGGCATGCAACTAAATGTTAACTTATGTTGGATAATCTAAGAGCAGTCTATATAGTCAGACATGTAGGGCAATTCTTGACTGCAACCTCCTGTAAAGGGCATGCAACTAAATGTTAACTTATGTTGGATGATCTAAGAGCAGTCTATATAGTCAGACATATAAGGTGAGTCTACGTGACAGTTATTACTGTGAAGGTTTAAACCTGTCACTATGTTTCCTGTCACAGGTCAGCGGCGACAACTCTGATGGCATCTTCAGCTGGCGGAGCTGTGGGGTTTGCGTACAGGTAGTATTGTCCTACATACAGGTTATATTCATTACACTTACTGGTTTTTATATCATCATCATCATCATCATCATCATCATCGTCATCATCATCATCATCATCATCATCATCGTCACTATCATCGTTGCCAAAATTAAAAATAAATATTAACCACATTAATTGTCATAAGTATTATGTATCAAAAATGTTATCCTCTATAACAGGGACGATAATATTCATTACCTGTTCGCCCTGTGTATATCGGGAAGGTATTATTGATTGGTTAGCAGGCTTACTACCCAGCACGATGGTTATGTGTTCGAATTCCTGTTAGAGGGTTGAGGTTGTTTTGTTTTTCTTAGTTAGTTAGTTAGTTAGTTACTTAGTTAGTTACTTAGTTAGTTACTTAGTTAGGTAGTTAGTTAGTTAGTTAGTTAGTTAGTTAGTTAGTTTGTTTGTTTGTTTGTTTTTTGTTAGTCGCGGTTCCAACTTCACGGCACGGGTCGTCCCAATTATGCTCCGTTCCTGTGCCAGTGAATATCACATAAAATGCTAATATTTGCCCAATGTAAAAATTGGAACAGACTGGAGTCTCGGCAATCCAACAGTCCGCACAGGTACACTATGCATAATGCCGCCTCCAGAATGCCAACGCAAAAGTCCTCCACGAAAAGTACAGTTCATCGTCGAATAAAATGGCAGTCACCATTCATTGACCCGGGTTTTATCCCACATGGTTTCCAATTCTACCCAGCCTAAAATAGCTACACAACATGTTTTTTTTTTTTTTTTTTTTTTTTTTTTTTTCGGATGCATATCCTATTTACAGAACATTTCTGCCAACATCAGCATTTTACTGCTGTTTTTGATATCTTGGCAAGTTTCCCTTCAGTAGTTTTCCATTGTTTTCTAATGACCGGCTCCCATACAACAAGTTAAAACTCAGCGCGACGGGGTCTGCTACTAAATCGGTCGCAGTTGTGGTTCGAACGGGCTTACGAACTAGCCCGCACCATATTCTCAATACGTATCAGGGCATCTTGTGTGTATAAACACTTTGATACAGTATGACAGTAGACGGTACTACGTGTTTTCTGTTAGCGCCGAATATTGAGCGTCGCTTACCAAAGCCGACACCCTGCATTGCGCCAACGGCTTCGGGCGGAAGAGTGCAAATGAGAGGGAGAAAGTCTTACCCTAGTGCGAGGAAATGCCACCTAAAGACTAAATGTGATGGTAAGACAGACAAGGCCCTAAGCCTTGGTAGGTAACTGGTTTATGATCGAAGCTCCAAGAGGCGGACAGTTAGAGCATTGCTGTGCTGATCCGGCACCTTCTGCAGCAGGTCTTGTTCCAGACGTATTGGTGTTACCTTTCCTTTGGAGTAAACTAGACAGGCCGAGAGAGGGATCATGCTACATGGGCAACACGTGATCTCACAATTATGCCCTGGCTTTCTGCTATGGAGAGGTATTTCCATTTTACAAACTGACCGAGCGCCGAAAGGTAATATATCGCCAAATGTTAATCCCCATCCGGACAGAAGGACAATATATCGCCAAACTGGGGTCATCTTTACATTGTTTTTTTGGAGTATCTTCCGCAATTTCAATGCCTAGTTATCTTTCTAATCTCCATTGACAGGGACATTTTTGCAGTCGCTGGTCATAATTTCGTAAAATGCTGGTTTATATTCTCACATTCCGCTATGTGTATTTGTGATTGTCACGGAAAATAAACTTGTTAGTTGCGATCGATGACAAACAAGACCCGACATTAGTCTGCAAAAACAACCGACCCTTTGATGTTGTACAGACTGAGAAAAATACGTCGTTAAAACTGTCTACTCACGATCGGCATTTCTAACTGAGAAACAAGATACGTCGCGTCAAAATGTCTACCCCTGGTCGGCGAATCTTTATGATGTGGGTTGTTCGAGAAACGAATAACAACGCCAAACGTCTGCCAAGGCGGTAGTAGCCTTTGAAGTGCTAGACGGAAAGTCTGGACAGACGCGGGATGGATTCTGTGATGTGGGGAATTCTGTGGTTCACAGACAGACTGAACTATTGATGTACGGGACAAAGAATTTCCCCAAATGAAAGCAAATTTGACGGCGGATTGACTCCAGTTAGTCTAGAACAGGAGGAGGAAACCAGATTCTGGACGGATCAGCGTCTAGACTTTTTGGTGACGTCACTCCAGCCCATATAAAAAGCGTTGCGGTAAACAAGTGGAGTTAGTCGATCAAGATTTCTGAAGTGGGAAAGATCGGTGCAGTTTTCCGAGTTGTGCTCAATGAAAGAAACTAGGGTGTCAAATTGTTGATATTTATCGGCGGACATAGATCCAGTCTGTGATTGCCTAGTTTCGATTAGCAACCGGAATAGGCATATGGTAGGCTATTAATCATATCTAACTTAGAGTATGATTAGGAATAGAGTACAGTACTGTGCGGTGATATAATGTATTATAGGTGCGGTGATATAATGTATTATAGGTGTGGTGATATAATGTATTATGATTAGTGATAGAATGTTCTATAAGTGCGGTGCTAGAAAGTATCATAGGAGCGTCGGCACTAGTATTCTATTGTGTGGCTTCAACTAGCTTGTGTGATGTATCATTTTACTCAAGGAGTTGAGGACAATGTAGTGGAGTAATAATTAGAGAGATTAAGGATGGTTGAGAGGGAGGAGATGAATGTGAAATGGTAGGATCTTCCAGTAGGGCATCTGCTGGGTTTCTACCCGTTCCTTTATTCTTTCCTGGTGTTGCCATGTCTCAGATCATATGATGAGTTATTTGGCCGTATGACAGAGATCGGATCTCTATTATAGATCTGAGTGCTGCTATTGGCCTACACTTACCTAATTCCGGCCAGGACTGAGTTGCCCTCACCATAGTATTCTCTATTCTACAGGTTCCATTTGCAGGTCCACGTATGTGTGCTATGATTTTCAACAGTGAAGCTAACACATTTTAGAAGATGATGGCTCAGAATTTGAAGACAGAAGTTGCTGAGAGGCCGCTACATTGGGCTTATACCCACGTTGGTTTGAGGGAACCTGGCTTCTGCTGAGCAGGACATGCTGATGAGATTTATGTTTAGCAAGTGATAGTTGTATCATTGAACAGTCAGAACATTGTAGATATACACTACTGATACCAGGAACATTCATACAAAATTTATACTGATACCTAGAACATTCAGAGTGTGGTGTTAATGTGGGGAATCTTTAAAACTAGTGACACTAGATCCATTAAGATTTCCCCAGTAACAGTGACAATAGGGTTAGAATTTTTCTGATTAACAATCAGTTAAGTAACAGAGGAAATTCATAGGGGGAATCAGATTGAAGACTCTCATTAGACAGTGTTTGTCATGGGTGTCCAAGCATCCTAGTGGTTCAAGAGACAACGGAGGGAGTCTTCACGTGACCGGAGGAGCATCACCTTGGTGAGGTTGCTTGTCTGGAATACATGGTGCTAGTGTGTTCTCAGCACAGTGATGAGAATGACTATACTCCTGAACACTGATCTGAGTCTATATACACTTTAGAGTACACGTCACACATTCTACACCTTATACACACACACACACACACTTCTCCTACATATACTCTTTGCTTTAATAAATATCGTGTTTTTATTTGTTGAAGCTAGAGTTGTCAAGTATGTTATGTTGGGGAAGAATGAGAGGGGGCATGATCCAGGAGTGAGTAAGAGTGAGAAGAAGGTGTCTTTATATTGAGGGAGTGTTGTGGACGGAGTCTGCTGGATATCTCCAGGATAGAGATATTGAATTAAAACAAATGTGGGTGTTGATTCCCCTCACTCCAGGGACGACACTAAAGTGGTAAAGAAGAACAAATAACTACTACGACATTCATTCTTTACACACACGACAGTGATACATCTCCGATTTGATGCTGTACATGCCCCTTAAAACGTGGATGTCTATTCCTACCCCAATATTTCCACATTCAGGCACGACATGACTGTATTTCTACATTCAGGCATAAAATTAGTGAATTTATACATTCAGGCAGAAACTGACTGGATATCTACATTCAAGCACGGTCCTATCTCATCTCCAGTAAACAGGACAAACTAACACTTTTTAGGACGTGCATATTTCCCTTGGCAACATACGGGTTTGAGTCGTGGAACATGTCGCAATCACTAAATACTAAACATGAATGCTTTTGAGTTTACATCTGAAAGACAGTTCTTAGAATTGTGTAAACTAGGAAGAAGATAAACGCAAACATTCAACAAGAACCGAACATCGAAGAAGGCTGGCTCATCAAGAAATCATGTCTCTGAAATAATCAGGCCATACTGAAAGCCACATTGCCGTGAAACTGAAATAATCAGACCATACTGAAAGCCACAGTGCCATTGAAACTGAAATAATCAGGCCATACTGAAAGCCACAGTGCCATTGAAACTGAAATAATCAGGCCATACTGAAAGCCACAGTGCCGTGAAACTGAAATAATCAGGCCTTACTGAAAGCCACAGTGCCGTGGTTATGTATTATGGGCGAAGAGGCAGCGGTCAACCAGCACGATGATGGACATAGGACATTGCAGACACAGTGGGTGTGAGAGTGCATAAGCCAGGATGTATGGGCAGAGATCTAGTAACTGTTCGGCTTGCCGTGATGAAAGCGTCGTTCCGGAAAATAACCTGCTGCATGATGACGAAACACTGCCTTATGTTAGCTACTGTGTGATTATAATACTCGCACATTATGTATGTGGTAACAAGTATTTGCTATATCGTCTGACTTCATACAGATCAAGCGATATATACGTGACAGTGCATTGTGGTATTATGTCAGTGGCTCTGTGTTATCTGAAGCTATATACACGAGAGTGACCATGTCTAATGAATACCATGTCAGTGAAAATGTGCCCTCACTCTCCTTCCTACAGTTACGTGGTCAACAAGAAGAAGTTCCACATCCCTGAGATCATCAACGGCGTCCTGGCTGGGCTTGTCTCCATCACAGGTAACAGTCACAGTCACGAGTTTGTCTTCTTTCCATGCATTGTGGTGTTGTCTGTTGGCAAGGAACTACGAAAGGGCTTAAAATGAAAACCTTACATGTTGTTGTTTTTTTTTGTATTTTTTTTTGGTGAATATATTCTGAAGATGCCACAGTGCCTTGATTATGTATCATGGGAGACGAGGCGGCGGTCAACCAGCACGATAATGGATATAGGCCGTTCTGGTGGTCTCCCTGGCCTAGGTGTTAACGTCTTTCTCCGTAATCTAGCATATTCTCGTGAATAACGTAACCTGCGCGAGAATCGGTAGCGGTTCTCGCCGCGTTAGTAACTTACAGGGTATGTGAGCCGGTCGCTCAGAAAACAATAGCAAACTACTGAGCGTAATCTTGCCTAGTACATCAACAGAGGCTGAAAAATGCTGATGTTGACTGCAAAGTCCTGTAAGGGATACGGAAAAAATAATTCTAAAAAAGTAAAGGACAAATGTATTATGTTTCGATGTTGTCACCACTGCGTTCAATGTAAGTTCTCCAGTGTCGATAAAGTGTTAGGGTTTCTGTAGAAAATAATTATCTTGGTCGCGCGTGTAATCACTCATGCACCACCTGCTGTACCTCTTCATTGGACCGAAGAGTATGTCACAGAAGTCACGCCGTTTTGAAACTCCCTACTCCGCTCATATACATACTGGACTAACAGGCATGCATCACCATACTGTACCTTCATTAACCGATGAATCTATATAGGTTTCACCCCTTCATTGATAAAACAAAACGGTTAGTTCATGTCAAAAGTGGGGCGGCCATCTGTAAACTGTCTGTAACGTCACCGTGTTTGTATGCACCGTGATGTCACGTGCTTAACACTCTTCACATCCTTAACAACAATACTGACAGGTTACAAGACAATGGCATGGTTATTGTAATGTTTATCACACTTGTAAGGTTTTCATTTGAAACGCTCTTGTATATAAAAGCCATACAGGAAGCATCAGTAGCTAAGACCTAACCCTTGTCAATAAGCCCGTGCTGTGTCCAACCATGACCTGGTTACATCCAAAGGCATCTCCGCAGATGTGAAGTTCAATGGCCGGTTGTGTACATCCCACTGGTTTCTGGGATTTGAAAGGGGAAGGGCAGTTCTACAGCATAGTCCTTGCGGCCATGGCATGTTGATACCCGGGGGTGATACGATTGTCTACACCGACCTCGGTCCGACACACAGAAGATCTTTTCAGGGATCGAGAGACGTGACCTCGAATGCATTAATCTTAACAGTTAAATGTCAGTGCTCCAGAAGGTTCCCATGCAACCAGCCAATCAACTATTGACGACGTCATTTCTCCCTGTGAGTACTGGCGGACAGCTGCAAGAGTACGCTCTATAACATTGTCAACTTGTATGTAGAGTTGTGCCAAAGTCATGTTGCAAAATCACTCTTATTGCCAACCTAAATCCACCATGGTCTAATCTATTTCTGTGTGTTCGAAAGGCTTACAGCACGCGTATGTCAAGTTTGTATTTTAAAAGTCATTTTATAGTATTTCCTTATAACAATACTAACATTTGAGTTACGGCCAATGGGATATATTGGCATGAGTATGCAACAGTGGGGAGAATTGTAGAGTTGGTGAATCGGGTGGTGGAGAGTGAATATAAGAATGGGATAGAAATGGAACTTAATCAAGATGAGTCTGTTTTCTTCCACACTCGCCGAGGTTTCATCAGATCACATATTGTTACCTCTATTGTTAAAAGCTTTGACTTTGAAAGTTGCACACACAAAAAACAACGGAATAGCTTTAAAAGAAATATATGCTACCACTTGATTACAAGTTAATTTTTTTTAATACAATCACACAATATAGTTCAATGCACTCAGCGTGCCCTTGAAAATCGCCCAATGTGCCATGGTAATAGTGCCTCGCTTGCCGACGCCTACTCTAGGGTGTGTCATTCAAATCATCAAACAACAACTGAAACACGTAACATGGATAACCGAATGATATCACATCATATATATATATATATATATATGTGTGTGTGTGTGTGTGTGTGTGTGTGTGTATCTATGTATGGAAAAGTACATTTGACGTGTATTTCACATGTATTTATGTAGATAGGTAGATATGTAGGAAAGCAAGTGGGTTGTTAATTAGGTAGATGTGGGAGATGTTAATGTTATTAGACAGGTAGATTGGTGGGTATTGAGATAGGTACTTAGACAGGTACGACTGAACGCATGAGCGATTGCGATTATGTAAACGTACCAGTATCTTGTAGATCTAATGCGACTGGTTATTTGCTGTTATGTAAACATACCAGTATCTTGCAGAACTAATGCGACAAGTTATTTGATGTTATGTAAACATACCAGTATCTTGTAGAACTAATGAGACTAGTTATTTGATGTTATGTAAACATACCAGTATCTTGTAGACCTAATGCGACTAGTTATTTGATGTTATGTAAACATACCAGTATCTTGTAGAACTAATGCGACTGGTTATTTGATGTAAACATACCAGTATCTTGTAGAACTAATATAACTGGTTATTTAATGTAAACATACCAGTATCTTGTAGAACTAATGTAACTGGTTATTTGATGTAAACATACCAGTATCTTGTAGAACTAATATAACTGGTTATTTGATGTAGACATACCAGTATCTTGTAGAACTAATGTAACTGGTTATTTGATGTAAACATACCAGTATCTTGTAGAACTAATGTAACTGGTTATTTGATGTAAACATACCAGTATCTTGTAGAACTAATGTAACTGGTTATTTGATGTAAACATACCAGTATCTTGTAGAACTAATGTTATTTGATGTAAACATACCAGTATCTTGTAGAACTAATGTAACTGGTTATTTGATGTAAACATACCAGTATCTTGTAGAACTAATGTTATTTGATGTAAACATACCAGTATCTTGTAGAACTAATGTAACTGGTTATTTGATGTAAACATACCAGTATCTTGTAGAACTAATGTAACTGGTTATTTGATGTAAACATACCAGTATCTTGTAGAACTAATGTTATTTGATGTAAACATACCAGTATCTTGTAGAATTAATGTTATTTGATGTAAACATACCAGTATCTTGTAGAACTAATGCGACTAGTTATTTGATGTAAACATACCAGTATCTTGTAGAACTAATGTTATTTGGTGTAAACATACCAGTATCTTGTAGAACTAATGTTATTTGATGTAAACATACCAGTATCTTGTAGAACTAATGTTATTTGATGTAAACATACCAGTATCTTGTAGAACTAATGTAACTGGTTATTTGATGTTATGTAAACATACCAGTATCTTGTAGAACTAATGTTATTTGATGTAAACAGACCAGTATCTTGTAGAACTAATGTAACTGGTTATTTGATGTTATGTAAACATACCAGTATCTTGTAGAACTAATGTAACTGGTTATTTGATGTAAACATACCAGTATCTTGTAGAACTAATGTAACTGGTTATTTGATGTTATGTAAACATACCAGTATCTTGTAGAACTAATGTAACTGGTTATTTGATGTTATGTTAACATACCAGTATCTTGTAGAACTAATGTAACTGGTTATTTGATGTAAACATACCAGTATCTTGTAGAACTAATGCGACTGGTTATTTGATGTAAACATACCAGTATCTTGTAGAACTAATATAACTGGTTATTTGATGTAAACATACCAGTATCTTGTAGAACTAATATAACTGGTTATTTGATGTAGACATACCAGTATCTTGTAGAACTAATGTAACTGGTTATTTGATGTAAACATACCAGTATCTTGTAGAACTAATGTGACTGGTTATTTGATGTAAACATACCAGTATCTTGTAGAACTAATGTTATTTGATGTAAACATACCAGTATCTTGTAGAACTAATGTAACTGGTTATTTGATGTAAACATACCAGTATCTTGTAGAACTAATGTTATTTGATGTAAACATACCAGTATCTTGTAGAACTAATGTAACTGGTTATTTGATGTAAACATACCAGTATCTTGTAGAACTAATGTTATTTGATGTAAACATACCAGTATCTTGTAGAACTAATGTAACTGGTTATTTGATGTAAACATACCAGTATCTTGTAGAACTAATGTAACTGGTTATTTGATGTAAACATACCAGTATCTTGTAGAACTAATGTTATTTGATGTAAACATACCAGTATCTTGTAGAACTAATGTTATTTGATGTAAACATACCAGTATCTTGTAGAACTAATGCGACTAGTTATTTGATGTAAACATACCAGTATCTTGTAGAACTAATGTTATTTGATGTAAACATACCAGTATCTTGTAGAACTAATGTTATTTGATGTAAATAACCAGTATCTTGTAGAACTAATGTAACTGGTTATTTGATGTTATGTAAACATACCAGTATCTTGTAGAACTAATGTTATTTGATGTAAACAGACCAGTATCTTGTAGAACTAATGTAACTGGTTATTTGATGTTATGTAAACATACCAGTATCTTGTAGAACTAATGTAACTGGTTATTTGATGTAAACATACCAGTATCTTGTAGAACTAATGTAACTGGTTATTTGATGTTATGTAAACATACCAGTATCTTGTAGAACTAATGTAACTGGTTATTTGATGTTATGTAAACATACCAGTATCTTGTAGAACTAATGTAACTGGTTATTTGATGTAAACATACCAGTATCTTGTAGAACTAATGCGACTGGTTATTTGATGCAAACATACCAGTATCTTGTAGAACTAATGTTATTTGATGTAAACATACCAGTATCTTGTAGAACTAATGTTATTTGATGTACAGCCACTTGTGCTGTGACCGGGGTCAGGGAGTCCCTGGTCATTGGCTTGGTGGGCGGCCTGCTGGTGATGCTGGCGGACAGTCTTCTGATCAAGCTTCACATCGATGACCCAGTCAGTGCCGTGCCCGTCCATGGAGTTGGCGGGGTCTGGGGTCTGCTGGCTGCCGGGTTCTTCACACACAAGGACACAATCACAGAACACTTCGCCAGTCGTCACGGACTTGTCAAGGTAATTCACTTCAGCCCTGACATTGCCATCTCACCTCTATGCCTACCTCATGTCACCCATGTCACTCATATGTCAAACTTATGTCACTCCCATGTCACCTCCATGCCACTCCAATGACACTCAAATGACACTTATTTGTCACTTATATATCACACTCATGTCACTCTTATGTCACTCCCATGTCACTCCCAACTGACTGCCTTTTCCCTGGCCCAGAGGCGTGTTGGGTATATGTCGCGCTATACAATGTTATAGACCTCACGGCTCTCGGCGGTGATTGTGTTGGGTATATGTCGCGCTACATAATGTTATACCGCAATCTATACAACTAGCAGCAAGAAAATAAAACAACAACCGGTCCTAAGGCTGGAAACATGGAACGTAAGAACCATGACCCCTGGCATCTCAGACGATCTAAACGAGATTGTGGATGCCCGCAAAACTGCAGTGATAAACAACGAACTACTAAGACTGGGGATAGACATTGTCGCCCTGCAAGAGACCAGATTCCACGAATCTGGAAACATCAAGGAGAGGGACTTCACTTTCTACTGGCATGGCAAGCCGTGCGGAGAGACCAGGGAGCATGGAGTTGGCTTCGCTATCAGAAACAAGCTGCTTAATTCCATCATACCACCAAGTGATGGCACTGAAAGAATACTGAAGCTCCAACTCCAGACAGAGGCAGGCCCAGTGTGTATTATAAGCGTTTACTCCCCAACACTAACTGCAGCATCAGAATCTAAAGACAAGTTCTATGACGACCTTAGCAAAGAAGGCAGTGAAACACCAGAGAAACATCTTTTTATCCTAGGGGATTTCAATGCCAGGGTTGGCTCCGACCACAAATCTTGGCCTTCGTGTCTAGGACAGTTTGGCGTTGGGAAGATCAATGACAATGGACAACGTCTCTTGGAATTCTGCAGCCACCATAATCTGTGCGTGACCAACACCTTCTTTGACACGAAACCTCAACACAAGGTGTCATGGAGGCACCCCAGATCAAAGAACTGGCACCAACTCGACCTGGTGCTCACTAAACGCAGCAACCTCCGCAATGTACAGCTGACTCGCAGCTATCATAGTGCTGACTGCGACACCGACCATTCACTCGTCTCCAGCAAGGTGAAGATAAAGCCCAAGAGAATCTACAGAAGCATAACAGAAGGAAGACCACGCATTGACACCAGCGGCACCCAAAACATAGAGAAGGTCAACAAATTCATAATGTTATAGACCTCACGGCTCTCGGTGGTGGTTGAGTTGGGTATATGTCGCGCTACATAATGTGATAGACCTCACGGCTCTCGGTGGTGGTTGTGATCAATATTCCGCACATGCCGCCATTACTTCCCAGACCATATTTAGTGGCCTTTGTAGGCTGAGACGATCCAGGAGCTAAGACCAATGTTAATGCATATCTACAAGGCAATTGGAGACACAATATCCGAACCCATTCCTCCAAGTTATCTGCAACACTGTTACCACTCTAACACCTAACATGGTATTGCGTGTGGCAAGGTCTGCAGTCATCCGAAACAAACGACTATGACATTCTACAAGCAACACCGTGATTAGGATGTTTCGGGTTCAGTCTCATTTCTAGATGTGCTTCCTTGGACATGGGGTCTGGGTTAATGCTACCTCCCTCTGGTGATTTGCTTCTAGGTTAAGGAGTGTCCGGTTACCGAGGACCGAGGCCGTATCCATTTGCTTGTGAATTGTAGCATGTTTCCATGGCTAAAGTGACATGAACTGAAGCAACACTTGAATCGGATTAATCTGTGGCGTTTTAAAATCTCGGTTTTGTCTCCTTTATACTCCAGCTTCTGTACTGTCGCATTTGCTTTTACGTGTGTTATAAGTGTGTCAATCAATACCAGTTTATTTAACACGTTAGTGTTGTTCCTGTCAAGTGGTGTACACATTACAATTCCCCATGATTGTGTCTTCCACAGGGCGGAGACATCTATCTTCTAGGCGTGCAGGCCATCGCCGTGGTGTCAATCACAGCCTGGACTCTACTGTCGTCTGGAATCATCCTGCACATCCTTGACCTCACCATGGGTCTACGAATGACGGCAGAGGAAGAAGAGATAGGAGCAGACTTTGTGGAACACAATATACAGTGAGCATACATTAACCGTGGTGGCTTGGTATTCACAGATTTACCAGCAGAGCCGTCTGCATTTAATACGATCTTTACTTGGCATTAATTTCAGATGGCATACGATTTTGTTTTAATCTTCCTAGTTTCGTAACATGTGAATGATAGTTTCTTCTGGGAAAGACAACCGATGAAGAAGGTAGGTGCAGTAACCCCCTCCACCTCCATTCTCAGATTTGAGGTTGTGGTGCCATATACCAAGCTCTCTTTTAATAAAATTTTGGCCATTGGCAATTTGCTATGAATCCCCAAACACTTTATTTTGCCTCTTAAGACGGTAACATCGGTATAAATAATCATATCGCCAGTACGAGAGTAGTCCTGAAATAACAAAATAAAAAACTTGGACATATCCTATACTTAACAAATAAACAGTCAAACCCATTTACAATGCACACTAGCTCCCAGGTTGTAGACAGCAGCAATTGCATGAGATGATAGAAAACATTTGTGAGATTGAGAAAAAGAACACGCAGAATGAGACTGAAAGAAGAAAAATAGCCCCAAACTACATAAAAGAACATTACCCAAGTAGCAATTGGACCCATGCATTTGCAGATGGATCAGCCAAAAATGCAATTGAAAATTGAGGAGGAGGAGGAATTATCATATATGTAATAAAAAAAGAATGGAGCAACAACAACAAAAATCACAGTAATTTGCAACTGGAAAATTCTCAAGTAACTTTAAAGCAGAGGCAGAAGCTTTGAAAACTGCAGCAGAAATGCTCTTGATGGAGAAAAATAAATAGAAGCTAATAGCTATCTTCACAGATGCAAAGTCAGCTTTCTCAATACTGAAGAGCAAAAACAGCCCAGAACTAACGGACCTAAGAACAGCTCCCCATGGACTATGTCAAAAATCAAAAAAAAAGTTGTGATACAGTGGATCCCAGCACACTGCAGAATACCTGGGAATGAAGAGGCTGAGAGACTGGCAAAAGAAGGCGGAGACTACCCCGGCCTGGCATAGACATAACCTATAATGAGGCAAAGAGGTTTATACAAAGCACTTATAGAACCAAATGGGAATCAGGGCGTCCAGGCTACCAGAAACAAGATGCATATTACAAACTCGACCGAAGTGAACAAGTAGCACTCCGCAAAGGACATAACAGTATGAAATACCACTTGTTCAATAAACTAAAGATAGGAGATACCGATGAATGTAATTGTGGAACTGGTAAAGTGACAGATAGACTTGGACTGCAGGAGTGTCCAATATATGCAGAACAAAGAAAGACATTATGGCCAACACCTGCTTCATTTGAGGACAAGCTCTATGGAGATATCAACAAGCTCAAGTTGACTGCAGCTTACTTTAACTATATCCAGGCTGACATCTAAAGGTGCAAGAAGACGTTCCTAGCCTGCCACACTTCATGCCACAAGTATATCGGTGGCAAAAGCTTCCAAAATGACAAGAAATAGAATATTGCTTGGCTAGAAAATCCATTCCGTGTAAAGTCCGACTCGAAAGCTCATTGTGTGGGCATCGCCAAAAGTGGAAAAGGCGTCACAGTGGCAGGAAATGGAAAATTACCGGGCTAGCAAATCCATTGAGTAGAACGTCCAAATCGAAAGCTCACTGTGTGGATGTCATCTGCAGACTGCATCAATCTGGTTTCCAGAAGAACAGCCTATGGTGAACGGAAGGCCCGATATACAGAAGTGAGGCTAAGCAGCCATGTGCAGGACGTGACGATTCCTTGGGTGAGCCCAGTACCAGAGCGCTATGTGTCGGCTCTGCAAGTATGGAAGCCTCCTTGGATGGCGGGGAATGCCAGTGGTCTGCCCCTACCTTCCCTTGCGGGCTGACCGGAATGTCTTCAGCTGTTCTAATTAAGCCAGCTAGGATAGGGGAATAACACCACAACAGTCGAACCCCCTACACCGGGACGGTGAACCCGGTCAACAAATGACTGAAGAAGTCGGATGTATCGGCCGAAAGGTGCAAATATCGCAGTTCTGCTGTAAACAGGAACAACGCAATAACGTCAAGAACAACCAACCGGAGGAACGCAGAAGGAGAAGAAGAAGACGAATTGCTGAATTTCTACTTCCGTAGCACTTGCTGTCCACCCCTACACATACGTCCCAATGGATTATAATCCCACAAAAGTATGAATTTCTATTCGGAACGCTGACGCACTCCTTGCCTCTGCCAATCTTCTTTAGTGGGCAGACCTCCCTGATGGTATCTCCTGCCCGAGCCATCCATGATCTTCCTCTTAGCTGCCTGTGGCCCTTGACTGCATCCAGGGAATCATCCAGGAAGTGTTCTTTGTCCGCAGCTACCTTGAGGTATGACCTTGCCTGCAACACCTTGAATCTGTCTGCAATGGTCGTTCGCGCCAGGATCTATCGCATACACACTATTGGGGTGGCTCTTGTACACCCAAGAATCACCCTCATGGCTTCATTATGTGTTCGCTCTAATTTTACTAGCTGACTCTTTGAGACAGTGAGCATTCCTAGTCTATACTCTACCACTGTAATGATCCAGTTTTGGAAAAGTATGAATAGCATTTCTTCTGCATGTTTCTTCAGTGCATTGAGTTCCCTCTTACACTTTGTAACCACCACTTCAACATGATCCCTAAAGGACAGGCTTCTGTCAAAAGCGTTTCCCAGGTACTTCAGTCTGCTTTCTCTATTCACATTTCTGCCATTTATTGTGAGGCTTGGGGAGGGGAGGGGGATCAGCGTTAACAATGCTATTGTCCAGAAAGCACCACAAAACAGATAGATGCCTTTTCTAAGTTAATGACAGCATTCATCCCCATGCACCAATCCATCACTTTGTCCGGGGTCACTTGCAACTCCTGAGCTGTTTTATTTCTGTCCCTCCCCTGCCTTATGCGAGAACATTTGCAAATGTTAGTATCCTTCCAGCCTCTGGTACTTCAAAACTTGAAATCTTGCTCTTATATACATTGAAATGCACAGGTGAGATTGCTGACTTCTATGGTAGTCGGAGGGGGCAGGCTATGATACACGGCTCAGGGGTCCACGTACCCTGCCGGAAAACCGCTCTCCGAGAATACAGAATAGCTGCAAGCCAGTTCATCATCCAAGGACAGACTCTCATCTCCATGAGAGCGTACATCAAAATATCATAGCTGACTCTGTTGTACGCGTCCTCAAGACCTAGTGCTGCCACCTATGTCTCCTGTCAGTTCTGGAAACCTTCATAAACATTACAGGCAAATGTGACTGCATTTGACCAAGTATCTTTCCCTGACCGGTAACTCGCCAAACCTTTCGGGAGGAGCTTTTCCCTTTCTAAACCAAGGAGTGTAATAGATCGTTTACTTGTAGTTGTGTGCTATATACTAATACTCTTTAAGTTGTGTAGTAGGTCGTTTACTTGTATTTGTGTAGTGCGTAGCAATGTTGTTTAAGGTGTGTAAAGAAGTCTTGTGCTGACATGAGTTAATGTTGAACATATCTCTCTCAGGTCGCAACACAATAGGTATAACACCGACATGCTGGCAGCAGCCATATCAAAACTGACGAGAGACAACCCGGCATTTAACGACACTGATGAGAGAATACCCGAAGAAAGTTCTGCCACAGTTGAAAATAACACGTTATTTGAGAACACCTTAATCAATGGGCGATCTACGCATTCAGCCAATGATGAGCGCCACGTCAAGTACAGAAATAAATGAAAGAATAGGGTTCGATTCTCGAGCATACGAACCCGCTCCAGCCATCACTCTGCCAAGGGAGGGGCGCCAGAAATGTCCCTAACGGGAGTATCTAAGAAAGACATCTTGCAACGTCGCTTTTCTGACATCCTCGGCTACACCAGTAGAGATTCCTTGGCTTCTGCTACCTCTGAACTGAATTTCTGACCGGACAGGGGAACATACTTCTAGACTAGTGGTTCTCAACCGGTGGGGAATTCCCCCCTATGGGGGAATTTTAGGGTTTCCATAGGGGGAATTAAGATTATTTCAAGATCGCGTTAACACAAGAACCGATTACTTGATATTGGATTTCCCTTCATACTGTACGGTTTTGTACGTCTCACCCTTCTAAAATTCAGTTTATAAGGTAAGTAGACCCACAGATCATGTTTTATGTGAACGTCTAGACTTGTTTTAGTACGTGCTATTAAATTTAGCTTCCATTATTACGTATACTGTGTAGGGGCGGGGAGGGATTCTTAGGTAGGAAATATGAAAGGAGGAAATGACGTTCTGAAAATATGGTGAAGGGGGGTACGGGCCAAAAACGGTTGAGAACCACTGTTCTAGACAATATGCTGTGCCAGATGACTAACTGTTGCAGTTCTTGCTATCCTTCATGAAACATGCATGTCATCAACTCACACGTACACACTTTCCATACACCATGAACATGTATTCAATCCACTGATCTACAAGCTGTCAAACAAAGATTGTTTTGTTACTTTCCAATTACCCTATTTAAGCACTATTTCAATTAGTTGTTGGCCGCGGTTTCAAGTTATCGACGGTAGGCAGATGATTTTTCTATAGACACAATGACAATGGTCATCGGTCAGTATGGTCACTGTCAAGAAGGAAAGCAATGGTAAACTATCTTCTTTACAAACGCCTAGAAAACTATAACAACCAAAACATGTCTCTTACAGAAGGGTAATAGAAACCATGATGGAAAGAAAAAGAAGACCCACAGATCTATCCGAGAAAAGAACTAAATACCGAAGAAGATTGGTTATTCAGACACATAAAACCGAGGGTCAATGAAATATTTTGGGCATGTATATGGATGTTTGTCCATCACGAATGATGAGGACCATTCATACATTCAGATAAAGCTAAGAGTACGACAGGAGTGTGTCTTGTCATCGGATTTCTTCTCTCTCGCTATATTATTTTTTTTTTGGTTCGCATATCCTTTACAGGACATCGCTGTCAACATCAGCATCTTTCAGCTGATTGTTGATTTCTTGGCAAGATTATGCTCAGTAGTTTGCCATTGCTTTCTGAGCGACCAGCTCACATACCCCTTAAGTTACCGACGCGGAGAGAACCACTACCAATTCTCGCGCAACGTAACGTTACTTACGAGAGTATACGAGATTGCGGAGAAAGTCGTGTAACCTCTAGACCAGGGAGCCGGCCTTTCGCTATAGCGAAGTATTAATGAGCGAGATCAAAGAGAAGCCAGGAATACTAATCGGAGGATATAATACAAACAATATACGCTATGCAGATGACACTGTATTGGTGGCGAATAATGCAACATACCTACAACAGTTGTTGAACATTGTAGTAACAGAGAGTGCAAGCAAATAACTCTCCTTGAATATCAAGTGAAAATCGTGAAACCAAAATGTGACATAGAAATAGAAGGGAAAATTCTTAACTACGTCGATAATTTTAAATATCTAGAGGTATTTATAACATCAGATGGAAGATGTACAACAGAGATTAAGAGCAGAATAGGGCAGGCAAAGGCCGCATTTCAGAAAATGAAGAGTATCTTGTGCAATAAGATACTATCAATGAATATAAGAAAGAGAGTGCTAAAATGCTATGTAGAACCAGTTTTGCTGTATGGCAGTGAATCTTGGAATGTAAATGAACAAATTAGGAAGAACTTAGAAGCAACAGAGATGTGGTTCTTGAGACGAATGTTGCGAATTCCTTGGACTGCCAGAGTAACTATCAACGATCGCTTGAAAGAAGCCAATGAAACTAAAACACTATATACAACAATAAGGAAGAGACAAACGGCTTTCTTTGGTCATGTGATGAGAAGAGAGACGCTGGAGCACATCGTGACAACTGGGAAAGATCCAGGGGAAGAGAGGCAGAGGCAGACCAAGAGAAATGTATGTATTGAGACGGTGGCATGGAGGAATATCATCAGCGGCATTGATCAAGGACACCAAAGACCGAGATCTGTGGAGAGCCATGAACGCCTACGCCAGCCGACAGGGCACATGGTGATGATGATGATGATGATGATGATGATGATGATGGTGATGATGATGATGATGATGATGATGATGATGATGATGATGACAAAGATATTAAGGTTTGGAACATATGTTTAGGGGAAGAATGGAGAAAAAAGACCACAACGTTGCTTGCTTCAAGGTGCGATAGATGATATAAACTTGCCAGCTACAGGAGGTGGTGGGGGGAGGGGGGAGGCTTTCTGGCTTATGATAGAGATATACTTGGACAGATACCTGGATGATGTTGCTAATGATGATGAATAACCATTTGAAGTCTGAATGTCAATGTTGCCTCAGTTGTTTCAGTTTGAAGTCTACTGCAGTGAGTGTCATTCTGCTTCTATCGTTTCACTACGCAATCTACTGCAGTGAATCTCAAAGCATTGGTTTTAAAAAAGCGTGTTCTCTAATAGCCACATCTCTAGCTGTATTAGTATATAAAGTCATTAAGCACAGATGAGAACACACAAGTTGAGACTGTTTTCTGAGAGGCTGTCAATGTATATCCATTGTGATTTTTGCACGTGCATCTAGACAATCAGCTTCAATAATTACCACAGAACATACGTCACATAATCTTACACATCCAGCCGATTTCTTGCCTCTGTTTTATATTTGGATATTTCCGTAGATGTATATATTTATATTCTTATATATATTGTGAGACATGGAAGTGAAGAGAAACTCGAAAGACATGCAGGGTGAGCATTAGAATTCTTCATGTAGTACATTTTGGGTCCAGGAATCATGGATCTGCAGATCCAGAGTTTCATCGTCCACTTTGTGGGAATGAAGGCAACATTTGTTGTACTTGAAAGCATGCCATATTCCGGTCTGAAGGAGTTAACAATGAGACACTAAGGAGCAAAAGGAGTTACACTAAGAATCTGGATACAGCGATCTTTTCTCAATGGCACGCTGTTGTCTTGGGCAAAGAGCAGGCGGACGGACTAGGTGTGTCTCCACCGCAGGATGGGGTATTAGTGGAGGGTAATATTTATGTGGAAGAGCGGCTAAATCATTATAACAAGAAGAGAATGATGAAATGGGAGTGACTAGTTAATTTTGACTATACTCAGTCCGTGGGGCCGACACACCGGAAGCTCCCGGCGTCTTCAATTGGTAGGCACATTATCGAAAGCGGCCATGTGGTTGACAGAGACACTGCCTTGCGCGTGTTGTTTAACACACAGAATACTCGCTTGTTAAAATTTGCAGAAGCAATTATGATCTATCAACGCAAGCCAGAATTGTGTAAACAGAAAGACATGTTAGTCAGCTTAAAATTACCGTGGTAGATAAGTGACATTACTGTGCGAATATGTGTATATTTCAACTTGAAGGATTTATCTAGTTAATTCACGTAAGTTGTGTGATTTCTGCAGTATGTACCTGACGAGATGCAGCGAAATATGCCAGGCAATAAATCGTGCAATCTATTGTTTGTGTCTTCGTTATTCAAATATACTCAGTCCTCCGAGGAAAAAGCAGACGGACACATAATAAGACTGTACCTGGTACCATTACCTTTGGGACTCTTTGCTGATAGTTAAAGATGAGGACGGAGAAGGTATTAGATGGTCCCAAAAGCTGTGAAGTGGGTTCTTGTTTAAACTCAACTCATTTCTGGATACAGTGAGTTCATGCCACATCTAAGTGTGAAAGAGGGGAGACATGACAAGAGGATCTTTGAAGTGAGCATGAAAGGAGAGCTCACATTTTTGAGAGCGTCAATGTTAAGTTTCTCAAGCCACAAATGTCGCCTTGCCTGCATTGAGAGCGTTCCGTGTACCATTACTATAACAACGTGTATCTATCTGTTTCATGATTTTCTACTGGCTCTGAAACCAGAAGCAACACATACTTAAACGTGTATGTGTGATCGCATATACCCTAATTTTATTGGGTCTACTTTTGTGTATAAGGCGGTCATGAATTCAAGTATAGCAGTTCTAAATTGAAGTTCTACACAGTACCAGGGTAGCAGGTTAACCATGCTTGTGTGCGGATGTAAAACGTGGATAATGAGCAGACAAGCTGGAAAACATCTAATTGCAGTGGAAATTTGGTTTCTGAGGAAAATGCAAAGCATACCCTGGACAGACAGATAAACCAATGGACAAGTCCTACAAGATAAAAACAAATTTCGTTACCTGATTAGAGAAATTAGACGTAAACAGTCCAGATCTTGGGTGCGTTATGAAAAGAAATAAACTAGAGAACTTTGTCACAACTGGCAAGTTCAAGAGGAACAGAACAAGGGGAAGTCAGAGAAGTAAAGACCTGGATGGCTTGGCCATGTGGCATGGTAGAGACAAGAACACGGATTGATCCACGACTCTGGTGATGGTGAAACATGAACTCCCACGCTTATCGACATATGACGATGATGACTTAACATAACGGCGAGACGGGCAACTCAGCGACAGGCACTCGTCCTGATAGCCTGGCAGTCTTGTGTTCGAATTCTCATCCAGGCGATAGTTTATATTGACCTGGTCGGCGAGATAGTCACAGCTGAAAACAAGCCACTAACGTAAACGAAGACACTGTATCCGAGTCTAGAGGCGTATTTGACATGTAGGAATAGCCATATATTTGTATCCACCAATTCCCCTCCGACGTGTCTCCACCTTGTCTTGGTAGAGGAGCTTGCGTGTCCCAATGACCCCAAGAGCTCTGCCGACGGAAGCAAAACTATGTGTCAGACAGGCCTTGTGATAGGGGGCAGACCAAGAGAGATACAACCTGCTGCTCTAAAGGTAGACTGAGGATAGGCAGTCAAAGACCGAATCAGGTGCACGACTCTTGGTCTGGTCACATGCTCTAAGGCTCTCCGCTGAGGGATATGACTGAACGCCTCTAAGTCAACATCCCCCGGATGTGAGAACCGGGCGGAAACTCACCCACTGAAAAATGGTAGTGAGATGCTAAGCCTGTTGCATGCTTGGTCCAGATACCTGTTCGAAAGCTCTCATCCGAGGGATAAGAGGGATCCCCAGATGTGAGAGCGTGGCCGTTACTCGCTCTCTGCTGCATGGAGGTAAAGTGCTGAGCCGGCAGAACATGTAGCCTACCTCAATAACGCAACTAAAGATAGAAAAGCGTCCCAATCGCACGTAGTGGTTACGATGCAAGTCTGTACTAGAGCTCACTGGGTGAGCTTAGACAAAGGTGGAAAAAACGTCTCATAAACACGAAATGGAACGCTTGGCTAGCGAATCCATTACGTAGAAGTCCGAAGCGGAAGCTTGATGAGTGGATGTCGTCTGCAGACTGACTGTTTCTGGTCTGTACGGGGAGCGGCTAGGGGCGAACGAAACGCCAAATACATGGAAGTGAGGAATTAAAGCAGCCATGAGCAGGACGTGGCTGTTCCTCGGGTGGGCCCAATTTCAGAGCACTATGTGCCGGCTCTGCAATTATGGAAGCCTCCTAGATAGCGGGGAATGCCTATGGACTGTCCCTGCCATCCATTGAGGACTGACCGTGAAGTCCTTTGCCCTTCTAACTTGACCAGCAAGGATGTGGACGACACCACAACACAATTTTCCTCGAAACCACCAGGAAGGCCAACCTGATTTAAAAATGCCCGCAGAAGTAGGATGTTCCCGCCTAAGGGTGCAAATAAATTGGTACAAAGCAAACACGTCCGAGTGAAATGTCCCTCGTTCCCGGAACAGCTCTGACTATCTTGTCTACGGGCCGGAACAGCTCTGACTATCTAGTTTTCCGGCCAGAACTGCTCTGACGATCTAGTTTTCCGGGCACAGCGTCCGTACACGTCCGAACCGAAAGCTCTCTGAGTGGAAGACGTCTAGCGACTGACCCTTCCTGGTTTGTACAGGAGCGGCTTATGGCGAACGAAATGCCCAGTACATGGAAGTCAAAATTTAAGCAGCCATGTGCAGGACGTGGCGATTCCTATGGTGAGCCCAGCACCAGAGCGCTATGTGCCGGCTCTGCAGTTATGGAAGCCACCCTGGATGGCGGAAAATGCCATGGACTGTTCCTGCCCTCCCTTGAGGGCTGACCGTGAAGTCTTCGAGCGTTCTAACTTGACCAGCTAGGACGTGGACGGCACCACAACAGTGAGAGTCCCCCAGGAACACTAACCTGAATAAAACAAATGCACGCTAAAGTCGGATGTGTTGGCCTTAGGGTCTCCGCCCAAGGGTGCCTAACTTAGACACACCGCAATTACGTCTGAATAAACACTCCGGATGAACGCAGAAGAAGTAGAAGAAGTATCCACCAATCGGCATTCGACGGCTGATGCGGCCATTATCTCTCCGGCCGTTTTTACTTTCAGTGGCATTTCCAGGTATCCATTTTAAACTGGTCTATTGTAAATAAAAAATTAAAAAAAAATCCACCTCGATGGGAATTCGAATTCATGTTAGCCACTGCACCACCGCAGCACCCCATAACAGAATGGGCACCAAGGGATAACTTGGGGAGTATAGGTTCCCAAGTGGTATTTACCACATCACCTAAAGTGTCCAGATTGGTCTTTAGAAAATGTAGGATTAACGCCATATATCCATTAAGCCTTAATCCGTATGGGGAGAGTTATTTACTGTTAACCTGTTTGCAGATCACCACCGCCAAAGTGGTGACGGAACACATTAACAGTGGCGTCAGACTTTGAAATCTTGTTGCTATTCTCCTTGTGAACTACGTATGCTGCTATTGGTGATGTTAGTGTCAGATTGAGTGCAGTAGATCTTATGATTTAGCCAATCTTGACCAGCCCATCTTCATGTTCTGCAGTTTTAAAGATGTGACACATGCAGTCAGTAAATACTCCAATAGGTCAAATCACAATGGCATTTAATGACATTCACGAGGACCAAACACCTGTCATATTTGTGTCACGTTATGGCACACATCAGGACATGTTATAGGACCTGAGGACCCAGTGAAGGTTGTGGGGTAATCGGAAGATCCAAGGGGTTTTAAGGACAGAGGTTGGCAGAAAGAGGAATTGCGGAATGGGATGCAGAATGGTTCGGAATAAATTAGCGTTAGAATTTATGAAGACGCAGAGAAGACATGCTTCTAGAGAAACATGGTCGCTTGCCCCGCTCGTTGGCATGATGTCACACATGAAATCAATATAGTTCAAAACATGCTTCCATACTACACAGTAGAAACGTATGGAAATACAAATGAAGTAAAACCAATGTCAGATAAATAAGAACAGACCAAGAAAGAGATAGAGAAGAATCGCGGGTGGGTAGAACATTGGCACATGGTGTTAGGACACAACACGTAAATGATCATTAATGTTTTTATTTATATATTCATGTACAGTTATTATTTACATATGTACAGTAAGAACTAATATATACACCAATAAAGGTCTTAATTTGCTTACTGAGACCACATATACACATACATATGCGCATATACACTTTAACATACGCAGTCACATTCATACACGTGTTTTCCTCTGTGCTTCAAAAAGGCTTAATAACTACGATCCATTGCGGTGGCGAGTGTGGCTGATAAGGCCAATTCGTGCTGTAAATGTTTGTCCACAGTGGTTGCATGTAAAATCATGGTCATTTCCACCATCATGCACCATCTTACGTCTCTCACGCTCTGTGTGTGCTTTATCTGCAATAATGTTCTCCTTTGTCTTTATTCCATTTCTGATGTTTGCCCTCCATGCAACACGTTCAGCGGCGACGTGCTCCCAATGTGCATTATCAATGCCTGTATCAATCATGTCCCGCTTATATACATCTTTGTATCGTAGTAGAGGCCGACCTTGAGATCTCCTACCCATCTGTAATTCACCAAAAAAGATGTCCTTTGGTATTCTACCATCATCCATCCTCCTAACGTGTCCTATCCATCTAAGTCTACGAAGACTGAGCATAGAACACACCGTCACACAACCTGCACTTTCCAATACTTCAGTATTTGTGATGTTCTCTTGCCACTTAAAGCCAAGTATTCTTTGCAGACACCGCATATGAAAGCTGTTTAAACGTTTCTCTTGGTGTGAGTAAGTTGTCCAGGTTTCACTGCCATAAAGAAGAGTACTAAGGACACAGGCATGGTAGATGAGAACTTTGTTTTGGCAGTAAGCTTCCTGGTCTCCCAGACTCTTTTAGCTAACATGTTCATTGTTGTTGCTGCCTTACCAATCCTGATGTTGATTTCCTGATCTAGGGATAATTTGTTATATACACACACGCACACACACACACATACAGTCAACATAACACATCAGCATCATCGTCATAAGTTATTAGGCAATATCAATAGAATCACATATTTAACAACATACCACATCTCTGTCATTATATACATATTACAATGAAAGGGCATGCATGTTAAAGAAATCTCACAGGTTCATACATATACAGGTGATATCACAGCCATCATTGAAAGCGCATCTGAGGCCACAGACACGATCGCATACATTTATGAAACCACAGATACCTTATTAAAATATCACACATTATTTATCACTAAAATATGTGTTTCAAGACTCATTTATAGACACTGGAGAAGTGGAAACTAATATATACTTAGACTGTAACATACACAGCTGTATGTGCACACACATGTCAGAGAGTGACATGCCTGTGTGTGTGAGAGAGAGAGAGAGAGAGAGAGAGAGAGAGAGAGAGAGAGAGAGAGAGAGAGCTTCTGAGAGAGAGTGTGTGTGAGAACGAGAGTGAGTGTGTAAGAAATATAGAGAGAGTTAATGTTCTAGACTAGACGGAGGGAGAGTGTGCGAGAGAGAGAGGCAAAGAGAAAGAGATTAGTTAGAATGTGTGTGTGTGTGAGAGAGAGAGAGAGAGAGAGAGAGAGAGAGAGAGAGAGAGAGAGAGAGAGAGAGAGAATGTGTTAATGTAGGAGAGAAAGTGAGAGAGTGAGTGAGTGTGCGCTAGAGAGAGAGAGAGAGAGAGAGGGAGAATGAGAGAGTGAGTGGGTGTGCGATAGAGAGTGAATGAGAGAGCGAGTGAGTGCGAGAGTGAAAGAGTAAGAGAGAGAAAGAGTATGTGTGGTTGCGTCTGCGAAGTATAACAAAGCTCTGACAAGAGGAAAATCTAAAGTTATGCAATCCTGTGTTACCCATAATGATTGTGTATATAGGCTTGCATAAGTCGTCATTAAGGTAAGACAAGAAGAAAATCTACAGTTAGGCAATCCTGTTTTGTCCATAATGATTGTAGACATAGATTCGTTGTGGTTGAGTTGGGTCAAGAACCCATATCACAGCACTAGGGACATTCCCATAAGTGCGCAGTCCTCATCTACAACAGGTAGCGAAGAGTCCCAATAATAACGGTACTAGTAGCAGTCTATGAGTCTGTCTGGCCTTTCCTCGGAGTCCTGCGTGTAGACCAGATCCTCTGGTCACTCTCTGCAGTATCATTCTGTTCAGGTTGTGATGATTTATCTGTTCTTCTGCTAGCCTGGTTCACTGCTTTAAACCTACTCTCACTATTCCCTCGTCGTTTCTCTTCACGCCCTCTTCACTGGTTGTCGAAGATGACATCGAGCACAGAGCACGAAGTCCGTAGCTCAGGTGATGATTCTTATATTGTGGCTAAGGTACTCATTTCTAACTGTTGAACTTAGGAGCTGTTCTGGTTGGCATAACAACCTTCTTTCTGCTGGTCTTTGAACCACGGACACAAAGACAGAAGGCCATTGGACATACCACAGTGGTATTTCAGCCCAGTCTTGTTCCAGGATATGCACAATTAGTGATCTGTGACCAGTGATCATGCGAGAAGGCAAGCCATGTTCTCCCACGCTTACCGATATGACAATGGTGATTAGCAGTAACAATTTAAGTTCGTGTTAATGTTTGGGAAATGAAACTTGTGAATACATGAAATAAAATATAGTCTGCTGTGTAGATGTGTTCCTGTTCTTGAATAATTGAGATAAAAACTATGGTGTGTCTGTATAGAAATGTTCTTGTTTTTGAATAGATGTGCTCTTATAATAGCGCTTCTTTCCTTCATTGCAGATTTGATTATTATATCATTGTTGTTAATGTATCACGATGTGTGTTTCACTCAAGCATTTACACTCTCCAACATTCACAGATCCACATTTAATGTCGAGTATATTAATAACATTTAACATGTGAAGACATATATAGGATCTAGGCAAGCAATTCAATGCACACGTAATGTCCAACCAAGAAACAGCATCTTCATTACATGAGCGTCCGATCATTGTAATATTCGCCTATGGACTAACCAAACTGATGATTACGATGATGATGATGGTCTTAGCCTCATCACATACGTTAACCAATATAGATAATTCACATATTCTAACTATAACTCAATCATTATCCACTCTAACCACACGCGACATTCCAACCACATCTACTACACTAACAACCCTAACCTTATCACACACTGCAACCATGTCACACACTGCAACCATATCACACACTGCAACCATATCACATACTGTAACCATGTCACATACTGCAACCATGTCACATACTGCAACCATGTCACATACTGCAACCATGTCACATACTGCAACCATGTCACACACTGCAACCATGTCACACACTGCAACCATGTCACACACTGCAACCATGTCACACACTGTAACCATGTCACACACTGTAACCATATCACACACTGCAACCATATCACACACTGTAACCATAGCACACACTGTAACCATATCACACGCTGTAACCATGTCACATACTGCAACCATGTCACATACTGCAACCATATCACATACTGCAATCATATCACACACTGTAACCATATCACACACTGTAACCATATCACACACTGTAACCATATCAAACACTGTAACCATGTCACATACTACAACCATATCACATACTGCAATCATATCACACACTGTAACCATGTCACACACTGCAACCATGTCACATACTGCAACCATGTCACACACTGCAACCATATCACATACTGCAACCATGTCACATACTGCAATCATATCACATACTGCAACCATGTCACACACTGTAACCATGTCACACACTGTAACCATGTCACATACTGCAACCATGTCACATACTGCAACCATGTCACATACTGCAACCATATCACACACTGTAACCATATCACATACTGTAACCATGTCACATACTACAACCATATCACACACTGTAACCATATCACACACTGCAACCATATCACACACTGTAACCATATCACACACTGTAACCATGTCACATACTGTAATCATATCACACACTGCAACCATGTCACATACTGCAACCATGTCACACACTGTAACCATATCACACACTGTAACCATATCACACACTGCAACCATATCACACACTGTAACCATGTCATATACTGTAACCATATCACACACTGCAACCATGTCACACACTGCAATCATATTACATACTGTAACCATATCACACACTGCAACCATATCACACACTGCAACCATATCACACACTGCAACCATGTCACACACTGCAACCATGTCACACACTGCAACCATGTCACACACTGCAACCATGTCACATACTGCAACCATGTCACACACTGCAACCATGTCACATACTGCAACCATGTCACACACTGCAACCATGTCACATACTGCAACCATATCACACACTGCAACCATGTCACACACTGCAACCATATCACACACTGTAACCATGTCACACACTGTAACCATATCACACACTGTAACCATATCACACACTGCAACCATATCACACACTGTAACCATGTCACATACTGTAACCATATCACACACTGCAACCATATCACACACTGTAACCATGTCACAGACTGCAACCATATCACACACTGCAACCATATCACACACTGTAACCATGTCACATACTGCAACCATGTCACACACTGCAACCATATCACACACTGTAACCATGTCACACACTGTAACCATGTCACACACTGCAACCATATCACACACTGCAACCATGTCACACACTGCAACCATATCACACACTGCAACCATGTCACACACTGCAACCATGTCACACACTGCAACCATATCACACACTGCAACCATATCACACACTGTAACCATGTCACACACTGCAACCATATCACACACTGTAACCATGTCACACACTGCAACCATGTCACATACTGCAACCTTGTAACACACTGCAACCATGTCACATACTGCAACCATGTCACACACTGTAACCATGTCACACACTGTAACCATATCACACAATGCAACCATGTCACACACTGCAACCATGTCACACACTGCATCCATGTCACACAATGCAACCATATCACACACGGCAACCTATCACACACCCCAACCATATCACACACTGCAACCATATCACACACTGCAATCTATCACACACCCCAACCGTATCACACACTGCAACCATACCACACACTGTAACCATACCACACACTGCAACCATATCCCACACTGCAAACATATCACACACTGCAACCATATCACACACTGCAACCAAATCACACACTGCAACCATATCACACACTGCAACCATATCACACACTGCAACCATATCACACACTGCAACCATGTCACACACTGCAACCATACCACACACTGCAACCATATCACACACTGCAATCATATCACACACTGCAAACATATCACACACTGCAACCATATCACACACTGCAACCAAATCACACACTGCAACCATATCACACACTGCAACCATATCACACACTGCAACCATATCACACACTGCAACCATGTCACACACTGCAACCATATCACACACTGCAAACATATCACACATTGCAACCATATCACACATTGCAACCGTATCACACACTGCAACCATGTCACACATTGCAACCATATCACACACTGCAACCGTATCACACATTGCAACCGTACCACACACTGAAACCATATCACACACTGCAACCATGTCACACATTGAAACCATATCACACACTGCAACCTATCACACACCCCAATCATATCACACACTGCAACCATATCACATACTGCAACCATATCACAGACTGCAACCATGTCACACACTGCAACCATGTCACACACTGCAACCATTTCACACACTGCAACCATATCACAGACTGCAACCATGTCACACACTGCAACCATGTCACACACTGCAACCATGTCACACACTGCAACCATGTCACACACTGCAACCATGTCACACGCTGCAACCATGTCACACAGCAACCATATCACACACTGCAACCATGTCACACACTGCAACCATGTCACACGCTGCAACCATATCACACACTGCAACCATATCACAAACTGCAACCATATCACACACTGCAACCATATCACACACTGCAACCATATCACACACTGCAACCATATCACACACTGCAACCATATCACACACTGCAACCATGTCACACACTGCAACCATGTCACACACTGCAACCATGTCACACACTGCAAACATATCACACACTGCAACCATGTCACACACTGCAACCATATCACACACTGCAATCATATCACACACTGTAACCATGTCACACACTGCAACCATATCACACACTGCAACCATATCACACACTGCAACCATGTCACACACTGCAACCATATCACACACTGCAAACATATCACACATTGCAACCGTATCACACATTGCAACCGTATCACACAATGCAACCATGTCACACATTGCAACCATATCACACACTGCAACCGTATCACACATTGCAACCGTATCACACACTGCAACCATGTCACACATTGAAACCATATCACACACTGCAACCTATCACACACCCCAATCATATCACACACTGCAACCATATCACATACTGCAACCATATCACAGACTGCAACCATGTCCACATTGCAACCATGTCACACACTGCAACCATGTCACACACTGCAACCATATCACAGACTGCAACCATGACATACACTGCAACCATGTCACACACTGCAACCATATCACACACTGCAACCATGTCACACACTGCAACCATGTCACACACTGCAACCATGTCACACAGCAACCATATCACACACTGCAACCATGTCACACACTGCAACCATGTCACACACTGCAACCATATCACACACTGCAACCATATCACACACTGCAACCATATCACACACTGCAACCATATCACACACTGCAACCATATCACACACTGCAACCATATCACACACTGCAACCATGTCACACACTGCAACCATGTCACACACTGCAACCATGTCACACACTGCAAACATATCACACACTGCAACCATATCACACACTGCAACCTTGTCACACACTGCAACCATATCACACACTGCAATCATATCACACACTGCAACCATATCACACACTGCAACCATATCACACACTGCAATCATATCACACACTGCAATCATATCACACACTGCAACCATGTCACACACTGCAACCATATCACACACTGCAACCATATCACACACTGCAACCATGTCACACACTGCAACCATGTCACACACTGCAACCATATCACACACTGCAACCATATTACACACTGCAACCATATCACACACTGCAACCATATCACGCACTGCATTCATATCACACACTGCAACCATATCACACACTGCAACCATGTCACACACTGCAACCATGTCACACACTGCAACCATATCACACACAGCAACCATGTCACACACTGCAACCATATCACACTCTGCAACCATGTCACACACTGCAACCATATCACACACTGCAACCATGTCACACACTGCAACCATATCACACACTGCAACCATGTCACACACTGCAACCATGTCACACACTGCAATCATATCACACACTGCAACCATGTCACACACTGCAACCATATCACATACTGCAATCATATCACACACTGCAACCTTGTCACACATTGCAACCATATCACACACTGCAACCATATCACACAGTGCAACCATGTCACACACTGCAACCATGTCACACACTGCAACCATATCACACACTGCAACCATGTCACACACTGCAACCATATCACACACTGCAACCATATCACACACTGCAAACATATCACACACTGCAACCATGTCACACACTGCAACCATATCACAGACTGCAATCATATCACACACTGCAACCATATCACACACTGCAAACATATCACACACGGCAACCATGTCACACACTGCAACCATGTCACACACTGCAACCATATCACACACTGCAACCATGTCACACACTGCAACCATATCACACACTGCAACCATGTCACACACTGCAACCATACCACACACTGCAACCATATCACACACTGCAATCATATCACACACTGCAAACATATCACACACTGCAACCATATCACACACTGCAACCAAATCACACACTGCAACCATATCACACACTGCAACCATATCACACACTGCAACCATATCACACACTGCAACCATGTCACACACTGCAACCATATCACACACTGCAAACATATCACACATTGCAACCATATCACACATTGCAACCGTATCACACACTGCAACCATGTCACACATTGCAACCATATCACACACTGCAACCGTATCACACATTGCAACCGTACCACACACTGAAACCATATCACACACTGCAACCATGTCACACATTGAAACCATATCACACACTGCAACCTATCACACACCCCAATCATATCACACACTGCAACCATATCACATACTGCAACCATATCACAGACTGCAACCATGTCACACACTGCAACCATGTCACACACTGCAACCATTTCACACACTGCAACCATATCACAGACTGCAACCATGTCACACACTGCAACCATGTCACACACTGCAACCATGTCACACACTGCAACCATGTCACACACTGCAACCATGTCACACACTGCAACCATGTCACACAGCAACCATATCACACACTGCAACCATGTCACACACTGCAACCATGTCACACGCTGCAACCATATCACACACTGCAACCATATCACAAACTGCAACCATATCACACACTGCAACCATATCACACACTGCAACCATATCACACACTGCAACCATATCACACACTGCAACCATATCACACACTGCAACCATGTCACACACTGCAACCATGTCACACACTGCAACCATGTCACACACTGCAAACATATCACACACTGCAACCATGTCACACACTGCAACCATATCACACACTGCAATCATATCACACACTGTAACCATGTCACACACTGCAACCATATCACACACTGCAACCATATCACACACTGCAACCATGTCACACACTGCAACCATATCACACACTGCAAACATATCACACATTGCAACCGTATCACACATTGCAACCGTATCACACAATGCAACCATGTCACACATTGCAACCATATCACACACTGCAACCGTATCACACATTGCAACCGTATCACACACTGCAACCATGTCACACATTGAAACCATATCACACACTGCAACCTATCACACACCCCAATCATATCACACACTGCAACCATATCACATACTGCAACCATATCACAGACTGCAACCATGTCCACATTGCAACCATGTCACACACTGCAACCATGTCACACACTGCAACCATATCACAGACTGCAACCATGACATACACTGCAACCATGTCACACACTGCAACCATATCACACACTGCAACCATGTCACACACTGCAACCATGTCACACACTGCAACCATGTCACACAGCAACCATATCACACACTGCAACCATGTCACACACTGCAACCATGTCACACACTGCAACCATATCACACACTGCAACCATATCACACACTGCAACCATATCACACACTGCAACCATATCACACACTGCAACCATATCACACACTGCAACCATATCACACACTGCAACCATGTCACACACTGCAACCATGTCACACACTGCAACCATGTCACACACTGCAAACATATCACACACTGCAACCATATCACACACTGCAACCTTGTCACACACTGCAACCATATCACACACTGCAATCATATCACACACTGCAACCATATCACACACTGCAACCATATCACACACTGCAATCATATCACACACTGCAATCATATCACACACTGCAACCATGTCACACACTGCAACCATATCACACACTGCAACCATATCACACACTGCAACCATGTCACACACTGCAACCATGTCACACACTGCAACCATATCACACACTGCAACCATATTACACACTGCAACCATATCACACACTGCAACCATATCACGCACTGCATTCATATCACACACTGCAACCATATCACACACTGCAACCATGTCACACACTGCAACCATGTCACACACTGCAACCATATCACACACAGCAACCATGTCACACACTGCAACCATATCACACTCTGCAACCATGTCACACACTGCAACCATATCACACACTGCAACCATGTCACACACTGCAACCATATCACACACTGCAACCATGTCACACACTGCAACCATGTCACACACTGCAATCATATCACACACTGCAACCATGTCACACACTGCAACCATATCACATACTGCAATCATATCACACACTGCAACCTTGTCACACATTGCAACCATATCACACACTGCAACCATATCACACAGTGCAACCATGTCACACACTGCAACCATGTCACACACTGCAACCATATCACACACTGCAACCATGTCACACACTGCAACCATATCACACACTGCAACCATATCACACACTGCAAACATATCACACACTGCAACCATGTCACACACTGCAACCATATCACAGACTGCAATCATATCACACACTGCAACCATATCACACACTGCAAACATATCACACACGGCAACCATGTCACACACTGCAACCATGTCACACACTGCAACCATGTCACACACTGCAACCATGTCACACACTGCAACCATGTCACAGACTGCAACCATATCACACACTGCAACCATATCACACACCCTTACCATATCACACACTGCAACCATGTCACAGACTGCAACCATGTCACACACTGCAACCATGTCACACACTGCAACCATGTCACACACTGCAAACATATCACACTCTGCAACCATGTCACACACTGCAAACGTATCACACACTGAGACCATGTCACACACTGCAAGCATGTCACACACTGCAATCATATCACACACTGCAACCATATCACACACTGCAACCATATCATAGACTGCAACCATGTCACACACTGCAACCATGTCACACACTGCAACCATGTCACACACTACAACCATGTCACACACTGCAACCATGTCACACACTGCCACCATGTCACACACTGCCACCATATCACACACTGCAACCATATCACAGACTGCAACAATGTCACAGACTGCAACCATATCACACACTGCAACCATATCACACACCCCTACCATATCACACACTGCAACCATGTCACAGTCTGCAACCATGTCACAGACTGCAACCATGTCACACACTGCAACCATGTCACACACTGCAACCATGTCACACTCTGCAACCATGTCACACACTGCAAACATGTCACACACTGCAAACATATCACACACTGAGACCATGTCACACACTGCAACCATGTCACACTCTGCAACCATGTCACACACTGCAACCATGTCACACACTGCAACCATGTCACACACTGCAAACATATCACACTCTGCAACCATATCACATACTGCAACCATATCACACACTGCAAACATATCACACTTTGCAACCATGTCACACACTGCAACCATGTCACACACTGCAACCATATCACACACTGCAACCATGTCACACACTGCAACCGTATCACACACTGCAACCATGTCACACATTGCAACCATATCACACACTGCAACCGTATCACACATTGCAACCGTATCACACACTGAAACCATATCACACACTGCAACCATGTCACACATTGAAACCATATCACACACTGCAACCTATCACACACCTTAATCATATCACACACTGCAACCATATCACATACTGCAACCATATCACAGACTGCAACCATGTCACACACTGCAACCATGTCACACTCTGCAACCATGTCACACACTGCAACCATGTCACACACTGCAACCATGTCACACACTGCAAACATATCACACTCTGCAACCATATCACATACTGCAACCATATCACACACTGCAAACATATCACACTTTGCAACCATGTCACACACTGCAACCATGTCACACACTGCAACCATATCACACACTGCAACCATGTCACACACTGCAACCGTATCACACACTGCAACCATGTCACACATTGCAACCATATCACACACTGCAACCGTATCACACATTGCAACCGTATCACACACTGAAACCATATCACACACTGCAACCATGTCACACATTGAAACCATATCACACACTGCAACCTATCACACACCTTAATCATATCACACACTGCAACCATATCACATACTGCAACCATATCACAGACTGCAACCATGTCACACACTGCAACCATGTCACACACTGCAACCATTTCACACACTGCAACCATATCACAGACTGCAACCATGTCACACACTGCAACCATGTCACACACTGCAACCATGTCACACACTGCAACCATGTCACACACTGCAACCATGTCACACACTGCAACCATGTCACACAGCAACCATATCACACACTGCAACCATGTCACACACTGCAACCATGTCACACGCTGCAACCATATCACACACTGCAACCATATCACAAACTGCAACCATATCACACACTGCAACCATATCACACACTGCAACCATATCACACACTGCAACCATATCACACACTGCAACCATATCACACACTGCAACCATGTCACACACTGCAACCATGTCACACACTGCAACCATGTCACACACTGCAAACATATCACACACTGCAACCATGTCACACACTGCAACCATATCACACACTGCAACCATATCACACACTGTAACCATGTCACACACTGCAACCATATCACACACTGCAACCATATCACACACTGCAACCATGTCACACACTGCAACCATATCACACACTGCAAACATATCACACATTGCAACCGTATCACACATTGCAACGGTATCACACACTGCAACCATGTCACACATTGCAACCATATCACACACTGCATCCGTATCACACATTGCAACCGTATCACACACTGCAACCATGTCACACATTGAAACCATATCACACACTGCAACCTATCACACACCCCAATCATATCACACACTGCAACCATATCACATACTGCAACCATATCACAGACTGCAACCATGTCCACATTGCAACCATGTCACACACTGCAACCATGTCACACACTGCAACCATATCACAGACTGCAACCATGTCACACACTGCAACCATGTCACACACTGCAACCATATCACACACTGCAACCATGTCACACACTGCAACCATGTCACACACTGCAACCATGTCACACAGCAACCATATCACACACTGCAACCATGTCACACACTGCAACCATGTCACACACTGCAACCATATCACACACTGCAACCATATCACACACTGCAACCATATCACACACTGCAACCATATCACACACTGCAACCATATCACACACTGCAACCATATCACACACTGCAACCATGTCACACACTGCAACCATGTCACACACTGCAACCATGTCACACACTGCAAACATATCACACACTGCAACCATATCACACACTGCAACCTTGTCACACTCTGCACCCATATCACACACTGCAATCATATCACACACTGCAACCATATCACACACTGCAACCATATCACACACTGCAATCATATCACACACTGCAATCATATCACACACTGCAACCATATCACACACTGCAACCATATCACACACTGCAACCATGTCACACACTGCAACCATGTCACACACTGCAACCATATCACACACTGCAACCATATTACACACTGCAACCATATCACACACTGCAACCATATCACGCACTGCATTCATATCACACACTGCAACCATATCACACACTGCAACCATGTCACACACTGCAACCATGTCACACACTGCAACCATATCACACACAGCAACCATGTCACACACTGCAACCATATCACACTCTGCAACCATGTCACACACTGCAACCATATCACACACTGCAACCATGTCACACACTGCAACCATATCACACACTGCAACCATGTCACACACTGCAACCATGTCACACACTGCAATCATAACACACACTGCAACCATGTCACACACTGCAACCATATCACATACTGCAATCATATCACACACTGCAACCTTGTCACACATTGCAACCATATCACACACTGCAACCATATCACACAGTGCAACCATGTCACACACTGCAACCATGTCACACACTGCAACCATATCACACACTGCAACCATGTCACACACTGCAACCATATCACACACTGCAACCATATCACACACTGCAAACATATCACACACTGCAACCATGTCACACACTGCAACCATATCACACACTGCAATCATATCACACACTGCAACCATATCACACACTGCAAACATATCACACACTGCAACCATGTCACACACTGCAACCATGTCACACACTGCAACCATGTCACACACTGCAACCATGTCACAGACTGCAACCATGTCACAGACTGCAACCATATCACACACTGCAACCATATCACACACCCTTACCATATCACACACTGCAACCATGTCACAGACTGCAACCATGTCACACACTGCAACCATGTCACACACTGCAACCATGTCACACACTGCAAACATATCACACTCTGCAACCATGTCACACACTGCAAACGTATCACACACTGAGACCATGTCACACACTGCAACCATGTCACACACTGCAACCATATCACACACTGCAACCATATCACACACTGCAACCATATCACAGACTGCAACCATGTCACACACTGCAACCACTTCACACACTGCAACCATATCACACACTGAAACCATATCATACACTGCAAACTTGTCACACATTGCAACCATGTCACACACTGCAACCATGTCACACACTGCAACCATGTCACACACTGCAACCATGTCACACACTGCAACCATGTCACACACTGCAACCATATCACACACTGCAACCATGTCACACACTGCAACCATATCACACACTGCAACCATATCACACACTGCAAACATATCACACACTGCAACCATGTCACACACTGCAACCATATCACACACTGCAACCATATCACACACTGCAACCATATCACACACTGCAAACATATCACACACTGCAACCATGTCACACACTGCAACCATGTCACACACTGCAACCATGTCACACACTGCAACCATGTCACACACTGCAACCATGTCACACACTGCAACCATGTCACACACTGCAACCATGTCACACACTGCCACCATGTCACACACTGCCACCATATCACACACTGCAACCATATCACAGACTGCAACAATGTCACAGACTGCAACCATATCACACATTGCAACCATATCACACACCCCTACCATATCACACACTGCAACCATGTCACAGACTTCAACCATGTCACAGACTGCAACCATGTCACACACTGCAACCATGTCACACACTGCAACCATGTCACACTCTGCAACCATGTCACACACTGCAAACATGTCACACACTGCAAACATATCACACACTGAGACCATGTCACACACTGCAACCATGTCACACACTGCAACCATATCACACACTGCAACCATATCACACACTGCACCCATATCACAGACTGCAACCACTTCACACACTGCAACCATATCACACACTGAAACCATATCATACACTGCAACCTTGTCACACATTGCAACCATATCACACACTGCAACCATGTCACACATTGCAACCATGTCACACACTGCAACCATGTCACACACTGCAACCATGTCACACACTGCAACCATGTCACACACTGCAAACATATCACACTCTGCAACCATATCACACACTGCAACCATATAACACACTGCAAACATATCACACTTTGCAACCATGTCACACACTGCAACCATGTCACACACTGCAACCATATCACACACTGCAACAATATCACACTCTGCAACCATGTCACCCACTGCAACCATGTCACACTCTGCAACCATGTCACACACTGCAACCATGTCACACACTGCAACCATGTCACACACTGCAACCATATCACACACTTCAACCATGTTTCATACAACACGCACTCTACATCATATACTCTAATCAAATCTCATACATTAGCTCTTTTTTCACATCTGATTCTGTAACCAGACCGCATACACTAACCACTCTAATAACATACACTTTAATTACATCTCTTACACTAACCACTCTAATACATATACTTTAGCCAAATGTCATGCACTTTCACCTCATTCAATCTATTTGTACTTTAAACATTAACATCTCTAACCACATGTACTCTAATTATATTTCATACACTAACCACTCTATTAACATCATATACGTAAACCATATCTCATACACTAACCACATCTTACACATTATCACATATTAAAGGATATCCGCACATTACACAATAGATACTCTAAGTGTATTTATTACTTTCACTCGTGTCATTCTTCAGCCATGTTAACACCTCGTTGTCATAAGTTAGCTGCACTCCGGAAATGTCATTGTAATATCATAGTTACATAACACATCTGAATTTAAAACATTAAATACATCAAATCAAGTGTTTTACAGATATGTGACATCGAGAAACAGGGCTACACTGCTATGTGTATGATATTTATTTATGACGAGTAATGGGTGATGTCATCAATACAGAATTGACGTATTCTCTGAACAATATGATTGTTTAGTCTATCGTCCCAGGTCTTACAGTTAACGGTAGATATATTAGCAAAGATAGTTGGCTGACATGCCTGGGTATCACTTTCAACTGAAGCCTGTCGTTTAGAGAGCATGAGGAAAGAGTTGTTGTGAAATCTAAGAAGGTGACTTGGTGACAGAAGATTATGGCAGCAATGGACATGGAGCAAAGGATGGTGTTCATACTCTATTAACATCTGATGATCTTAGTAAATGGTTATGGATTGAGGCTGCCAGCAATGTCAAAGAATTAGCCTGAGAAGCTATGGCGCATACAGAATGAAACTGTGCGAGTGATCGTAGACTGCACATCCAGAGATGTCAGAGATGTACATCTGTGCTAGTAAGGGTAACCTCTTTTAGCAGCTGTTGGACATTTAAGTAGCACGCCCAGTTTTTCTAAGCCGACTAGCATATTACATAGGAAGTGTGTCATAATCTATAGCTAGTATCTCATATTAAATAGCGAATGTGACATTTCATAATTTACCGACATTGCCATATCCCATATGAGGAAATCCTATACTTTATAACGAGAAATGTCACATGTTATAAAGACATTGTCATAAATACAATATGGGAAATGGCATACTCCATAATGACAATGTCCAATTATAGAGGGATCATGTTAAGAACTGTACAAAACATAGGCTTGCTGACAACATTTACATTCAAGGCGTTCATATTTACAAATAAATAATCATAATAGCAAGTAAATAATTTATCAGTGTGAGAGAATATTACAAGGATGGAAATGGGATGAGACAAAGAGGGCTATATACAGTACTTGAGCGAATATTACAAGGATAGCAACAGATGAGGCAAAGAAGGTTATATACAGTAAATGAGATAATATTACAAGGGTACAAATGGGATGAGATAAAGAGAAATATACAGAACATGGGCATTATAGGGACACCCACAGGTAATTGCACATAGTTACACGGTCACATATACAATCATTCAGTCAATCAATCATTTATACATAGCTGCTAGCTTTCTGTCTGCCTACGTTTATTACTGGTTTGTTTGTCTGTCTGTTATTCTGTCTGGTTTGTCTGTCTGCTTGTGGGTCTATATGTCTGTCTGTTTGTTTGTCTTTCTTTGTGTCTCTGTTATTTGCCTTTTATTTATTTCCATTATCTAGCTTCTGTATTTATCGTTCTCCATCTGAACAGGGCCGAAATGGAGATGTCGTATTTCTGTCCAGGGCCGAAATGGAGATGTCGTATTTCTGTCCAGGGCCGAAATGGAGATGTCGTATTTCTGTCTAGCGTGTTTAACATCAAACATCCCACGCACACGCACACCCTCACACAGATTCAGAAACGCGCATCCACGCAGCATCCTCCACACGGAGGGATCAAACTCCAAACATCCTTGTCAACATGCGGGATTATCATAACACAAGTGCTAACTGACAAACACGGCAGGAACTCCTGGCCATGAGTCCATCACCTGCCCCATGCTCATGTCTTACTTCTACGGTTTATGTAGTCCACGAGTGACCAGGCAGAGATAGCATGACCAATCCTAGCAGGCCATCGTTAGATTCCGTGATCACGTCAAAAATCAGCCATATTCTGGGGATTGATGGTACTAGATGCTGGATGAACCAGAACTGTTAGAGTCAATGCGTCGCTCACTCACAAATCTGGTTCTGTGACGTCACTATGAACACTTTAAATGAGAAAGGCTATGGAGTGGAACTTACAGGCTCCATGTCCCTGTCCGAAGTTTTCTCTAGAAACTTCCCGGCAGCGGGAGATTGGGCGGTCAAAGACAGGCTCCATGCTCAGAACCTTTACAATGGTTAGAACATGTTCCATGGTCAGTACACATCCCACGGACACGCCATTTACCATAGTAACAATATTATTTGTAGTCAGACTATGTTTCACGGTGATAACAGTTTATCTTACATAAAAACAAGCGTCACACTCAGTGCCTCCAGCGTTCAGACACAAGATATAATAGACTTTTGGTCAGTGTGTCTTCTACTACCAATACTTCAAGAAAGCCCACACAAAAATGTATCAGCTGTGTAGTCTTCATGACAAATTGTTTTCAGATACACAGATGGCGTCTATGACTGATCTTATCTGGCTACCGAATTTCGGGGGTCATTAAACTATTGTCAGTTTTCTAAGATGGGAGCAAGAACAATAAGCTCTTAGGCTCTGGATGGCTCTTGTCAGTTTAGTTCTAGAAGTTTCTCGCATGATCAAGCAAATCCGTAGCCTGTCTATTAGTGACAGATAGCTGAAGATAGTTGGTCGTGAGGTTATCATACTTTTTTCTATCAGCAAATTGACGCGTCGATTAGATTTCTTGGATGGATTTATGTGTGTGAATAAGAATGTAAGGTTAACCACAGGCTAAATAACCACTTCACATCTACTGTGTCAGAACATAATCAGGAGTGAAGATCAGCTTCCTTCCCATCTCCAGGGCTGTACTGATGAGAAAAACATCCTGCAGCCACAAAGAAGTGAAACTAAACTACTGTCCAGGAATCAAACGCACTAAGCATAGAGGCACCAACTCCATGTAGTAGTTCACTGACCACCTGATCTCTCCCATAACATAGATGGTTGTCGGGGTACTATCCTCGTTGAGTATGTGGTCTGCCGAGACTAATTTCGAAGCCCACAGTGCAAGAACACTTCTACGGGCACAAAACACCATGCACCATGTGGACATTCTCTTGTGGCTAGGACTTGAGTTTGGCCATAGACATTTACTCATCTCCCGTGGCCAGCATAACCGCTGGCACCAAACGCTTCCCTATGGCTCAGTTCCTGCACTACGATGGTATACCAGGATCTAGACATTGCGAATCACAGTGTTCACAGCGCACAGACAGTAAACACATGATATTCCAGATGCCGCCAGGAGCGTCAATCTCCCAGCTGGTCCTAAAATGCAACGACTTGGTGTCCATGATATACTCGTCTTTGGAGGAATCCATAGAGTCGTCGTCTTAAAATGGATACGTTCTTGGACTGAAATGGTGAAATAAACAAATTATGTAAAAATGTGTATATAGGAGAGAGAGAGAGAGAGAGAGAGAGAGAGAGAGAGAGAGAGAGAGAGAGAGAGAGAGAGAGAGAGAGAGAGAGAGAGAGAAATCAAATCAAATCAAATCAAATCAAATCAACTTTATTAGGGTCACAAATTGGGCGCGCAGGCCCGTCTTACATTCGGCCCTTCCAATCACTCGTCTTTCGTTCATCAAGAGCATTATACATTTACATAGGAAGAAAAATAAACATTGTGAGATGAATGTTGTAAACATAAACAAGGCTAAACATGGAGAAAAATGTGTACATAAAAAGTATGTGACGTAAAAGTAGTGATGCCAGCGCGTCCCACACACACACACACACACACACACACACACCACACACACTCTCTCTCTCTCATTCACTCTCACTCATTCACTCACACACACACACTCTCACACATTCACTCTCCCGCTCACTCATTCACTCTCCCGTTCACTCATTCACTCTCCCGCTCACTCATTCACTCTCCCGCTCACTCATTCACTCTCACGCTCACTCATTCTGTCTCTCACGCTCACTCATTCACTCTCCCGCTCACTCATTCACTCTCCCGTTCAATCATTCACTCTCCCGTTCAATCATTCACTCTCACTCATTCACTCTCACTCATTCACTCTCACGCTCACTCATTCACTGTCCCGCTCACTCATTCACTCTGCCGCTCACTCATTCACTCTCACGCTCACTCATTCACTCTCCCGCTCAACCATTCACTCTCCCGCTCACTCATTCACTCTCACTAATTCACTCTCCCGCTCACTCATTCACTCTTCCGCTCACTCATTCACTCTCCCGCTCACTCATTCACTCTCCCGCTCACTCATTCACTCTCACGCTCACTCATTCACTCTCACGCTCACTCATTCACTCTCACGCTCACTCATTCACTCTCACTCATTCTGTCTCTCATTCACACTCACTCACTCTCTCACTCAAACTACAGTAATGAACATAAGTTTAGATTATACATGATAAAATCAAATGGTATTTAACTTATAATATGACAGATGAGAATACACAAACATATGGATTCGCGTGTTACATAACATGCGTGTTACATGACATGCATCTGCTCAGCTCTCTCTCTCTCTCTCTCTCACTCTCTCTCACTCTCTCTCTCTCTCTCTCTGTATTCTTTCATATACACACACTCACACGCATGCGTACGCTCACACACACACTCTCTCTCTTTCTCTCTCATTCACTCTCACTCTCACTAATTCACTCTCCCGCTCACTCATTCACTCTCACGCTCACTCATTCACTCTCACGCTCACTCATTCGCTCTCACGCTCACTCATTCACTCTCCCGCTCACTCATTCACTCTCCCGCTCACTCATTCACTCTGACGCTCACTCATTCACTCTCACTCATTCACTCTCCCGCTCACTCATTCATTCTCCCGCTCACTCATTCACTCTCCCGCTCACTCATTCACTCTCACTCATTCTGTCTCTCCCGCTCACTCATTCACTCTCCCGCTCACTCATTCACTCTCCCGCTCACTCATTCACTCTCCCGCTCACTCATTCACTCTCCCGTTCAATCATTCACTCTCACTCATTCACTCTCACGCTCACTCATTCACTCTCACGCTCACTCATTCACTGTCCCGCTCAATCATTCACTCTGCCGCTCACTCATTCACTCTCACACTCACTCATTTACTCTCACGCTCACTCATTCACTCTCACGCTCAATCATTCACTCTCCCGCTCACTGATTCACTCTCACGCTCACTCATTCAATCTCACGCTCACTCATTCCTTCTCACGCTCACTCATTCACTCTCACGCTCACTCATTCACTCTCACTCATTCACTCTCACGCTCACTCATTCACTCTCACGCTCACTCATTCACTCTCCCGCTCAATCATTTACTCTCCCGCTAACTCTCACGCTCACTCATTCACTCTCCCGCTCACTCATTCACTCTCCCGCTCACTCATTCACTCTCCCGCTCACTCATTCACTCTCACGCTCACTCATTCACTCTCACTTATTCACTCTCACTCATTCACTCACACACAGAGACACTCTCACTCATTCACTCTCCCGCTCACTCATTCGCTCTCACGCCCACTCATTCACTCTCCCGCTCACTCATTCACCCTCACGCTCACTCATTCACTCTCATTCATTCACTCTCCCGCTCACTCATTCACTCTCACTCATTCACTCTCCCGCTCACTCATCTCAGAGAGAGAGAGAGAGAGAGAGATTGAGAGAGAGAGAGAGAGAGAGAGAGAGAGAGAGAGAGAGAGAGAGAGAGAGAACGAACGAACGAACGGACTTATTTTCAAAGGGTAACAAATTGGGCACGCAGGCCCGCCTTACATTCGGCCCTTCCAATAATTCATCTTTCGTTCATCAATAGTGCATAGGAAAAACATTGTCAAATGAATTTTGTAAACATAAACACTTCATATTACCATGTTATGAGACACATCGACCACCCACTCACACATCCCCCATTCACCACACATCCCCCACCCAACCACACACACACACCCCCCACAGGCACACATACATTCCCCCCCCCCATCCACCACATCCGCACACCTACACATCTCTCCACCCACACACACTCCCACCAACCACACATCCCATCCACCCACACCCCAAGCATACATACATTTCCCAACCCACACATCCCCCACCCACACACATATCCCCACCCACTCACATATACTCCACCCGTCCCATTACCCACCAACAATCACCCACACACATATCATCCTCCACTCACACACACATCCAACCACCCAGGCAAACACACATCCCTCAACCACACATCCCCCACGCACACACACATCTCCCCGCCATCTCACATATCCCGCATCTACCCACACACAAATTCCGCACCCACCCACATAATCTCACATCTCCCCCAGCACACTCACAGATCCCGGGCCCACCCATACAAACATCCTCCACCATCTCCTAACCTACACACACTCACCCATCCACATATTCTCTACCCATCCACACATTCTCCACCCACTCATCCCGCAACCAAACATCTCTTAACCACACATCCATTAAACACACAACCTTACCCATATTGAATCACCCACCCACACATCCTCTACTCGCCCACCCATCCCCCATCCACACATCCCTTAACCACACACCCCTACCCATATACACACACATCTCCACCCACATACACTTCTCCCCACTCATACACATATCCCTCACACACATCCCCACCCACCAACACATCCCCCATTTACAAACATACACTTCCCATCCACACAAACCCAACCCACACACACACATCCCCCACCCATACACCCATCCCCCTCACACATCCCTCAACACACGTACTTATCCCCCAACCACTAACACCCACACATCCCTCACCCACTCATCAACACATACATCTCCCATCTACCCACCTACACTCACACACCCCAACCACCCATCCAAACACACATCCCCCACCCTCACACACATCAACACTCACCCGCACACCAACACCCAACCACAACCACAACCCCACCCACCCATACACACATCCTTTATCCACACCCATCCTCCCTCCCACACAACACCACACCCACACACATCCCCAAGACACATCCCTCACCCTCACACACATCTCCTACACATCTCCTACCCACACACATCCCCCATCTACAATAACCCTTACCACCAACACATACATCCTCCGTCCAGCCACACACACCTTAACCCACCAAGACACATCCCCCTCCCACACACACACACACCCACATCCATCATCCACACCCATCATACACTCATCCCCCAACCCACACACATCCCCCACACCCCCACAAAAATCCACGCAAACATCCCACACCCACACACATTCCTCACCCACACACACACACACATCACCACACCCACAACCACACCAACCTGCACACATCTCGCACCCACCACACATCCCCCACACCCACATCCGCCACACCCACATCTCTCCACCCACATATATATCCCCCACCCATCCCATAACCCACCAACAATCATCCACCCACATATCCTCCTCCACCCACTCACACACAACAGCCTGGAGAGAGAGAGAGAGAGAGAGAGACAGAGACAGAGACAGAGACAGAGAGAGAGACAGAGAGAGAGAGAGAGAGAGAGAGAGAGAGAGAGCGTAATAGTGATTAAAAAGGGATCACAAACACCCAGTAGAGAGTGCAGTCACTTGAGAAGCAAACAGGATTTCAAGAGCTGTGAAAAAAGGCAGGACAGAACAACCACTGTAGGAGATCCTCCTCCTTGAACGTCAAGCATTCTTTGCACACACTGTCAAAGAACCAAAATAGGCCTTAGCCATCTTAGAACTCACGGCTCCATACTGTCAACCCCACTGGATGAAATGAATGGTCATCATCTTTCTTGTTGGACAAACAACATAATTTCTTTACCAGTTTTGTAGTTCTTTGTTCACATAATTTCTTTACCAATGTTGTAGTTCTGTGTTCACGTAATTTCGATACCAGTGTTGATGTTTTGTGTTCGCATAATTTCTTTACTAATGTTGTATTTCTGTGTTCACATAATTTCTTTACTAATGTTGTAGTTCTATGTTCAATTAGGTATCCTACCAATGTTGTAGTTCTATGTTCACACAATTTCTTTACCAATGTTGTAGTTGTGTGTTCGCATAATTTCTTTACTACTTTTATAATCCTATGTCCACATAATTTCTTTACCAATGTTGTGGTTCTATGTTCACATATGTTTCCTACCAATGTTGTAGTCTTGTGTTGGCATAATTTCATTACCAGTGTTTAGTTTTGTGTTCACCCAATTTCTTTACCAATGTTTTAGTTCTATGTGTAATGCGTTTTCCTACCAATTTTTGTTTTATGTTCACCATGATTTCTCTGACTGCTCTAAATTTTCAGGCATGTGTAAAGAACTTTGAAGCCATTGCTGTCTTGTTTGGCAGTGACCTTACTGATCGATGGCTGTAGGCACTGTCTGTATGAAGAGAAGCTGCACTTATCGTCGCCAACCTGAGACCATAAACTGCCTGTACACTTCTCGGGAACTCAAACCGCCACATGTTGTCGTAGTTTCATGTTATCTGGTTAGGAGGAAAGTGACTGAGGCGGGGGGGGGGGGATAGAGAGAGAGAAACGGGGAGGGGGGGGGGGGCTAAACGGGTACCCCGTCTTCCTGAAAGGTATTCTGCAGGGTAGCCCAGGGAACGAGATGCCTTAAGTCTCCTTGGATAAGGAGTACCTCCTTCCCTGCCACCCCATGACGAGTAGACTTTTTTCCCCCGCATATCCTATTACAGGACATCGCTGTCAACACCAGCATGTTAATGCTGTTGTTGATTTCTTGGCAAGATTACGCTCAGTAGTTTCTCATTGCTTTCTGAGCGGCCGGCTCACATATCGCGTAAGTAACCGGCGCGGCGATAACCGCTACAGATGAGATAGACAATATATAAATGGGATAGACAACACAGAGATGAGATAGACAATATAGAGATTGGATAAACTATATAGACATGTGATAGACAATATAGAGATTGGTGGGGGGGGGGGGGGGGGAAGAGACAACCCTTTCCAAAAAGTTTCTAGCTGACCTTGTCAGCGAGGCAGTGCCGTCATGTGGAGGAGGTTAATTCAAATTCCTCTGTGTCATCAGTTTCCAGTTGCTCATTGACTAGCGCGACCCGTTATCTCTACTGGTTTTCCTTTGCTTTTATTGGTGTAACTCATGTCTGTAGACAGACTAGTGGCTAAGCTATAATGGCTACTATTAGCACTTATAAAGAAGGATAGATGATTATGGGAATAATGCTCTAAAAGGTGCATAGAGAATGTGTAAGGAAAGGTGTAAAGACAGGTGTAAAGACAGGTGTAAAGAAAGGTGTAAAGAAAGGTGCATATAGCAAGTGTACAGAAAGGTTTATAGAAAAGGTCTACAAATAGGTGTAAAGGTATGTGTACAGAAAGGTGTAAAGAAGCAACTATAGACCAGTCATTAATGTATACACATGATTAACAATTATGAAAAGAACAACTTACCAGCCCCACCACCTGTAACCACATGGCGGGCAGATGTTCTGTGGGTAATCGCAGGTTCCGGTGTCCGGGTTGAAGAAGATCCCACCATCAGCCTCGGTACAGCGGCGTAAACTGAGGAACTCACCCTGAGAGCACTCGTAGAAGAAGCTGCAACCACGAGCCAGGGCGGGGTAGCGTCCATCGGGTTTATCGCTGCACACGGTCGAGCTGCCGCACGGGGGAGGGGTGAACTCAGGCAAGTCACAGCGACCTGCAGAATGGTCAGTAGAGTCTTGTATACAACATATACATTAACCAACAACATATACATTAACCAATATCATATACATTAACCAACAACATATACATTAACCAACATCATATACATAAACCAACAACATATACATTAACCAACATCATATACATTAAACAACAATATATACATTAACAAACATCATATACATTAACCAACAATATATACATTAACCAACAATAAATACATTAACCAACATCACACACATTAACCAACATCATATACATTGACCAACAACATATACATTAACCAACAATATATACATTAACCAACATCATATACATTAAACAGAAATATATATATTGACCGAAGAACTAGAACCAGATACACTAAAAGAAGAAATTATAGAAGCCATCAGATTAGCCCCATTGAACAAATCACCGGGACATAATGAAATACCAAATGAACTAATTAAAGCAGCAAGAGAAGTAGGAACAGCTTGGCTACATAGACTATTCAACCATGTTTGGGTAGAACAACAGACACCACGAGACTGGGGAAACGCCATAATTATCCCAATTTGGAAAAACAAAGGCAGCAAAAGACATTGCACACAATACAGAGGCATTTCACTGTTGAGTCATACTGGGAAAATATTTTGCAAAATTCTTGAAAAAAGATTACGAACTACTTTAGAACCCCAGCTAAGCGAAACACAGCTTGGATTTAGGAAAAACAAAGGATGCACAGATGCCATTTTTGCTCTTAGACAACTTGTAGAAAAATCAATCGAATTCAATGAAACACTCTACTTAGCCTTTGTCGACTAAGAAAAGGCATTCGATAGAGTAGATAGAAACAAGCTGTGGGAAACCGTTAAACAATATGGAGTGAGTACACATCTAACAAACCTATGTAGAAGTTTATACAACAACAGTGAATGCATAGTGAAAGCAACTGGAGGACACTCAGAACCCTTCACCATAAGATCTGGAGGACGACAAGGTTGTGTCCTGTCTCCTCTCTTGTTCATAACATATATAGACAACTTATGTAAAGAAACCAGCCAAGCAGAGACAGCAAGAATACTGCAAGACGAGAACACAGAAGAAGAACCATCTGCAAATCTAACCATTAGAGAACTCCTGTTTGCGGACGACCAAGCACTAATAGCAAAATCAGAAGCTGAATTACAAGACCACATGAATAGTCTAAACGAAATGTGTAGGGAACATAACATGAAAATTAGCACAAGCAAAACAGAGGTAATGACTATAACTAAAGAAGAACAAACAACAACAATTCACCTAAACGAACATCCCTTGAAACAAGTAAAGAGTTTCAAGTATCTAGGAAGTATAATATCAACAAATGGCAGGTCAGAAGACGTGATCGAAAATAGATGCAATAAGGCAAATCAACTCATTGGACAAATGGCACCAATACTAAAGAACAAACATGTATCAATAACTACTAAGAAAGCACTTTACAACATAATCTTCCTGCCAACTCTATGCTACCAATGCCAAACCTGGACAATGACAGAAAAAGAGAAAAGAAAAATCACAACAACAGAAATGAGGTTCCTGAGAAGAATAATCAACTTATCAAGAAGAGATAAGATCAAAAATGAAGAAATCAGGACTAAAGTGGGGGTTAAAGCAGCACTAGATTTTATCAGAAAACAGCAAGTCAAATGGTTTGGCCATGCAAGTAGGTTACCAGTCAACAGCATAAAACAACAAGCAATGATGTACAGACCAGATGGAATCAGAGGAAGAGGCCGACCACGTAAACGTTGGACGGAGGGAATAGCAGAGTCCATGGGAATATCGATATATGAAGCCCATACTCGGGCACTCTCACGAAGTTTATACTTCACCTCGACACCGCAAGGTACAAGAGGAACATGATGAGTTGAGAGATGAGATATACATTGACCAACAACATATACATTAACCAACAACATATACATAAAGAACAACATTTACATTAACTAAAACATATACATTAACCAACAATATATACATTAACCAACATCATATACATTAACCAACAACATATACATTAACTACCAACATATACATTAACCAACAACATATACATTAACTACCAACATATACACTAACCAACAATATATACATTAACCAACAACATATACGTTAACTACCCACATATACATTAACCAAAAACATATACATTAACCACCAACATATACATTAACTACCAACATATACATTGACTACCAACATATACATTAAGCAACAACATATACATTAACCAACATCATATACATTAACCAACAACATTTACATTAACTACCAACATATACATTACATTGGCACCTTGGCGTCTTGACAGACGATAGTTTGTGCTTTAAAAAGGCATAATAACTTTTAACTATGGCGGTAGCGAGTGTGACTGATAAGGCCAATTTGCGCTGTAAATGTCCGTTCACAGTGGGTGCATGTGAACACGTGGTCATTTCCACCATCATGCACCATCTTACGTCTCAAACGCTTGGTGTGTGACTTTTCTGCAATAATTTTCTCCTTTGACTTTATTCCATTTCTGATATTTGCCCTCCATGCAACACGTTCAGCGGCGACTTGCTCCCAATGTGCATTATCAATGCCTGTATCAATCATGTCCCGCTTACACACATCCTTGTATCGTAGTAGAGGCCGACCCTGAGATCTCTTACCCATCTGTAATTCACCAAAAAAGATATCCTTTGGTATTCTACCATCATCCATCCGCCTAAGATGTCCTATCCATCTAAGTCTACGAAGACTGAGCATAGAATAAACTGTCACACAACCTGATCTTTCCAATACTTCAGTATTTGTGATTTTGTCTTGCCACTTAATACCAAGAATTCTTCGCAGACACCGCATATGAAAGCTGTTTAAATTGTTCTCTTGGTGTGAGTAAGTTGTCCAGGTTTCACTGCCATAGAGAAGAGTACTAAGGACACAGGCTTGATAGACAAGGACTTTTGTTTTGGCAGTAAACTTCCTGTTCTCCCAGACTCTTTTTCTTAACCTGTTCATTGTTGTTGCTGCCTTACCAATCCGGATGTTGATTTCCTGATCTAGGGATAATTTGCTATTTACCACTGATCCTAGTTATGTAAAATGGTCTACTATCTCTAGTTCGGCGTCGTCAATAAAGATTGATGGTACGCCATGTGCACCTTGTGACATAATCTGTGTCTTCTTTTTGCTAATTGTTAAACCAAATTCAGAACAAGCATTGGAGAATGCAGATAGTAGACATTGCAATTCTTCCTCAGAGTGGGTCGTAACTGCAGCATCATCTGCAAAAAGCAACTCTCTGATCAGTACCCTCCTAATTTTGGTCTTAGCCTTCAATCTCTGAGCATTGTAGAGGCCGCCATCTGAGCGTGAGTGAATGTATATACCACCATCCTGATCACGAAATGCATATTTCAGTAGAAGTGAAAAGTATATTCCAAAGAGGGTGGGAGCTAGTACACAACCTTGCTTAACTCCACTCTTGATTTCAAATTCTTCAGAAGTTGCACCATCAAACTTGATTATACCCTTCATGCCTGTGTGGAACGATTCCACAATGGACAGAAGAGTTGGTGGGCAGCCAATCTTCTTTAGTGCCTTGAACAGACCCTCACGACTGACCAAATCAAATGCCTTTGTGAGGTCGATGAAGGCAATAAACAGTGGTTGATTCTGTTCACGGCATTTTTCTTGCATTTGTCGCAATGAGAATATCATATCAGTGGTAGACCGGTTCTGTCGAAAGCCACACTGTGATTCGCGGTAGACTTGATCTCCTAACATATACATTAAACCTTAACATATACATTAACTAACAACATATCCATTAACTACCAACATATACATTAACCAACAACATATACATTAACTAACACATGTACATTAACCAACAATACATTAACCAACATCATATACATTACCCAACAACATATGCATTAACTACCAAATTATACATTAAACAACAACATATACATTAACCAACAACATATACATTAACCAACAACATATGTTTTAACTACCAACATATACATTCAACAACAACATATACATTAACCATCAACATATACATTAACTAAAACATATATAGTAACCAACAATATATACATTAACCAACAACAGATACATTAACCAATAACATATACATTAACTAAAACATATACATTAACCAACAATATATACATTAACCAACAACATATGCATTAACTAAAACATATACATTTACCAACAATATATACATTAACCACAAACATATACATTAACCAAAAATATATACATTTACCATCAACATATACATTAACTAAAACATATACATTAACCAACAATATATACATTATCCAACATCGTATACATTAACCAACAACATATGTTTTAACTACCAACATATACATTCAACAACAACATATACATTAACCATCAACATATACATTAACTAAAACATATATTAACCAACAATATATACATTAACCAACAACATATACATTAACCAACAACATATACATTAACTAAAACATATACATTAACCAACAATATATACATTAACCAACAACATATGCATTAACTAAAACATATACATTTACCAACAATATATACATTAACCACAAACATATACATTAACCAAAAATATATACATTTACCATCAACATATACATTAACTAAAACATATACGTTAACCACAAACATATACATTAACCAAATCATATACATGAACCACCAACATATACATTAACCAACAACATATATATTAACCAAAAACATATACACTAACCACCATCATTTACAGTAACCAACAACATATAAATTAACCAAAACATATACATTAACCAAAACATATACCATAACCAACAACACGCACATTAACCAACAATGTATATATTAACCAACAACATATACATTAACCAAAATCATACACTATAAGCAAAAACATATGCATTAACAACAACATATTCATAAACAAACAACAAATTCTAAAGTGAAAATCGCCAAGGTATATATATATATATATATATATATATATACACCTTGGCGATTTTCACTTTAGAATTTGTTGTTTGTTTATGAATATGTTGTTGTTAATGCATATGTTTTTTGTTTATGATGTATGTTTATGATGTATATATATATATATAACAGCCAAATTGAGTTCAACTGCGCTGAGTCAAGAATCGTCGTCACAGTATTCATGACATTTCCACAGAACCCTTCAATAGCCAGCGAAAAGTCCCAGTTATAACGGAACCAGCTGAAATCTGATTATGTGTCCGTTTGACCTTTCTTCAGAGTTCTAGGTGTCGGCTAAATTCTCTGGTCACTCCCTGAGAAACCATTCTCTCCAGCCTGTGATGACTATTTGTTCCTACATACTGTGGAGATGATGACCACGTCTGCCTGATAATGCACCAATACCCCGTGCAACAGTGCAAGTTAGTCTGCTGCCTGCAAGTGGAAGACCGTCGTAGGTGATCATGTTTCTCAACATAATGCCGTCTCCAACATAGGTCATCGGTTCATGAGCAGGTGTGGTGTGTAACATGCACAATATTTAATTGATGAACGAAAGATGAGTGACTGGAATGGCAAAATTTAAGACGGGCCTACGAGCCCAATTTGTAACCCTTTGAAAATAAAGTTCGCTTATTCGTTTGTTCGAACATTTGGATGAGGTTTAAAGGGCAACAGTTGCAGAACTTTGGCAAGCAAGTTTGATGAAAGAGCTAGGCGCTAATCTGCATACTCAGCATGATGATCACATGTGCCAACTGGACAAGGCGGTTCTAACTAACCTGTTATGGCGCTGAAAATGGTTCCTTTCTCGCACGTTCCATTGGTTATCATGTTGCCATGGTGACACTCGATGAAATGTTGACACCCGGTTGCTTGATCTGGGTACACACCCGTGGGCAAGGCTTCACATGGGCTGGGCTGGATGTGGGAAAATGGTCGTGTGTGTTACATTGAACGTGACAGTTAACTAGTGGAGAGATGAGATCTAGTGAAGTAGTTAAGCAGTGGAGCGATGAGAATCTAGTGATGAAGTTAACTTGGGGAAAGATGAGATGTAGTTACCTAGTGGAGAGATGAGATCTAGGGAAGTAGTTAACTAGTGGAGAGATGAGAATAAAGTCATGAAGTTAACTTGTGGAAAGATGAGATCTAGTGATGTAATTACCTAGTGGAGAGATGGGATCTAGTGATGTAGTTAACTACTGTAGAGATGAGATTTAGTGAAGATGTTAACTAGTGGAGAGATGAGATCTAGTGATCTAGTTAACTAGTCGAGAGATGAGATCTAGTGATGTAGTTAACTTGTGGAAAGATGAGATCTAGTGATGTAGTTAACTAGTGGAGAGGTGAGATCTAGTGAAGTAGTTAACTAGTGGAGAGATGAGAATAAAGTGATGAAGTTAACTTGTGGAAAGATGAGATCTAGTGATGTAATTACCTAGTGGAGAGATGAGATCTAGTGAAGATGTTAACTAGTGGAGAGATGGGATCTAGTGATGTAGTTAACTACTGTAGAGATGAGATTTAGTGAAGATGTTAACTAGTGGAGAGATGGGATCTAGTGATGTAGTTAACTACTGTAGAGATGAGATTTAGTGAAGATGTTAACTAGTGGAGAGATGGGATCTATTGATGTAGTTAACTATTGTAGAGATGAGATTTAGTGAAGATGTTAACTAGTGGAGAGATGAGATCTAGTGATCTAGTTAACTAGTGGAGAGATGAGATCTAGTGATGTAGTTAACTACTGTAGAGATGAGATTTAGTGAAGATGTTAACTAGTGGAGAGATGAGATCTAGTGATCTAGTTAACTAGTGGAGAGATGAGATCTAGTGATGTAGTTAACTTGTGGAAAGACGAGATCTAGTGATGTAGTTAACTAGTCGAGAGATGAGATCTAGTGATGTAGTTAACTACTGGATAGATGAGATCTAGTGATGTAATTACCTAGTGGAGAGATGGGATCTAGTGAAGATGTTAACTAGTGGAGAGATGGGATCTAGTGATGTAGTTAACTACTGTAGAGATGAGATTTAGTGAAGATGTTAACTAGTGGAGAGATGGGATCTAGTGATGTAGTTATCTACTGTAGAGATGAGATTTAGTGAAGATGTTAACTAGTGGAGAGATGAGATCTAGTGATCTAGTTAACTAGTGGAGAGATGAGATCTAGTGATGTAGTTAACTAGTCGAGAGATGAGATCTAGTGATGTAGTTAACTACTGGATAGATGAGATATAGAGAAGATGTTAACTAGTGGAGAGATGAGATCTAGTGATCTAGTTAACTAGTGGAGAGATGAGAATCTAGTGATGTAGTTAACTAGTGGAGAGATGAGATCTAGTGATGTAGTTAACTACTGTAGAGATGAGATCTAGTGAAGATGTTAACTAGTGGAGAGATGAGATCTAGTGATGTAGTTAACTACTGTAGAGATGAGATCTAGTGAAGATGTTAACTAGTGGAGAGATGAGATCTAGTGATGTAGTTAACTAGTGGAGAGATGAGATCTAGTGATGTAGTTAACTTGTGGAAAGATGAGATCTAGTGATGTAGTTAACTAGTGGATAGATGAGATCTAGTGAAGATGTTAACTAGTGGAGAGATGAGATCTAGTGATGTAGTTAACTACTGTAGAGATGAGATCTAGTGAAGATGTTAACTAGTGGAGAGATGAGATCTAGTGATGTAGTTAACTAGTGGAGAGATGAGATTTAGTGAAGATGTTAACTAGTGGAGAGATGGGATCTATTGATGTAGTTAACTATTGTAGAGATGAGATTTAGTGAAGATGTTAACTAGTGGAGAGATGAGATCTAGTGATCTAGTTAACTAGTGGAGAGATGAGATCTAGTGATGTAGTTAACTACTGTAGAGATGAGATTTAGTGAAGATGTTAACTAGTGGAGAGATGAGATCTAGTGATCTAGTTAACTAGTGGAGAGATGAGATCTAGTGATGTAGTTAACTTGTGGAAAGACGAGATCTAGTGATGTAGTTAACTAGTCGAGAGATGAGATCTAGTGATGTAGTTAACTACTGGATAGATGAGATCTAGTGATGTAATTACCTAGTGGAGAGATGGGATCTAGTGAAGATGTTAACTAGTGGAGAGATGGGATCTAGTGATGTAGTTAACTACTGTAGAGATGAGATTTAGTGAAGATGTTAACTAGTGGAGAGATGGGATCTAGTGATGTAGTTATCTACTGTAGAGATGAGATTTAGTGAAGATGTTAACTAGTGGAGAGATGAGATCTAGTGATCTAGTTAACTAGTGGAGAGATGAGATCTAGGGAAGTAGTTAAGCAGTGGAGCGATGAGAATCTAGTGATGAAGTTAACTTGGGGAAAGATGAGATGTAGTTACCTAGTGGAGAGATGAGATCTAGGGAAGTAGTTAACTAGTGGAGAGATGAGAATAAAGTCATGAAGTTAACTTGTGGAAAGATGAGATCTAGTGATGTAATTACCTAGTGGAGAGATGGGATCTAGTGATGTAGTTAACTACTGTAGAGATGAGATTTAGTGAAGATGTTAACTAGTGGAGAGATGAGATCTAGTGATCTAGTTAACTAGTCGAGAGATGAGATCTAGTGATGTAGTTAACTTGTGGAAAGATGAGATCTAGTGATGTAGTTAACTAGTGGAGAGGTGAGATCTAGTGAAGTAGTTAACTAGTGGAGAGATGAGAATAAAGTGATGAAGTTAACTTGTGGAAAGATGAGATCTAGTGATGTAATTACCTAGTGGAGAGATGAGATCTAGTGAAGATGTTAACTAGTGGAGAGATGGGATCTAGTGATGTAGTTAACTACTGTAGAGATGAGATTTAGTGAAGATGTTAACTAGTGGAGAGATGGGATCTAGTGATGTAGTTAACTACTGTAGAGATGAGATTTAGTGAAGATGTTAACTAGTGGAGAGATGGGATCTATTGATGTAGTTAACTATTGTAGAGATGAGATTTAGTGAAGATGTTAACTAGTGGAGAGATGAGATCTAGTGATCTAGTTAACTAGTGGAGAGATGAGATCTAGTGATGTAGTTAACTACTGTAGAGATGAGATTTAGTGAAGATGTTAACTAGTGGAGAGATGAGATCTAGTGATCTAGTTAACTAGTGGAGAGATGAGATCTAGTGATGTAGTTAACTTGTGGAAAGACGAGATCTAGTGATGTAGTTAACTAGTCGAGAGATGAGATCTAGTGATGTAGTTAACTACTGGATAGATGAGATCTAGTGATGTAATTACCTAGTGGAGAGATGGGATCTAGTGAAGATGTTAACTAGTGGAGAGATGGGATCTAGTGATGTAGTTAACTACTGTAGAGATGAGATTTAGTGAAGATGTTAACTAGTGGAGAGATGGGATCTAGTGATGTAGTTATCTACTGTAGAGATGAGATTTAGTGAAGATGTTAACTAGTGGAGAGATGAGATCTAGTGATCTAGTTAACTAGTGGAGAGATGAGATCTAGTGATGTAGTTAACTAGTCGAGAGATGAGATCTAGTGATGTAGTTAACTACTGGATAGATGAGATATAGAGAAGATGTTAACTAGTGGAGAGATGAGATCTAGTGATCTAGTTAACTAGTGGAGAGATGAGAATCTAGTGATGTAGTTAACTAGTGGAGAGATGAGATCTAGTGATGTAGTTAACTACTGTAGAGATGAGATCTAGTGAAGATGTTAACTAGTGGAGAGATGAGATCTAGTGATGTAGTTAACTACTGTAGAGATGAGATCTAGTGAAGATGTTAACTAGTGGAGAGATGAGATCTAGTGATGTAGTTAACTAGTGGAGAGATGAGATCTAGTGATGTAGTTAACTTGTGGAAAGATGAGATCTAGTGATGTAGTTAACTAGTGGATAGATGAGATCTAGTGAAGATGTTAACTAGTGGAGAGATGAGATCTAGTGATGTAGTTAACTACTGTAGAGATGAGATCTAGTGAAGATGTTAACTAGTGGAGAGATGAGATCTAGTGATGTAGTTAACTAGTGGAGAGATGAGATTTAGTGAAGATGTTAACTAGTGGAGAGATGGGATCTATTGATGTAGTTAACTATTGTAGAGATGAGATTTAGTGAAGATGTTAACTAGTGGAGAGATGAGATCTAGTGATCTAGTTAACTAGTGGAGAGATGAGATCTAGTGATGTAGTTAACTACTGTAGAGATGAGATTTAGTGAAGATGTTAACTAGTGGAGAGATGAGATCTAGTGATCTAGTTAACTAGTGGAGAGATGAGATCTAGTGATGTAGTTAACTTGTGGAAAGACGAGATCTAGTGATGTAGTTAACTAGTCGAGAGATGAGATCTAGTGATGTAGTTAACTACTGGATAGATGAGATCTAGTGATGTAATTACCTAGTGGAGAGATGGGATCTAGTGAAGATGTTAACTAGTGGAGAGATGGGATCTAGTGATGTAGTTAACTACTGTAGAGATGAGATTTAGTGAAGATGTTAACTAGTGGAGAGATGGGATCTAGTGATGTAGTTATCTACTGTAGAGATGAGATTTAGTGAAGATGTTAACTAGTGGAGAGATGAGATCTAGTGATCTAGTTAACTAGTGGAGAGATGAGATCTAGTGATGTAGTTAACTAGTCGAGAGATGAGATCTAGTGATGTAGTTAACTACTGGATAGATGAGATATAGAGAAGATGTTAACTAGTGGAGAGATGAGATCTAGTGATCTAGTTAACTAGTGGAGAGATGAGAATCTAGTGATGTAGTTAACTAGTGGAGAGATGAGATCTAGTGATGTAGTTAACTACTGTAGAGATGAGATCTAGTGAAGATGTTAACTAGTGGAGAGATGAGATCTAGTGATGTAGTTAACTACTGTAGAGATGAGATCTAGTGAAGATGTTAACTAGTGGAGAGATGAGATCTAGTGATGTAGTTAACTAGTGGAGAGATGAGATCTAGTGATGTAGTTAACTTGTGGAAAGATGAGATCTAGTGATGTAGTTAACTAGTGGATAGATGAGATCTAGTGAAGATGTTAACTAGTGGAGAGATGAGATCTAGTGATGTAGTTAACTACTGTAGAGATGAGATCTAGTGAAGATGTTAACTAGTGGAGAGATGAGATCTAGTGATGTAGTTAACTAGTGGAGAGATGAGATCTAGTGATGTAGTTAACTTGTGGAAAGATGAGATCTAGTGATGTAGTTAACTAGTGGATAGATGAGATCTAGTGAAGATGTTAACTAGTGGAGAGATGAGATCTAGTGATGTAGTTAACTACTGTAGAGATGAGATCTAGTGAAGATGTTAACTAGTGGAGAGATGAGATCTAGTGATGTAGTTAACTAGTGGAGAGATGAGATCTAGTGATGTAGTTAACTTGTGGAAAGATGAGATCTAGTGATGTAGTTAACTAGTGGATAGATGAGATCTAGTGAAGATGTTAACTAGTAGAGAGATGAGATCTACTGATGTAGTTAACTAGTGGAGAGATGAGATCTAGTGATGTAGTTAACATGTGGAAAGATGAGATCTAGTGATGTAGTTAACTAGTAGATAGATGAGATCTAGTGAAGATGTTAACTAGTGGAGAGATGAGAATCTAGTGATGTAGTTAACTAGTGGAGAGATGAGAATCTACTGATGTAGTTAACTAGTGGAGAGATGAGAATCTAGTGGTATAGTTAACTAGTGGAGAGATGAGATCTAGTGAAGATGTTAACTAGTGGAGAGATGAGAATCTAGTGATTTAGTTAACTAGTGGAGAAATGAGAATCTAGTGATATAGTTAACTAGTGGAGAGATGAGAATCTAGTGATATAGTTAACTAGTGGAGAGATGAGAATCTAGAGATATAGTTAACTAGTGGAGAAATTAGAATCTAGTGATGTAGTTAACTAGTGGAGAGATGAGAATCTAGTGATATAGTTAACTAGTGGAGAGATGAGATCTAGTGATGTAGTTAACTACTGGATAGATGAGGTCTAGTGAAGATGTTAACTAGTGGAGAGATGAGAAACTAATGATGATATTGTGTGCTATATTATATTTCATAGTGTATCTAGTAGCGATACGACTTGCGATAGGGAACACATGCCATGATTAAGTGCGTTGATTGTAACAGTGTTCACAAAACAAAGAAATGAATGGTCCTTATATTTGCGTATATGATAGGATGTCTGGCTTTGCTCAATTCATTCATGCGATCAGTCAATTCGATCATGAGTTCGGTCGATTCATTCACGAGGTCAATCGATTCATTCATGGTCAGTTGATTCATTCATGATCAGTCGATTCATTCATGAGATCAGTCTATTAATTCACGAGAACAGCAGATTCATTTATGAGGTTAGACACACTGACCACCTAAGCATTCCGACAATGTTCCTCCGTCTCCGGTTCTGGATAACTTTCTTCGCGAAATATTAGGAGAACCAGGACGAAGACGACAAATCCCCAGACAATACAGCATCTAAATAAACAAGTACAACAGAGCGCTCTAAAACGAACACACGCGGTCCTAAGAAGAATGCTCTAACATGGGCCGCTCTCTCGACTACACTCACACGTTGACCTCTGGCGGTGCTGTTCGGTTCTCAGAATGGGGCGGGATATTTCTTGTCTGTTCTAGGCGGAGGGAATGTTGGGATAGCTTGAGAACGTATGGGGAACGCGTCTGAATTAAACATGGTACATTATCATGAAACAAATGGTGGGAGGCTGGTTAAAGTTCGTTGCATATTCTTTGCCAAACGTCACAGTCGACTCCAGTAGTTTTGGGCTGTTTGTGATTCCTAAGCAACTTTGCGTTCAATAGTTTGCCTTTGCTTTCTGAACGACCGACGCTCATACCATTGTATGGAAACCAACGCAAAACGGTCCATTTATAAATCGCCCGCAGGTTTGTTTCGAACACGCAATGCGGGATTAAGAATTGCTTGCGTAAATCCTTCGCCACAGAGCCGGAAGGTCAGGCTGGTTTTCATCATCATCGAGTGCCTCGCTGGTTGGCATGACAATTTGCGATCTCCGGTGGCATGGATCAGTTCGTCTTTTGACTCTCTCCCGTCTATGACATGAGACTGTCAAGAATTTTCTCACGCTGTCTTCCTCTATCTCTCTTTCCGCAAATCTATCTGGTTGTCACAACATGTTCTAGTCTAGTGTTTGTCTACTCATGATTTAGCGAGAATATGATGACTACTTCTTTCTGATGTTTGTGATACGTTGAGTTTGCGAAGTAGCTTCCCTCAAAATCTCCAGATTGCTAAATTTGGCAGTCATTGTTTATGTTTACAACATTCATTTGACAATGTTTTTTTTACTTCCTATGTGAATGTAACATTGATGGACGAAAGATGAGTGATTGGAAGGGCCGAATGTAAGAATGGCCTGCGTGCCCAATTTGTGACCCTTTTAAAATAAATTTGAATTGAATTGAATTGTCCAATTAATTTTCAGCATTCTTCTATAATCTTCTATAATCTTCTACAATCTTCTATAATCTTCTATAATCCACATCTCTAAGGTTTCGATGGATTTTTTCGCCTGTTTATTAATTGTCCTCCGTGACGAATAGGTTACGGAAGCGGTTCATGATCTCGCATACATACGTTCGAAACGCAGCTGCTCGCGATTTGGCAGCAGGCCGCGTTGCGTTGCTTTTTAACGAAATAGTATGGTGTAGGTTGTTCAGAAAGTAATGGCAAATTACTGAACTTGCTAGGAGATCACAACAGCAAAAAATGCTGATGTTAACTGCAACGTCATGGTAAGGATATGCAACTAACTTAACTGTCCAGGATTTGCAGCCATATGTTAAAACTGGTTCTATGCATCATGCAATAACTCTTTTTCTAACTTGCAAGGATAGTGACTAATTATTCTTCATTTATTCAGTGATACATGTTGAATATTACACACTCCAATTAGAGTAGTCACTAAACGTTCTCCACTTAGAGTAGTCACTAAACATTCTACTGAAGACCATACCTGGATCCCACATGGCCTGACTGTCAGCTCAGCAGAGACAACACATCTCTGGGTCAAAGGGTCAAAGATACCCAGGTCGCAGGCCAAGTATTGCTGGTAGACCCCATCCTTACACTCAAAGTAGTTGGTACACCTGCCGAAGGGATCCGCATAGAGGCCGTCCATTTTACCTCCGCACACTGGAGCCTGACCTTCTCCGCACGGCTTGGAAGCGTAGCTGTTGGGGTAAATGTCACAAGGTCATGAATGGTGTTTGAGTGTGTTGGATCTGAGGTAAAGGTCAAATACCTGGCTTACACGTCATTCTAGTATATTTGGTTCATATATGGTGGAGAGGAGGGGTGGCGAAGTAGTTAAGCTGCCTGTCTGGCGCTCCGTAGTTTGTGGGTTCTTCTTCTTTGTTTTCTGCTTTCGTCCGGAATGTTGGTTTAGACGTAACTGGGTTGTGCTTGTTTACAGCAGAGCTGTGATGCTTGCGCCGTTATGCCGACACTCCGACTTATGTGGGCATTTGTTGACCGGGTTAACCTTCCTGGTGTATTGTGGGTTCGATTGCGGACCTGGTCAGTCGGTAAAGTAAGTAAGGAATCATTTCCATGCCTTAAAGCGTATAGATCACGTGATGCTTTAACTCATATGTTTATAAATCAGCGAGCACGCGGTGGGTGATGGGGGAGGTGGCTGATGGGGGGGGGGGGGGGGGGTCACGCCGTCGATTTTATCTCCCAAGGCTGAGTCCACCTGGGAGTGCCATGTTAGGCTGGGTCGGTCTGGGTGTCCCATGTTAGACTGGATCTGTCTGGGAGTCCCATGTTAGCCTGGGTCGACGTTGGAGTCCCATGTTAGGCTGGGTCACTCTGGGAGTCCCATGTTAGGCTGGGTCACCCTGGGAGTCCCATGTTAGGCTGGGTCCGTCTGGGAGTCCCATGTTAGGCTGGGTCGGTCTGGGAGTCCCATGTTAGGCTGGGTCACTCTGGGAGTCCCATGTTAGGCTGGGTCACCCTGGGAGTCCCATGTTAGGCTGGGTCGGTCTGGGTCCGTCTGGGAGTCCCATGTTAGGCTGGGTCACTCTGGGAGTCCCATGTTAGGCTGGGTCACCCTGGGAGTCCCATGTTAGGCTGGGTCACCCTGGGAGTCCCATGTTAGGCTGGGTCGGTCTGGGTCCGTCTGGGAGTCCCATGTTAGGCTGGGTCACTCTGGGAGTCCCATGTTAGGCTGGGTCCGTATGGGAGTCCCATGTTAGGCTGGGTCCGTATGGGAGTCCCATGTTAGGCTGGGTCACTCTGGGAGTCCCATGTTAGGCTGGGTCCACCTGGGAGTCCCATGTTAGGCTGGGTCACTCTGGGAGTCCCATGTTAGGCTGGGTCCACCTGGGAGTCCCATGTTAGGCTGGGTCCACCTGGGAGTCCCATGTTAGGCTGGGTCCGTATGGGAGTCCCATGTTAGGCTGGGTCCGTCTGGGTCCGTCTGGGAGTCCCATGTTAGGCTGGGTCACCATGGAGGTCCCATGTTAGGCTGGGTCGATCTGGGAATCCAGGTTAGTTTTGAATATTCATAGGCGTAACCGCCTGCATGTCTCATAGTGTAACCTTCCTGCACGTCACACAACTTAGGCTGTCTATATATCTCATAATGAAGCCTGCCCGCAAGACTTGTATTGTACGTTAGTTTTAGATGGTGTATGTTAGTTTTAATGTTGTATGTTAGTTTTAGAGGCTGAGATGGTCGAAAGGTTAAAATCTCTCAATCTTGAACTTCCGGTGCTCTGATGTAGAGGTATAAAATTACAGCTCTACACCGGCATGAAGCTACACCTTACCCTTGATTTCTCGTTAAGAAAGCAATGGCAAACTGCTGAACGTACAATTGTATAGAACAGAAACCTAGTTTTGATAGCAAAGTCCTACAAAAAACATGGAGCATTATTTAGTGTGGCGTTCCTGTAAGTAAAAGTAGTAAAGCTCCATTGTTCAGGCCTTAAGTGGCATTGGGCAAAGACCGGTATTTGTATAAACTCGAGGACTGATGTCGTGAGTGTCACACCTAGCTCCTGTACTTTCCACGATACGTCCTGGTACCATGTTAAGTTGGTTCGTCTTGCTAGCTAAGTTCAGTTTTACAAACTCCCTCTATGAGAATCCGAATCCAGGACGAACGGATGATACATCACGATACCCGGTCTCCCTAGCTGTACTGTATTTAACATATACTATTTGATTTTATTGTTGCAATATGTTATTTCCATTCCGCCCATTTAATCATGCAGCTTCGTTTTCTTTGAGATGTCTGCTTCATCGGAGAAATGAGCACGTATGGGAATGTGTGGAGTGCTGTGACGTCGTTCGACATTTCTAAATATAGCATAACATAACGTTTCCTTGCTTTTTAAAAAAAAAATAATTGCTATGTGGCGTTTCATGTTTGCTTGTCAAAGAGTGTTGGTTAATTGTTGGTTGACGTTTCATGATTGCTTGTCAAAGAATTTTGATTAGTTGTTGGTTGACGTTGTATGTCTGCTTGTTAAAGAGTTTTGGTTAGTTGTTAGTTGATGTTTCATTTGGTCGAACTATTGTGTTTGTTACTGTATTTGTTTATAATGCGGGATTGAAAATTGTAAATCTGTTCAATAACGGCTGCGTTGTCGGCAAAATATATTTCCCTAGAAAGAATCTATGTTCTTACTGTTGGTCTGTGGGGATCTATGTGGAAATCGACCCACATTGCAATTTGTTTTCTCAGACATGTGGGTCGTCGCTGGAGCTACGGCAAGCACTCTGCTGAAAGACTACCGAGACAGATGGAAAAGACCAAGGTGCAGTGATGTCGATCTACAATCCTTTAACCCATTTAATCCCTCCTGCTACACAATATTTGACATAGACATTATGTAGTTGATTCAGCAATTGCTACATTATATTCGACAGATACATGTAGTTGATTCAGCAATTGCCACACATTTGACATACACATGTAGTTGATTCAGCAATTGCTACATTATATTCGACAGATACATGTAGTTGATTCAGCAATTGCCACACATTTGACATACACATGTAGTTGATTCAGCAATTGCTACATTATATTCGACATATACATGTAGTTGATTCAGCAATTGCTACATTATATTCGACATACACATGTAGTTGATTCAGCAATTGCTACATTATATTCGACATACACATGTAGTTGATTCAGTAATTGCTACACATTTGACATACACATATAGTATTTGACAAACGCATGTAGATGGGTCTATAGTCGCTACACTATATTTAAAATAAAACTTACAGCAAAAAATTGTCCAGACGTACTTTTCTACGATGGGTCTCTTATGTGATACGCCATCACATTGTGTAGGCCTTAACGCAGGGATATATTTTAATGTGGGCAATTTTCCCTCACTTTCGCAAACGATGAGCCCAGGCGTGGAACCCTGACAATATCAGAGCAGATCGCTATCAAACCCGCCAACGAGCCGGCTACATCAACGTTAGCTGGATCATTGCTGGCTACACGGCGGTCAGTGTGGCCATCAGAATGGCTAAGTGTACACGTGCGTTCATTTTGTATCATTCATGGATGTATGTAAACTGGGCATTCTTTAATTTAGATATATGCCCCTGTGACGTCATCACCATCGAATGTCCATTCATCTATAAATATATAGAGCTAGAGTAATATAGGCCAGGGCGCAGTAATGTCTTGTAATTTGCCTTCCAGTCGCTGGCCACAGTTTCGAATCCATAATAATATAATTTGTTTTTTCTAATGACCTAGATAGCCATGTCGGCCCAACCTACAACTGATGCCAGGACTTGTCCTAAGAAATGGGGCCGGAGTGATAATGACCACCCATCCAGAGCTGGTGGTTTCACAACATTATGGGCTAGCATACGTCACACATGCAATACGCCACACGGCGTTTTAAAAAAGGACCGTTCCTTTTACTTGATCCCATTTCCTCTTGCAAAGCCTCCACTGAATTATCACTAGACAATGTTATATTCTCTATGCTACCAATGTCAAACCTTGAGAATGACAGAAAAAGAGAAAAGAAATATCACAACAAGAGAAATTAGATTCCTGAGAAGAATACCCAACAAGAAGAGATAACATCAGAAATGAAGAAATCAGGACTAAAGTGGTTATAGCAGCACTAGATTTTTTTAGAAAGCAGTCAAATGGTTCGGCCATGCAAGTAGGTTACCATTCAACAGCATGCCACAACAAGTAATGATGTACAGACCAGATGGAATCAGAGGAAGAGGCTGACCACGTAAACGTTGGACGGAGGAAATAGCAGAGTTCATGGGAATATCGATATATGAAGCCCATAATCGGGCACTCTCACGATGTTTATACTTCACCTCGACACCGCAAGATACAAGAGGAACATGATGAGATGAGATGAAATGAGAATGGTATATATAATACAGCAAGATGAGAAATGAGTTCACCTTCTTAGACTTGTGTTTCTACAAACATATAATGAAGCCAGCATGTGTGTATTGACTCACCTGTATGGCTGGCAGGCTGGGATTGTAGGATCGAACACACTGCCTGGAGGACACTCGTCGTAGCCCCGGAACTCACCCAGTGCACACCGGAAGAAGATAGCGCATCTGCCTTGCTCATCGGGATAGTATCCATCAGGACGTGTGCTGCAGTCGGGAAGAAATCCTCCATGTTGCTTGGGTACCTGTGAGTGGATGGTTTCAAATGTATATTATGTTAATTCATTTCACCTCTCTTTCAGTCGTACTTGCGGGGCGCTATCGTGAACAAGTCGCCTGAACTGCTCAAGAAACCTGATACGGGAGAGGAAAATAGCACATGGCAAGAACAAATACCAGTAGACACCCGACTTACTAGATAAGCAGCATGGAAGCCGTCAAGACATTAAAGATGACGAGAGAAGAGAACCAGCCTGTCAGTTGCAGCAAAGAAACTGAAACTAAAGTAACTTTAAATGAAGCTACCACGAGAAGACCGACGACAACACACCACAGACAAGAGCCAAGATTATTAGGAAGCAGAGAGAGGAGAAAGACACCAGAGTCGGAAACACCGACTCACAGACGATCAGATGGGTTGCCAAACGTATCCAAGCGGGGCTGACAGATGAACATATCATGAAGCAGCTCGAACAGGAAAATCTCCATATCCGAATCTTGAAGGCGGAGCTGAGTTATGTGTCTGTGCTATGTGTCTGTGATATGTGTCTGTGATATGTGTCTGTGTTGTTTGTCTGTGCTATGTGTCTGTGCTATGTTGTGTGAAGTTTTGGAGGCATGCCATTGTGTAGGCGAAATGCACGGAGGGATAGGTGCAGTCGTAAATGTACCAAGGTGGAAGAATCTTGTGATACTCGTTGAGTTGATTTCATGTGGCCATATAACCAAACAGTCTAACTAATCATCAGAAGCAATCGATGCAGATGACGGAAAATGTAAAAGATCTGCAACAATTGTTGGACATTGTATTAACAGAGAGTGCAATGAAAGGACTCTCCTTGAATATCAAGAAAGCAGTAACAATTGTGATATCAAAGAAAAATGTGAAACCAAAATGTGAAATGGAAATAGAAGGGAAAATGCTTAAACCCAAGTGAATAATGTTAAATACCTAGGGGCAATTATAACATAAGTAAGTAAGTAAATCTTTATTTTCCAAGGGTTAAGAATTGGGCATGCAGGCCCACATAAGATGGAAGATGCCCAAGAGAGATTAAGAACATAATGTGGCAAGCAAAAGCTGCATTTCATAAAATGAAAGGTATCTTATGCAATAAGTCACTGTCATTGAATGTAAGACAGAGAGTGATGAAATGCTGTTTTGATGTATGGCAGTGAATCTTGGAATGCAAATGAACAAATTAGGAAGAACTTAGAACGACTGTCTGAAACAAGCTAATGAAACTAGAACATTATATTCAACAATAAGAAAGAGACAAACTGCTTTTTTTGGTCATGTGATAAGAAGAGAGGCATTAGAAAATATCGTTACAACTGCACAGATCAAAGGGAAATAAGTTAGAGGCAGACCAAAAGAAATGATGCTGGATGGGTTGACGTGATGGCATGGAGGAATATTACCAGCATAGATAAAACAGAACACCAAAGACATAAATATGCGGAGAGACACGAGCGTCTGCGCCAGCTGGCAAGGCACTTGATGGCGATGATCTCTAACTGATCTACAATTCTTGTCCCATGGCATTCACCCTAACTTCAACGCTAGATACTGCCGTCGATATACGGTATGGTAGACTTGTGCCTACTTTAAACCATGACTTAATGGCGTTGGGTGGACAGCAGAATTCCTCCCAGCCTTTTATTTCCAAACAAGTTCTATTCATTCTAAAGATTATCTGACACCCATTGTAAGATGCACGGTCAGCCCTATATCCCCACTGGATCGGAAAGCATCTAGAGATTGACCCCGGATCACCACCACGCCACACAGCATCTACCAGAACATGATCATCACCATCATGTGCCTTGCTGGCTGACAAAGTTGTCCATGTCTTTCAACAGATCTCGGTCCTTGGTGCTCCAGACTATCTCTGATGATGATATCCTTGCATGCCACCGTCTTAGTCTATCCAGTACCTTTTCTCTCGATCTACCTCTGCCTCTTGTCCCATTGGCCTGTCAGTCGTATTCCAATGCCTCTATTCGCTGTAATATGACTAAAGAAGGGTGCTCTTATGTTTGTATCCGGGATGAATAGACAACTCAGCAGCTGAGCAGAGTAAAGAAATCACTTGTCCTGAGAGTTGCAAATTAATGTCAAAGGCAGAGGTAACATCGAAACAAAACAAATAACATTCCATTATGCCAACGTCTTTGACCACCAAATGACACTTCTCTCGAGCTGCCTCATCTACTGTTGATTTCTTGGGTCATTATGGTGTTTTCAAATGCAACTCATTTCATCTTGTTCCTCCTGTAACTTGCGGTGTCGAGGTGAAGCATAAACAGAGGAAGCGTACCCTCTTATGGGCTTTAAATGATTCATGTATCATCAAATATCCACTGAGCACTGTTTGTCCATCCCTTGCAGTAATGTATCACATTCTACAGTCATAAGCCTCTTCCAGGCAACGGTTGCTAGTTCATCTGGCCGTCATCTTTGGCCTCTTCCAGGCAACGGTTGCTAGTTCATCTGGCCGTCATCTTTGGCCTCTTCCAGGCAACAGTTGCTAGTTCCTCCTCCTGTACCCTTCCAACGTCAATACAGCCGTGATAACCTGGGACACAAACCAGCAATACATGGTCCCGATGAAGTTTCAAACTGTGGGATTGTGATGCGATAACGCCATATCATTGTGTAGGCCTGAGAGCAAGAAGGATTAGGTGGCCAGCCTTCACCTCACTTTGGCAAGTGACAAGCCCAGGGGTTCGACCCTTCTCATGAAATTATCAACCCAGTTTGCCATCAACTTCGCTAGTTGGCCCTCTTTACCCTGGAACATAATTAACTCTTAACTGTTAACAGCCGTCTCCGTGGTGAAGACGTTACGGAAGCTATTCTTTATCCCGTATAGGCTACCCGTATAGCTTTTAACACTAAACACCCAGAGATAGGAAAACACACCATATACGATGACATTTTGTACGAGTTGAATCATTATGAGAAATACATAAGGAGAAAGCGACTTACATCGAACAATGAGACACATTCTAGCAGCTCAGGGGAGAAGACTGGAGTCGGCGGAGTGCACTCGTCCTGGGCGATGTTCCTCTCTTGGTAACAGGTCACAAATACCGGTGTCCATCGCGTGTGGTGGAGCGGGTAAACGCCGTTCTGTCGACCACGACAACGTCCGAACCTGCGCTCACAGGGGACACACCTTCCACCTCGACACTGTCTGGCTGTGTATTCGCCTGGAAAGATATGATTTATAAACATGAAAATGACATATTGTGGATAAAATCAACACGTTGTAGTATTGTCAGCTCCAGTTGTTGCCTAATCCAGTCATCATCATCACCATCATCATCATCATCATCATCATCATCATCATCATCATCATCATCATCATCAGCATCATCATCATCATAGTAATCATCATCATCATCATCATCATCGTAGTCATCATCATCATCATCATCATCATCATCATCATCATAGTCATCATCATCATCTTCATCATCATAGTCATCGTCATCATCTTCATCACCATCATGATTATCATTATCAGCATCATTCTCATCATCATCATTCTCATCATCATCATTCTCATCATCATCATTCTCATCATCACCATCATCATCATCATCATCATCATTCTCATCATCATCATAGCTATCATCATCATCATCATCATCATCATCATCATCATCATCATCATTCTCATCATCATCATAGCTATCATCATCATCATAGTCATCATTATCATCATTCTCATCATCATCATCATAGTCATCATCATCACTCTCATCATCATCATAGCTATCATCGTCATCTAGTCAACATTATCATCATTCTCATCATCATGATAGTCATCATCTTCATCATTCTCATCATCATCATAGCTATCGTCGTCATCATAGTCATCATTATCATCATTCTCATCATCATCATCATCATCATCATCATCATCATCATCATCATCATCGTGTAGGAAGACCTCGGCAGAACATCACCCCCATCACCACCAGCCAACAAGTGTGTCCATTCTGGGCCAGTTCTCCCGCCTCTTGTATCCACATGTCCATGGTTCTACAGTCTCCTGCGACTACCTTCGTACTGGGCCACGCTTTCCTCGTCTTCTAGGAACCGTACCTTCCATCACTGTTCTTCCCAGACCGCAGCAATCTTCAGACTTCTCACAGAACATAGCAGGCTGAACCACCGCTTGTTCAATACACTAAAGAGATTAGATCATCATTACCATGTGTCATGCCGATTAGCGTGGGCGGTCATGTCAGTGTAATTATGTGAAACCATCCAGTGTGTTTCCCTCTGACGACTTTTACACCTTTGATCTTCTCAGTTATCACAGCCTTCACCTGACTATGTGGTCTCCTAACAAGATCAAAACATGACTATTCTTTTGTCGTCATTCAGGTAATCAGATGTCTCTGTAATCTGTCCTCTATCACTTGAACGCGGATCTTCACCGTCCTTGGGACTCTCCATCTTCTACCCAGAAACCCCGCCCCGTGTCCTCCAGTTTCTGTGTAGCCCATGTTGAAGACAAGATGTTTATAAGAAGAATTATTGAAGCAAGTGCCAATAAGATGATCCAGGTCACCTGAAAGATGATGCATGTTACCAGCTCAACCGAAGTGAACATGTAGCAATTAGCAGACTGGGCACAGCAGGCTGAAATGCCACTTCTTCACTAAACTATAGGTAGGAGATCATCATCGCCTTGTGTCATGCCTATAATCGTGTGCCATCATGTTTCGGCATCTTACACGTTCACCAGAATCGTGGATCAGTTGTGTGTTCTTGTCTTCACCATGCATGTCATTCTTTTCCCTCAGTCTTGTCATTTGTCACCTAGTTCTCCAGTGTTTTTCTTATATCATAACGTACTCAAAATATTGTGACAGTCTTACTATAATTTCTCTAATCAGTGTACGGGTTTCCTTTGTTTCTTGTAGGACTCCCTCGTTGGTTTTTCTGTCTGTCCATAGTAGGTTTTGCATTTTCCGCAGAAATCACATTTCCACTGCCATTATATGTTTTTCAGCTTGTCTGCTCAATGTCCGCTGACGAGTTACTGTTGAACGTAACTGTGGAATTGATACAATGACAGGTGAATATTTGCTGCGGGAATGTCCAATATATGGAGAAAAGATGAAATAATATTGTCTATACCCGCTCCATTTAATGACACACTCTATGAGGGTGTCAGTTATTTCACACTGACTGCTAATGTATTTAAATATATTCTGATGGACGCAGTAATGTGAATGACCTAACAAAAACTCTTTGACAAGTTAAAAGAAACAACATCGAGAGACGCTGCTGGTATAATATAGACCTACCGTCATATCATAAATAAACCAATTGACATGGACGCGAACATTTTTAGTTAGTAAGTTATTCGACATCTCCTGAAGAAGACTAAGCACATATAGGCATGTCTCGAGTGTGATGTGGGTGTTCGATACCAATTTATAATGTGCACCTGAATGCTAATTAATAGCTATTAATTAATTGTTTCAATAATAGCAGCACTTACATTGATCGACGGGCTGAAACCGGGACTTGCAGTCAACGTTCATGAACTCTCGACACCTCCCCGAGACTTCGTCAAACAGCTGGGGATATCGGCATTCCCAGACAAACACCCCGGCATGCCTCACTCTAAAGGGTTGAAGGGAGGCGAAGCCCTCATCAATGTAGGACCCGGAATCATCATCGTCCGTTTGTCCCGGTTTGGTCTCTAGGTCGTCTAGATTAGCCAGGCTGCAGTTGATGTACCAGTGGCAGTTCTCGGGATGTGAAAGGAGAGCTCCGGGTTGATGAAAGCACTGGTGATCTGTACAGGTTGAAGCAAGAACACATTACAAGATATAATAGAGAAAATGGCTCAAACATTAGAATGAGATGTGAAGGTATATTTTCATGTTTCCCTATACTTCTTCGTTGCTCTTTCGAGAGAACTGCGTGGCACCCAGGAATGAACCTTACAGGTCAGTGTGTCCGACTTCGGCATGTGTTTGGCTCGGGTTTGATTCCCCTGGACACAGTCCATTCAAGGTAACAGGCTCAATCTACCCGTGGGGCATGAGTGATTACACAAGTGACCTAGAACATTTTTATTCTACAGGAATCCAAGCACTTTGTCATCACTGGAGGACTTGCATTGAACGCAGTGGTGACTACATTGAAATATGATACATTTGCTCTTTACATTTTCAGAATATGCTCCAAACACACACACACGCACACACACACAAACACACGCGCACGCGCGCGTACGCGCTCACACACACCCACAATTTACGGTTGTTATTTGAAGAACCTTCCTAGAATGCTCGGTTTTCTTGGAGCGCTTAAGGGCGCCTGTACTTTGTACGGAAGTGGTGTTGTGTGAGTCCGTCTATGGGGGAACCCTGTAGTCTGTACGGAGGTGGTGTTGTGTAAGTCTGTCTATGGGGGAACCCTGTAGTCTGTACGGAGGTGGTGTTGTGTAAGTCTGTCTATGGGGGAACCCTGTAGTCTGTACGGAGGTGGTGTTGTGTAAGTCTGTCTATGGGGGAACCCTGTAGTCTGTACGGAGGTGGTGTTATGTGAGTCTGTCTATGGGGGAACCCTGTAGTCTGTACGGAGGTGGTGTTATGTGAGTCTGTCTATGGGGGAACCCTGTAGTCTGTACGGAGGTGGTGTTGTGTAAGTCTGCCTATGTGGGAATCTTGTCTCAGAGGTTACTATGTACGCATTATGGACAGGAGTTAGTGGGCTCGATCCCAGCATAAATCTGGACATGATTCCGTGACACACTGGTATCTGAATGATATCACACGCACTCTGATTTCTGGTGTAGCGAAATCTGATACTTATTCTTTTTGGATACTATTGACAAACGGATACCGCGTGTCCGAATTGTGCGTGCATGTTAAAATAGCATGGCAGTTTGAAATCGCAAACAGTAGGCGTAAGACTGTGGTCGTGTATTCAAACCCTCGTCGAAACGGAGATGCTGATCTTTCCTCCCATTTCAACCAAGCCTAAAACAGTACCAATCAATTGTCTGGGAAATAAACTCGACCCAGCATTCATCGAGTGCTAATTGATCTAAAATATAGTTCTAGCACCATATAGAAATTAAGCCTCGAGGCATGGGACGGAGTCCTTCACCTAATGATCAATGTGAATTCCAGAAGGAGAGAACCAACTTCGAACACGTACTGTTGTATGACAGTAAATCTTGCAGTGTGAGTAGGAAAAATTTGCAGGCAGCTAAGATGTCCTTTGTCTGACGACAGACGCCATTATCTTGGGTTGACAAAGTCCTATTTATGTAATGTCTTCTTGCCGATGTCGATCCATTGATTTTTTTGTTTTGTTGTTTTTGTTACCCCTAGTGCCTTGTACCCAAAGTAATGGGTATTATTGTGGTGCCCTACTCACAGATTTAGATAGTATGGTCAGATGACCACACCGTTTAATTAACTGCCCATGTCACTATCGCCGGTCTCCCTGGCCGAGAGGTTAACAGCTTTCTCCGTAACCCCGAATACTCTCGTGGTTGACGTGAGCGCACGAGAATTGGAAGCGGTTCGAGTCACGACGGTGACTTATGAGCGTATGGAGTCTGTCGCTTAGAAAACAATGGCAAACTACTGAGTGTAATCTTGCCAATAAATCAACAATCAGCTGAAAGATGCTGCTGTTGACAACGATGTCCTGTAAAGGATATGCAACAAAAAAGTCACTATCATCACATGCCAGGGCGAGTGGCACAGACGATCATGTTGCCCCACAACACAATCATATGTTCTATGTTTTTTTTCGATAAGTTCCAACTTTGTTCGTCCTCTCTGACATTCAATTAAGTCAACCTGCATGTTATCCCCGTTCTCGACATCTATGTCTCCTATTTCCTCTATTTTCCTTGTTGTCACGACTTCTCCAGACACTCTCGACCTCCGTGTGCACCCACATCCTCGAGCTTCCCAATTACCACATCCTATTCAGACAATCTTTTCTCGGTGGACTTAACCACATCATATCATTTGTCTTGTGCTGTTTAGACAATGAGATACTTTTGTAAATGACATATTTCAGTCCTGACCCTTCAAGGGGTATTTGGAATTCTGGGATCATGTACTTGTGCTCTGTCTTAGATAATTTCACAAAATGAAATAGCACGGATAACAATGTTTCTCAATAGAAGAGTACATTTACATAACGTACATTGGATCTAGTGTTTCTATAGCAAGCATGGACACATTAACATATTTGATCACTCACCTGGATCGACTTTAAACAGCTGGTAGGTGGCGTTCAATCGATGCTTCAGCAGCCGGGTCTTCTCCTCAAACAGGACCTCTCGCAGGCGAGATCCACGAGGAATGGCTTGTGTGGTAAGCACCAGAATCTGACTGGTGCTGTTTTCAGTCGAAGCTGGAATGGATGTATTACTTTCTTTAGTGCTTTTAGTTGAGACCTGAGTAGATGTAATACTTTTTGTGGTGCTTTTAGTTGACACTGGAGTAGATACAATGTTTTCTGTGCTCTTTCTCCTGGAAACTGGAGTCGATGTAATTTCTGCGATTCTAACATGTTTAATGTTGCCAGAGCGTTCGTACCAGGTTTTTGGAACTTTAACGTGGTGCTCTTTTCTTTGTGGAGAAATATGATAGTGTGGGCGAGCAATATCTTTATTATTTTCAGGTAAACGCGTCTGAGAGATCGTAAACGTCGGGCTTGAAATACTTGTTGCCATTTGTTGTATTGAAATGACAATATTGTTGTGATTTGCGTCAGTGTCAGCAAGTCTGGTAACTGCAGGGGGCGGAGTTGTTTTCAGCGTTTTTACTAACGCCCGGGTGGAGTCTTTCTCTGTGGATGACACACCATCCTGACAATCATCCCAAACGGAATCTCTGGGAACACAGTTAAGGGCTCCATTGCTCCAGACTTGACCAGCAGGACAAGCAGGCATGGCCAGGGGTTGTCCAAAGTGGCAAATATAGTACTGGTCACAGAAGGTGAAGTCCCGGACCCAACGAATTGCTTCAAAGTCCATACAAGGGTATACTAGCAGATTGTCGGTGCAGGACACACACGATAAGACACTGACCAGTGACATCGCTAGCAGCAACTGTTGGCTCATCGCCACGGTGTGGGCAGCTGGTCTGACATATCTCATTGAAAACATGGTTATTGTATTATGCCGCCAATATAATGACCAAATGCACAAATAGTATTCAAGCCACGGATCTCAGCGTGGCTAATAGGGTTAACGCGCTTAATTATAATTTGACTGCTGTGTAGTGGGTTCGTTCCGTGTGGCGGTAAGTTTGGCTTAAATGCCGACTTCTCGTTCTTGGCTTGGAGGCGTAAATCACAAGTACCTCAAAAGTCCGAGAAGAGTTGTCCTAATGGCGAGGGACACTGATAATAAGGGAAAGTTAACCTTCACGCAAAAATCAGTCCAGTAGACACATAAGTAGTAACTGAAGTTCAAAGTAATAAGTATTCAAGGCACGTGAACATTACCGACCAATCGTTGTACAGATTCGTGAATCTAAAATACAATTGTTGATTCTCAACCAATGACTTGCCTTTCGGTGAATATTAAGTCCAAGAATATGCTGTTAGAACAGGATCTCAATCACGCAAGTGTGTAAGTAGCATCTCCTAGAGCGTACTGCACAACTGCTGACCGATCACACATTCTAACTGAACTCAAACGGCCGAGCTCAATGCTTTTACGCTGTCCGGCTCGTCACGTCAGGGTCTGACATTGCCACGTCCAGTGTTTGCTTACCTGGCTGAAGAATCCAAACCCCGCCAAAGCTTCCAGCAAATCGGCATTCACACACAGAGAAACCTGGCATCCCTGTTTGTTTTCCCATGTCCTTGGTCAACATAAGATACCTGCACCATGCGATCAACGCTCGTGGCCTTCAGATCCTGGCAGATTTCATGGTAGTCGTGAAGCCCCGGGGACCCACTCTTCGCGACCTTGCACAAGTGACATTAACATCCCATCTTGGGACGCTTAGGATTTCTGAAATCTTAACTTCTTATCTTTACGTAAACAGCAATGGCTACACGACTCTTTGCTTTAGAATATACAATCTTTGTGGGATTGTTTTTACTGGCTTGGCATATTTTGGCTTGCGACCTCCAGATAATAAAAAAAATGGGCAGTCTCTACACAGGCAGCTAAGGTTAGGGATATTTTCGCTAACTTCTTTTAAGAGACATCTCAAGGTCGTGATGAAACAATTCGCTTACAGCTGGCAACAAAATAGTCCCTGTAAATGTACGCGAGTGCTTGTTGAAAGCTTACTGCCAAATTCATGTTCTGGCAATGAAAGTTCTCCTGTTTACAAAAACTGCATACAATAAGTAAATGCAGAAATAAATAGGTTTGTCTGTTGCTTACAGATGTGTTCCTTGTTTGAATTGTAATAACATGTTTGTACATTAAACAGCCTAACATAAGTACCAGGTAAAGTCTTCGAAAGAAAGGGCGGCGGGCGCTAATTTGACCACATAACTCATGGACTGCCAGCTGGGCTATACTATGGGGTTTGCACTTATACATTACAAAGAATGTTTAGTTATTTTTTTTTGTTGTTTGTGATTTATTGGCAAGTTTATGTTCAGTAGTTTGCCATTGTTTTCTGAACGACCGGCACTCAAACCATTGCATTGAGACAAACGCAAGACAGTCTGCTTCCAAATCGCCCGCAGCTGTGTTTCGAACATGGCACGCGGGATGGCAACTTGCATTCGTAACCCCTTTGTTACAGAGCCAACTTAAAGGATGACCTCAAGCGTTTTTGCCCTGTTTTTACTGACGTTATTTTTGCCCTGTTTTTACTGATGCTATTATTACCCAATTTTCATCCCGTCCCCTGGGTGATTTGAACCAGGTTTGGGCGAGCTACAGATATACACGGAGCGTGTCAGCAACTCAGTCACCAGGGAACTGTAGTCATACATCTGTCATTGACAAGTACATAATGCACATAGCTATGCAGGAAAAAGGAAAGCAATTTAAATCTTAATACAACAATAAAGTAGTATAGCCTACGATGGGTAGAGTTGTGATGTTCTGTTGTGATAATTTGGTGTGTCCAGTGTGTGCCGCGTGGTTACACACCCGCTTCACACGCGTGATCCGGGACTGTTTCCGGATCCGGTCAGGGATATGCACTACTGACGAGCTCAAATGAGGGCGAAACTCGAGTATAGTGCTTCCATATTGACGTGGATAGGCCTTAGGTTCATACCAGAATGTAATCGGCGTTGCCAGTAGTGGGTTGTGCTCAATATTTAAATAAAGTAGTCTTCTTCTTCTTCTTCAGCGTTCCGAGCCATTGAGGTTCTTTGCTGCAAATACAATCCGTCTCCATTCGTCTCTCTGGTGGACCTTCTCTTGCCAGTCGTTGATTCCAAGTGCTTGTAGGTCTGTACATGTATTATCTCTCCACCGCCTTCTTGGTCTACCTCGGGGTCTACGGTCATTTATTTCCTGAGTGTAAGCGAGTTTTGTTTCCCTATTATCTTCCATTCTTTCTATATGCCCCAGCCATTGTAGTCTATTAGCCTTCATGATACCAGTGATTAGCGGGGACTTAAACAGATCATAAATGTCTTTGTTACTTCTTCTTTTCCACTCTCCACTTTGTGTATCCCTAATGGGTCCAAAGATGCGTCTTAAAATTTTGTTCTCAAAGGTTTGTAACAAGGCTTCGTCTCCTTTCGTTGTACTCCAGGTTTCAGAGCCATACGGCACAACTGGTCTGATCAGTGTTTTGTATATTGTGATTTTGGTGTTACGAGATAGCGCCTTTGATTTTAGTAGATGTTGTAGTGCATAGTATATCTTATTTCCAGAGTTGATTCTAGTTTGTATTTCTTCCCTTATGATGTTGGAGCAGTTGAAGATCGTACCCAGGTATTTGTATGTTTCCGTTCTTTTAATGGTCATATTATCTATTTGTATGTGGCCAGAGTTTCTAGCCATTCCGTCTCTTGAAATTACCATATATTCTGTCTTTTCTTGGTTGATAACCAGCCCCATCTGTTGGGCTTTTTCCTTTAAGTGAGTCAATATTTCCAATGTCTTTTGTTCACTTTGCCCTATAATATCTATATCATCTGCATAACCAAGCAGCTTGGATGTTCCTCCAATATCACATTCCTCCTTTACCTTCCTTACAACTTTCTCTAGAGCCAGATTGAAGAGTAGCGGCGATAGTGCATCACCCTGTTTCAAGCCAGATGTTATTTGGAAGGGGTCTGATTTCCTGCCTTTATATGTTACTATATTATAAGTATCTTCCATGCATAGTCTGGTCATGTTGATTAACTTCCTTGGTATTCCAAATTCCTGCATAGCATTCCATAGACTATTCCTATGGACACTATCATAAGCCTTTTTAAAATCCACAAAAATGTTATGGAGATCTCTTTTATATTCCCAATGTTTCTCGGCTATTTGTCGTAAGATAAATATCTGATCTATTGTTGATCTGTTTTGTCTAAAACCCGCCTGGTAGTCACCTAATATGTCTTCTGAATATGGTTTTAATCTATTTAGTAATACTGCGGATAGTATCTTATAGCTTGTGGACAGTAGTGATATTCCTCTATAATTTCCACATTGGAACTTGTCTCCTTTCTTAAAGATAGGTATCAATAATGACTCTTTCCAGTCATGGGGTAATTCTTCTGTCCTCCAGATTTTTATTATTAGTTCGTATAGCTTTAGATGTAATGCATGGCCACCTGCCTTTATAAATTCAGCAGCAATTCCATCAGTCCCAGTTGCCTTATTGTTTTTAAGTCGTGTGATTACATATAGGATTTCTTCAAATGTAGGTTCTTCAATTTGTGGTTCGCATGTTAGAACCTCTTCCTGTGAGAAAATGTTACTTGGAGCTTCACAATTTAGTAATTCAATAAAATATTCTTTCCATGTGTTGCACATTTCCTCATTGGTATTTATCATATTCCCATTTTTGTCTTTTAAACCATATGTGTTTTGTTGGTGCCCTTGTTTCATTGACTTCAGTTCTTTAAAAAATTTTCTGGATTCATTTTTCTGGTGATTAGTTTCCATATCTTTGATTATATTACTCATATATTCTCGCTTCTGCTGTCTGACTATTTTTGTAGCCTCTTTACATTCATTTCTATAATGCTCTTCCTTTTGGATGTTATTGATGTCATTTAACCATACATGTCTGGCATTCTTCTTCCTAATGACTGCTTCTTCACATTTTTGATTGAACCATCTGTTCTTTCTATGCGTGGTTAACACACCGAGACATTCTTCTGCGGTAGACTGAATTGTATTCTTGATGTTCAACCAAGTTTGGTCAATGCTTTCCTCCAAAGGGTTTTGCAGAGTTTCAAGTTTACATTTTATTTCATCTGTAAATTTCTCTTTGACTGTAATGTCTTGCAGTTTTTCTCTGTTATATATTGGGTGTAATCTTTGTAATTTAGTATAGAAAGCTCTCTTAAGTTTTATTTTAAATTTTGCTCCAACGAGGAAGTGGTCACTGTGGCACTCAGCTCCTCTATAACTTCTGACTTGCTGTATGTTTGATGCATTTCTGTTGTTAATTAAAATGTGATCTATTTGATTATAGGTTCTCTTGTCACATGATTTCCAAGTTTGTTTGTGTATATCCTTTCTTTGTAGTCTGGTACTGCTAACCTGCAGTCCTTTGGCTTCTGCCAGGTTGATGACTCTCCATCCATTATCATTTGAAGTTGTATGTAGGCTTTCCATACCGGCCACTTTTTTATTAGTTTGCTCTCTACCTATTTTTGCATTGAAGTCTCCCAGCACAATCAGGATGTCCTGTTTGGGGGTTTCTTCTATGACATCTTCCAGATCATTATAAAAGTCTTCTTTAATATCATCTTCTTTCTCTTCAGTAGGTGCATGTACATTAATCATCGTTATATTTTTCCATTTACCTTTTATTCGTAATTTACTAATCCTGTCATTAAAAGCTTTAAAGTTTAAAACGTTCCCCCATAACTCTTTTTTGATGACAAATCCTGTTCCTAATTCATGTTTATTTTGGGTGTTTCCTCCATATATTATAATCATTCCATTTTGCTCTAAAGTACCCTCTCCTGGCCACCTTATTTCTTGAATTGCTGTTATATCCATTTGATATTCAATCAGCTCCCGGGTTAGTTCTTCGGCCGCTCCAGCTCGATATAGTGTCCGTACATTCCATGTTACAAATCTCAAAAGTCCTTTAACGTTCCAAGGTCGTTGTCCAGATAAGTCAGTCCGATATCGAGGCTCATGTATTTGTTTCGTAACAAAGAAAGGTTTTTACAAAGGTGGGGATGTTAACCCCACGCTTCAACCCCCAACCTGGAGGACCAGGGTGTTTCTCTTTGTCTGTTCTCTACCCTTTGACCTGTCCGGCTTGGGAGGCCCTGCTGGTAGCTACGCTACCGCCGGCATAGCTCTCAGGGTCATTGAGAAACTCAAGCTCCCCCACCACGACAAGGTGGAAACACCATCGGGGGAGAAATAAAGTAGTGACAACTGATAAAACTAATATGTCAGCATATAGAGTATCATCGAACAGCCATTAAAATAGAAGAGCAGTTTTGAATATGTATGTTCACTCCTGACGGATGATTAAAATGGCATGCAAGAAAAGAAAGAGAGATTGCTCTTCAAAGACTGAAAGAATTAACACCTGTTACTCATTGGAACATAAAGGACAACAATAGAGTGCGCAGAGCATGCATGTTTCCTGTGGTAAACTACAGGTGTGAAACTTCAAGGAAGGAATCAGCAAACAAGGAGAAGCAGAATACATCAGCTTTGATAGAACACGATGACAAGTAACATAATGGACGTTACGGCCAAAGATTTGTTCAGTACACAAACAGAAACACAGGCCGCTACAACTACACATACAAGTTACACATCTGTTTCCTAGTTATGGGCCTGACACATGTGTGGTTGAATACCGCGTGTGGTTGTAACAAGGCTGTGAAACTTGGACAGTTAGCTGGACAGCACATGTGTGACTTTGAATGTAAGTGTTACACAAGAGGAATACCATAACTAGCCAAAAAGAACTGAATGTTAACAGATTCTGTGCCAAACAAATTGTAGGTTTGAAACATCAACAAAATTCATTCATTCATTCATTCAGTAGCATGTCCTTTGCAGAACCTCGCTCCCATAACAACCTTCCGGAAAACTTCTCAATCACAAGCAAGATGTCCCGCGTCTGCTACACCCATTTAGAGATCATCCGCCACATCCTGCACCCATCTTCTCTTTGGCCTTCCTCTTCCTCTCTTCCCAGGCATATACCCTTCCATTATTGTTCTCTCCAAACTGTCGTGACGTTTCAAGTGACCAAAATACTTCAATTTTCTTTGTTTTATCGTCTTTAATAGCCATCCCTCCTCAATATTCAACTCTTGAAGTATGGATGCATTTGTTCTTTTCTTTACCCAAGATATTCTTAGAACTCGTCTATAACATTTATATTCAAAGGCATGTATGCGCTCTTCAGCTTGTTTAGTAAGTGTCCATGTCTCACAGCCGTATGTTGCAATGGGAAAGATGCATGCTCTTAAAAATCTAATTTTTGTAGTTCTGTCTGTCCCACACCATAATTTATTCATCTGTTTTAGTCTTTGAAGAGCAATGGATAGTCGCCGTTTAATTTCTTTCATTGTGTCACCATTATTCGTAATCAATGACCCAAGATATTCAAAATTTTCCACCACCTCCAATTTTCTCCCATTAATGTATATTTCTTTCTCCATAGTAGCCCTATCTGTATGCATTATCTTAGTTTTTGCTATGTTAAGATATAAGTTGTGATTTTCACTATTCAATTGTGTTGAGGCTATTAGGTTTTCTATCCCATTCAGTGTTGTGGATAATAATACTGTATCATCAGCATATCGAATCTCTGGTATGTCATGACCGCCGATATTTAGGGCATCATATGGCTCCCTGTTCATATCATCTCCTACATTTCTCACTACACTTTCGGCATACAGGTTAAACAAATAGGGTGACAGCACGCAGCCCCGACGGACTCCTTGCTTGATGTCAAACCAATCTGATGTCTCGCCATCTATTCCAACCGCCGCCTGCTGGTCCAGATACAGCATTTTTATGAGATGTACTACATGTGAAGGAAAGCCCATATTCCTCATGATTTCCCAACGTCTCTGATGCTGTACACAGTCAAATGCCTTTGAATCAACAAAATAAAGACTGAAAATGGAAACTATGGGTTTTCACAGACATGGCTCTAAAGTTGATAATGTAGCAGCAGGCATATTGTATTATAACGAAATGGCAACATTTCGGCGATATATAAGCCCATATTAGACAGGGAAAGTCGCTTCAAACAATTAATCATCCCTTGGCAATTAAGCAGTTCAAGAAGACTGGCTACTGAGACAAATAACATTGAGAAAATAAAATAATTCAGATGTGTACAAATGACTGTGTGGACAAGAAACTTATTGGGGAATTAAAATAATTCAGGTTTGTACAAATGACTGTGTGGACAAGAAACTTATTGGGGAATTAAAATAATTCAGGTTTGTACAAATGACTGTGTGGACAAGAAACTTATTGGGGACAGCGGACAAAAAGGTAGATCAAATTGTAGATGAGTGGAGGATGTGATAGATAATTTACATATGACTTCAACAGAAGCAGGACATTTGGCTTTTAAGAATGAGATTTCTCTAATAGTTCCAGCTGCAGCCTGATTATGTCTCCATATGGCCGTTCTCAAATATTACCAGTAGCAGTCTGATTATGTCTCCGTACGGCCTTTTTCGAGTAGTACCAGCAGCTTGATTATGTGTCCGTATGGCTTTTCCTCGGATCCTGAGTGTCGGTAAGGTCCTCTGGTCAGTCCCTGCAGCACCATTCCGGTAATCACATTGACATGCCTCCATGATCTGGCATGTCGATATCGCTGTTGCTCCTGTTCATACAGTCACATATGTCCTTCGTGTTCCGTATCAGTTCTCCAGCTGAAAGTCTCCCTGCCATGCTGCCAGCACTCCCAGCATTGTCTCCCACTGTCTCCAAGCCCATCGATCTTTCTGGTTTTCCCAATATAAAATGACACAAAGTAGTGCAGCTTTACATAACAGAATTACGACACATACAGGACGTTGCGGCGATTAGCCTTTATCAGCAAACAAACACATTCACAAAGCACAACATATAGTCAAGGAGATCTCCTGTGACTACATCAAAACGTGACGACAGGACGAGAAGAATAAAAAGATGAAAAACAATGAAAGCATAAATCTAACACCCTGATTGTAACATATAATGATTAACAGAAGAAGATAGTACACTTAGTTGCAGTTGTAAACATAGTAAAAATATTAATAAAACTGGGTGGAACTGCGGCAAAGCTGTGAAAATGTAAACAATATAATATGACACAAAGTAGTGCAGCTTTACATTACAGAATTACGACACATACAGGACGTTGAGTTGTTGCGTTTTGTGCATGTGTTTATTTGCTGATGAAGGCTAATCGCCGCAACGTCCTGTATGTGACGTAGTTCTGTTATGTAAAGCCGCACTACTTTGTGTCATTTTCGGATTACTTTGCCGCATGTTGTCTCTAGACCTTAACGTGTCTATAACCCCTGGCCATATGGAGCCAATCCTGATGTACGGAATCAAATCATGGACAATTAGCAAACATGTGAAGAATTTTGTGGTAGTTGCTGATATGTGGTTGTATACAAGAATGTTGAGAACACCGTGGACAGAAAGAAAGAGCAATGAAGTGATCTTGAAGGAAGTTAACTCACATAGAGAACTGGTTAATCGCATCAGTAGAAGAGAATCCACGTTCTGTGGGCATGTCATGAGAAAGGGAAAGCTGAACTATGCAGTCAGAAACGGGAATGTCGGAGGGGAGACCAAAAGAGAACATTCCGGACAGTGACATTATTACACATAGAAGGCAGTGGAGAGATGTGAGCATAAAGGTCACAGAGCGTGGGCGCTAAGAAGAATAGATGACACTGACACGGTATCGGGACTTCACGTCTAGAACACGAGAGTTGACGGCCATTGTCATGCCGCCACTGTCGACTGACAACAATTTCAGATACATAGAAACAGAGCTGGGTAGACCCCAGAACCGTGTCCGTGGTATAAATATGTTCGCATCTGACATAGTGTGGAGTGGAAACGTCAGTGAATCAATTCCTGCGGCACATCGTAGAGGTGTCTGTGTAGTATTTAGGTTAAAGTGTACTCATTCCTTCAGCCATGCGGTCTCTTCATGTGGAGATGGCGGACTGGATTCCAGATGCTTCTATAGCTTACACATTTAAATTTGCATGGATTGTTTAGCGCACATAGAAATAGAAGACAGTAGTAGAGACTAGAGGACACACCAGAAAGCGTATACGTTGAAAGCTATATTTATCCCACCAGGGTTTGAACCTGTCACCTCCAAGTGACGTCAGCGCCTCACTGCAGGAACAAGTTACTTCCACGCATGACTAACTAGACACGCCTTAAAAAAATAGTGTCTTCTTTAGCCAGGTCTATCGTTCACCTGAAAGCATAAGTGTGTTGTGTAAAGCTGCATTAGTTAGTTGCATATCTGTCAGAATCTCGAATGTCTCCAACCGAGATGCAGGAACATCGTTACGCCCGCCAGGCAAATAGTCCCCAACCGGGATGCAGTAACATCGTTACGCCCGCCAGGCGAGTATTAGTTACCTGCCCGCAGGTTGCTGGCTGACGCGATAGCCAGCGGTCAGGCAAGGACAAAGCAAGACGCACGCAGTCCTCGTGAAGCCAATCCACAGAGGGCAAGCGCTTTGCGAGAAACAGACAGACAGCTTGGGTACTCGGACCAGACAGGACGTGTGGGTAGAGAAAGGCTTTGTGTAGTTCTGTGCGCGAAAGTCGAGTGCTTGTACATCTTGTGAGATAGACTGTAAAGCTGTGGGTTATCTGTAAGTGTATTGATGTATTGTATATGTATTGTAATGATCATCACATGCCAAACTAGATCGTATTGCATGTGACTTGTAAATAAATCCATTGAACTTCGTGTCGTTGTGTCTCAAGTCCAATCATGTTGTACTTGTACTTGTCTCACATGTGTTAGGTATAACGAGCCACGTTTAAGACCCTGACATGTGTGAACGTGGTGGCATCGTCCGACTTTAAATTAATTAAGATTTGAACCTAGATTTGTGAACGTGAGGACTTTTGTCCAGCTTCAATGTACATTTAAATGTGATCGTAAAGGCTCATCCTCATATATAGTATTACATTTGTTTGAATATGGAGGCTAGATGTGAACGTAAAGTACATACATTTGTTTGATCCTGTAAACGTGTAAAACATCAGTGATTGTGTAACTTGTCGCCATTTTGACCTTGTCGACATTGTGACCTTGTCGCCATCTTGTAAACTTGATGTCTGTGTCCTTACTGAATGTCATCTTGATGTAAGTGATGTGTCATCAGTGTTGTAGAGTGTTGAGATATATTTAGATTGTCTTTGTGAAGTTAGTTGTGGAAAGCAGAAAGTTTCGGAAAGAAAGTGACTTGTGGTTTTGAAAAAAAAAAATTGTTGACTGACGACATTACGACCTACAATTACACTCAACGCCATACAAACCTAATCAAAACTTAGTGACAAGCATACACACCACATCAGATAGACGCTAATTTATTTCCTCCAAAAACAAAGCAGGTTTTCTGTGCCATCTGAAACCCTTGCCCGTAGAGTTCATTTGTGTTTTGAAGTAGCGACCCTACAGTTCCTAGCCCTAGTGTGAACCGTTCTCCACTGCATCCAGTACACTTGAGTATATTTCTCTTTCTATATACTATCGGATGCAAATTTGGGCACAAATTGTAAGTTGAACAAAATTGTAAATTTTTCACGTTACTAACACCTTGTAACTAATTGTGTGTCTGACAACGCATTTGCATTTAAATTTTCCATCATGTCTTCATTAAACGACTTCATCGAGATGGGTTTAAAGTTAAAGTTAACTGGTGATGAGTTAACAAAGTGGAGTGAAAGAAAATACTCCGAATACCTCCTAGTACAGGAAAAAGCTAACGAACGCGAAGAAAGAGCGGCTGAAAGAGCATTAAAGCAGGCAGAGACTGAAAGAGCTGCCAAACAGCAAGAGGCAGCATTAAAACAGGCAGAGCTACAATTATCTGCAAAAACAAAGCAAGCAGAGTTAGATAATGAATTGAGGATGGCAGAAATCTCAGCTCAAAGTAAAAGAGAAGAGCTTGAGTTACAACTAAAAATTAAACAACTTGAAACTGATACTGCCATAGACAAAGAGTCTAAGAAAGCTGAAAGACTGGAGAAAGAAAACCAGTACAAAAAGTATCAAGGTATTGTAAGAAATTATACCTCAGGTGACTGCATTGCAGCCTTCACCCAAAATTTTGAAACCTTAATGGACCACTACCAGATTCCAGTTTCTGAATGGAACATTATTTATATGAGGAGTTTGTCAGGGGAGCCTCTGAAAGTCATAGAGACTATCCCCAAAGACCTCAGAAAAGATTACCATTATCTAAAATCAAAGATTATGGCACATTTTATGCTAGATGAGGCAGGTTACAGAGAACAGTTCAGCAAGTTGAGTCCAAAATCTACTCAAATGTTCCCTGACTACCTCTGCTTAGTCCGAGACATATTTACCAAATGGACTTCAGCAGCTAAAATAGATAAAGATTATCAGAAATTAGAAGATCTCATCATCAGGGATAAAGTCATCTCATCCCTTCCATCAGCATTTTCAAAATATTTGCAAGAGAATGAATGTACGAGTGTAGATCAGATTGAGAGACGTGGTTCGGCTTATTATACAGCCAATAAACATTGTTTTGCTAGTGAAGCGACAGATACAAACTTTGCAGCATCGGCTAACTATGAGAAACCTCGATCAGAACCCTATAATAGGCAAAAACCATATAAGCCTACTTCTGAGAAATACAATCATTGTAGATATTGTAACTTGTCACACCACCAAGGTGAGATTTGTGACAAGAACCCAGCATATCTTACATATCTACAGAACATCATAAATAGCCAAGATAAGGAACGTAAATCCTTCAAAAATGCACGTAAATGTTTCCTCTGTAAGGCGTACGGGCATTGGCGTCATGCTTGTAAAGGAAGGCAAATGACCAAGAAAGCAAATGCCGCCTTATTTGATAGTTCATCATCAGATGAAGAACAATCAGAGAAACACCCTGTGAACTCAGCACAGTCTTTTGACATGTTTAACGCAAATAAATGTACTGTTTGTAATACCTTTTATGAAGATGGTATTTTGACATGCGGCCACTCCATCCCTATTGCCAATGAAGAAGCTAATTTGGTAATAGATTCCAAAGGCAGAATAAACATCCACCAGGGATATGTGAATGGCAAGCCTGCTACAGTCCTTCGGGACACCGGAAGTTCACTTATTGGACTAAAGAGAAAGTTCATAATGCCTACAGACTATACAGGCAGGCATGTAACATGCAGAACATTCTCTGGAAATATTGAAAAGTACCCATTAGCATGGGCATATATTCAGACACCTTTCCTCACTGGGAAAGTAAAAACCCTGTGTGTGATATTATCATTGGAAATTTACCAGAGGTGAATGATATGCCTCATGATATAACATCTGTGAGCATTGATGAGAACATAACATCATCACCATCACATGCCATCATTGATAATGTTGTACCACCAAATGAATGTATGGTAGCTAATGTAGCACTAAGATCTCATGACATCATTGATCAAACTGTTTCATCACCATCTGATATCATTGAATGTGTGAACGCAGTAACTAATCTACTGCTAGAGTGCACGATGAAATTAATCAAACTGAGGCTATAGAAATGCTTAGCCCAGTAGTACTACCTCCTAAAACCATGAAGGAGACTTTTGTAACAGCCCAAAAGGCTGATCCTTCATTGTCTAAATATTTTAATCTGATCGGCCAAAAGCCAAAGGTAACCAAAAATGCAAGATGGCATTTTGCTTTGAAAAATTGCATCCTCACCAGGTACTATACCAGAGGTGACAGCACAACAGAGCAAACTGTTTTGCCGATGGAATACCGTAAGCAAGCCTTACATCTTGCCCATGATATACCTCTTGCAGGGCATATGGCATACTCTAAGACCAGATCAAGATTACTAACACAGTTTTATTGGCCCAAATTCTGCAATGACATTAAGCAATATTGCAGAAGTTGTGACATCTGCCAAAAACTAGTGAAGAAAGGTAAACACCCACAGGCAAAATTACAGATTACTGACTTAGCCAGTCGACCTTTTGAGAAAATATCTGTCGACATAGTGGGCCCTCTTAATCAGATAACAACCAGAGGGAATAAATATATTATTACCATCATTGATTTATGTAGCCGCTGGGCTGAAGCGATTCCGTTAAAGAACATAACTGCCAATGATATAATGAAAGTTTTCTTCCATATATTTTCACGGATAGGATTTCCAGACACTATCCTATCAGATAGGGGAAGTCAGTTCATTGCCGCATCGACTCAAGCTTTCACCAATATGTTAGACCTTTATGATGTATCTAACACGAATGTAAATTTATTGCTAATAGGTTTAACACACATACATGCGTAATTTGCGAATGATATGTGGCTGGAAAGAGACATCCTATGTGTCTCTGTCAGTGTCATCTGACTTATAACATATTAATAAATATGTGCATATGCAAAAATCAAAATGTTTGGTTATAGCAGCACTAGATTTTATCAGAAACCAGCAGGTTAAATTGTTTGGCCAAATAGCTAGATTACCAACTGACAGTATACTTCAACAAGCAATGATGTACAGACCAAATGGAAGCAGAGGAAGAGGCCGACCATGTAAACGATGGATAGAGGGAATTACAGAGACCATTGTAACCTGAAAATTGTGATTATATTGGGTCATTGATTACCAACAACTGTTACACAATGAAATAAATTAAACGACGACTATCAATTACTCTTCAAAGACTAAAACAACTGAATAAATTATGGAGTTGGACAGACAGAACTACAAAAATTATATTTTTAAGAGCATGCATCTTTCCCATTGCAACATACGCCTGTGAGACATGGAAACTTACTAAACAAGCTGAACAGCGCATAAATGCCTTTGAAAATAAATGTTATAGACGAGTTCTAAGAATATATTGGGTAAAGAAAAGAACAAATGCATCCATACATCAAGAGCTGAAAATTGACGAAGGTTGGCTATTAAAGACGATAAAACAAAGAAAATTAAAACATTTTGGTCACTTGAAACGCCATGAAAGTTTGGAGAGAACAATAATGGGAAAAGGGGGGGGGGGTATATGCTGGGGAAGAGAGGAAGAGGAAAGCCAAGGAGAAGATGGGTGCAGGATGTGGCGGATGATTTCCAGATGAGTGTATCGGACGCGGAACATCTTGCTTGTGATCGAGAAGTTTTCCTGAAGGTTGTTATGGGAGCGAGGTTCTGCAAAGGACATGCTACTGAATGAATGAATGAATGAATGAATGAATGAATGAATGAAGGGGAACCTGGATATATGAAACCCATAAACGGGCACTCTCCCGCTGGTTATGCTTCACCGCAACACCGTAAGGTACAAGAGGAACCTTTTGAGATGAGATGAGATGAGATGAGATGAACGAACGAACGAACGAACGAACAAACTTTATTTTCAAAGGGTTAAGAATTGGGCACGCAGGCCCGTCTAACATTCTGCCCTTCTATCACTCTCTTTCATACATTATTTCATTCACACATCATTCAAGGCTAACAGAGAACAGCAACAATATAAAAGATATGCATTATAAAGGCATGGGCAAAATGCGAACATCAAAACTACACGACACAGTAAAATTAGATAATGGTCTGACACTTGTTATTAGCCATGTGGAATATACTGGCCTACCAAAAGGGGTGAGATGAGATGAGCAACAATCAAGTGAAGAATCCTTTTATACGACATCATAGGAGGTCAGCGGGGCCGAATTGATGAGAACACTTGCTCTTAAGCTTCCGGTGTGCTGTTGCCAAAGTAGTGGGTTTAACCGCTACACCGGTCAATTGGACTAAAATGTTGACTTCTTGTCCTTGACTTGGGGACCTAAATCACACGCAAAATTCAGTCCAATGCACTAGAAGAAGTAGGAAGTGTACGAACAACTCTTGAGTTTAAAGGCAGAGACCGAAGGAAAAAAAACATCATCAATTATATCGTAAACAAAATAATCTTCGTCGTACACTTCTTCATTCCTCTTTCGAGGAAAGTAGGTCACATCTGGACCACACAGGTCAGAGTGTCCGACTCCAGCATACTTATGTGTAGGGTTGTTTCCTGTAGACAGATCCTCCCTTGCACCGGGTTTTATCCCATATGGCTCGGGCTCTTTCCTCAGGGCGGCCTGCCGACACCCTCGAACAGAGCACGAATTCCGTAGCTCTAGCGACGACGCCTAGGAGTCTGAATCTACCGTGGGTTGGTTTTCTTTCCTACAATTTTGTCATAGCAGCGACGTGTAGCTACTCTTTGCTATTTCCAACAGCCATGGGGTAAACCAAATATACTTTGGTGTACTTTGTTTTCCGTTCGTTCGCTTTGAACTCAATTGTTATACATTTGCTACAACTTCTGGTGCACTTTGCTGATTGTTGCGTGTGGATTAGTTTTCCCTATTACTAATGTCCCTGGTCATCAGGCGAAACCACTGCGACTGTTGAGGTACTTGTAATTTATGTCCCCAAGTCAAGGACGAGAAGCCAACATTTAGTCTAACTGCCCGGTGTAGGGGTTGTTCCCGTTACCTCGGCATCAGCACACCGGAAGCTTAAGAGCATGCGCTCTTACCCAATCGGCCACACCGACTGCTTAAATGTAATATGAATATGCCATCAAACTTCGTGGGGCAATATTCCCAGCCATATAATAACACGACCTTGATTGGAGGTCGTTGACGAAGTGTGCATTAAGACATGCTATCAAATGTGACACTGAATTCTCCATGTGACATTGACACTGTTTCTCAGTGCACTGATCGCCGAGAGGTCAGCTGGACTATGTCCACACGCACTTGATGGCCGTCGTGGCTCAGTGTACGGTAATTAAACACTTGCACGCGCTGATCAACATTCACCTGGCCTGTTCGACCTTGGGGAAGCCGAGCGATGCCGAGCAGAAGGTTGTAATATTGTATCCTGCCGTGGGTCATTTTGAATGTTTGGCAGTTAACATGTGCCATTCATAATAATAACAAATAGACATTTTCATTTTGTTAATTATTAGCAAAACCATTACCATAATAATAATAATAATAATCATCATCATCATCATCACCATTATCACCGTCATGATTATCAGCATAATTATCATCACCATCATCATCATCATCATCATCATCATCATCATCATCATCATCATCATCATCATCATCATCACCGTCATCAGATTGTTCCTTTTCATCATAAGCATCGTCACCACATGAGTTGTGGTGATGCAGATTAGAGAGCTATCTAACATTATTGAAAACGTCGTATTCCCTTAGTAGTGTTACATTTCATATGAAGTGACTAACAGAATAATATTTAAGCTGAAATAAAACACATACTCACATATGTTGTGCTACAAACCTGCACTGCCATTTCACATCTCAGCTTCAGTCAACTATCCAGTCGCTTCACAGATGATTATGGGAGGCGACCTTTCAGAAATTCAAATAAATGTGTGCCCTTCATAGAGTTATAATATGACGTGAATACATTAATAATACCGAATCTGAAACATGTGACTTTGTGTTTTGGTTAGTATTATTCATGTATTCATATGATATATCTAACAGTATGTCCATTTCTGCTCAAGACAATTTTGATAATGCTGTTCTCAAGCCACCTTTAAATAGATCATTAATTCCGTTGGATTCACACATTGTAAAACATGCTTTCTCTATCTGATACACTGGGAGCCACGGTGGCACAGATTTAGCTCTATTGCCAGGAAAGGGGTCCAGTTTCTTTCCTCAGCTTCTTAAGATGATGTCTTTCCGAGATGTACATGAATGTTTAGAAATCGTATCGACAGGGAAGGGAAATGAGTCATGACACTGGCCAGGTCTAGCGCATTATGTCCAGATATAGAATGTTTGAAAGTCTGAAACCTCACAGCATGTTAGCGGTATCTGACATGAGTCTGCCATCTACTGCCCCCCCCCCCCCCACAGTAACTTGTGGTGTAGGACAGGGGGATTTTGACTGAGGAATTAAGTCCGCCTTGCTAGTGCAGTAGCCTCGAACTGTGCAGGTTTAGGTGTTCTTTTTTGTCTCCCCCCCCCCCCCCCGACAGAAAAAAACCACAGCTTACAGAGGTTTCGAACCCAGGCCTTCAGAAGGTAACCTCTGCATTCTAGCCACTCGGCCAGCCGTTCGTGGACATGTGACTAACAAACTTTTTCAAAATTATAACATTTTATGTTCACGTGTGTCGTTATTGTTGGTAGTGCTGTGTAGCTGCTGTTGTTGCTGTTGTTGTTAATATGATTATACTCACCTTGCGTTTCAAGTGTTTCACTCGTATATGACATCAATAATGTTTGGAGTGACGTTAACTTTGTTTCTATCCTGGTATGCACAGCAGATTAATTTCGAACATGTCCTTGAGGTCCCAAGGCGGTGTGCAAGTATTGGGTGCTGAATGTCAACCATTTTCATGAAGATTTACCGTGGCTCTCTGTCAGACTTGAAGCATGTAGTCCTCGATAAGGTTCATGACACAGGAGACTGAGACCCGTGGACAGGTGAGCAGAAATCTCCTAGTGCACACTTCGTCGCCAGCCAGTGTGGCATTTGAATACGCCCTGACTGATTAGCTTTGTAGGGAAGACGTTTTCGTAAAACATCTTATGCAGCCTTTCAGGACATTTCAAGTTTTATTCTTCTTCTTCTTCATCTTCAGCCTATGGACTCCTAGTGAGCTATAGACCAACTAATATGCGCGCTATGCCCTTTGTAGACACGTCATGATCGGTTGGATGCCGGGTAATGTTTGTGTATACTGT
>OY992877.1:10968285-10998285 GCA_963921405.1 Cepaea hortensis
TACGATGCGAAGTTATCCTCGCTTTCTTAACAATAAGTGAACGTTGAAGTAGAACAGACAGATGTCAGGGTAATGTTAAATGCCTGTGTAGTGTTGAACTATCAGCGCACTGGAAGTTTAATAAAATACAAAGATGTATAAAACACGATGGAAAACAACATCAAGGCTACTCTAAATAAACTCGAATGCGACAAAACCAGGACATCAACACTGGCCTTGAACCACGGGGTTTGGGATCTCCACAACGCTACGTCACCTGCCAAGTGTGGGTTGTGACAAGAGACATCATCCCGCCTGTGGCTTGACAAAAGACAATAGACAACAGACAAATGTTGGCAGACACCTTCTTGATATTTTCTTAATCATGTTAGCGAAAAGTCTTTTTGAGATACTGTTAAACGTGTTAACCTCACACAATAAACAAACAAAACAATATACAAGGAGGAATTTATATTTTATTGTTAATTATTCCTGTTATCACAATGGAAAAGTCACAACAAATAATGCCTAGAAATTCTAGGGAGATGTGTGTGTGTGTGTGTGTGTGTGTGTGTGTGTGTGTGTGTGTGTGTGTGTGTGTGTGTGTGTGTGTGTGTGTGTGTGTGAGTTGGTATATATATATACATACTACATTGAAATACGATACATTAGTTCTTTATTTTCTCAGAACATATACACCAGAGGTGGCCAACATTTTCAGCAGGCGGGCCAAATTTAAGAAATAATATTTCCTGCCCAGCCACGCATCTAATTTTTTTTTTTTTAAATTAAAGTAAACAAACACGCGTGCTGGAGCTTCGACCACATCGTCGCTTCCCAGTTGCTGAGATCGTGGTCAAAAGCTTGCCTAGTTTAATGTAAAAGAAAAAAGAAATAAGTATATTTATTTATTTATTTATTTATTTATTTATTTATTCACTTATTTATTTATTTATTTTTTGAAGAAACTGAAACAACTGAGAATAAAACATATTTATTAGACAGTTTAAAAGTATTTAAAAGTGAGACATCTGACTTTGTTTTGCAGAACTAAGTGCATCAAAATTCATCTCGACTGATGTTGTCGCTAAACGCAAATAGTTTTCCAAATGAACATCAGTAATTCGTGTTCTCACTTGTGATTTGATGTGCTTTATGCGACTAAAAAGCTGTTCTCATTCAGTGTTTCCAAATAGCTAAACCATCGACAGAGTATGTTTATAAAACGCAGGTTATTTATCCTTGTCCAAATACGATATATAGTTGAGTTGAGTTGTGTTGAGTCAAGAACCGACATCACTGCACTCAGGACATTCCCATACGTGCTATACGATTTATAGAACTCTTCCAAACCAACTTAAAGGAATTTCTCCTTTAACTGTGTATCACAACACATTTCACAATTTTCCATTTGTAATCTTCATTGGTGGCAGCTGGCATAACATGTTCAGGTTTTATTCTTCTCACGACATGCCCAAAGGTATTGATTGTATACAACTAAGTATCCTGATCTATTTGAGGTTTTCACATGCTTCTTGAAGTTCTTTTTAATATTTTGCCCACTGCCCACCCCAGGTTTTTTTTTCTCTCTCTGAAACCACACACCAGCTGCCTGCCATCAGATGCTCATTGAAACCACATCCCAGCTGTCATTAGATGCTCCTGGAAACCACACACACCAGCTGCATTATATGCTCTTGGAAATCTCCCACCAGCTGTCATAAGATGCTGCTTGAAAATGTGGGTATTCTAATGTTTTGTCAAGATCCTTTAATTGATTCAGTGTTGGTGGATAATATATTGACAAATGTGACCTCTCATGTGGACAGAAGGACGATAGATCGCTAAGTAAGGTCATTGTGTCATTTGTTATGTTTCATGGTATCTTCCGCGATTTCAATACTCAAACAACGGAAATGTATATTATATTAATTGTTCATGTGATTGTGCATCATGTGTTTGTTTGTTTGGTACTCAATCTGTTAAACTGTAAATAGAATGTGATGATATAGCAATAGTTAACCTTTACAACTAAGTGACGGTTGCTTTTGTTGGTCAGTGCTGTGTTGTGAGAGAGCAACATGTCCAGCCACCGACATCTCTGGCCAGTTACACGTCAGGTCAATCTTGTCCTTGGTAGTCAATTATAGGAAGGTATTTGGCCAGCTTGGACCTCCTGAAGGAGTCTGGTATAAAAGGCAGCCGGTAGACCTCTTCTCCGTCCTGGTAAGTCTTGGCCAGCTGCCTGGCCGCCTCATCGTCGAACTCCTTCAGCTGCTGCACCAGGCCTCGTTCTCGCGCGGTAGCTGTGGACACAACACCACCGGTTGGTTAACTGATTCGGTGTCAAACAACAAATGGGCTTAGACAAAACATGGTGCGCAATTAAATGAACAAGTATTATAACGTAAATACCCTTTCACTTTTTTTTTTTTTTTAGCATATCCTTTACAGGACTTAGCTGTCAACACCGGCATCTTTTAGCTGTATGTTGATCTCTTGGCAAGATTACGCTCAGTAGTTTGCCATTGCTTTCTGAGCGGCCGGCTCAGTATCCGGCAAGTCACGAGCGGGGGTCGAACCGCCTCAGCTCTCGCTCCGCTACGAGACTCTGCGTGATAAACGGGATTACAGAGAGAAAGTGTTGTAACCCCACAGCCAGAGAGACCGGCACCCTTTCACTGAGCATTGAAATTTACGCAGATTTCGCGAAACAAATCAAATAACGCGATGACACTAGTATGACGATCTATCGTATTTCTGTACAAATGAGGTTTAAATTTGGCTATATATTATCCTTCGGCCCTGAATCAGTTAAGAGTCTGAGTAAAGAAGATACAAACAATAGACTGCACTGTTTAATGCCTGGTATGTTTCTCTGTATCTTATAAATTGCATACTGCAGGGGAACAAAGAGTAAGCATTGTCTTTTATTGAATGAGTGAGTCAACACAATCGAGAAGCGGAATACGTAAGCTTTACTTCATAACAAAAACAAATGACAAAATGGACGATGCGGCTGAAGCCTTCGTCAGCACACACAGCAAACATACACCGACACAACTACATGAACAATTCTATAGAAATTATACCCATCTGTTCTCGTATACACGCACGTAGAAAAACAGTGAATAAGCACCTAATGCTATCACAGTTACAATATAAAAGTAAATGTTGTTTATGTGGTCGATTCTGCCGTTAGAGTGTGGAGTATTAGGGTTCCACACAATAAAGGCTTCCACAAAATGAGATTGTAAGGCAACATTACTTTCTCGTTGCTGTTCTTTCAAAAACAATTCCCATCGCGTTCTGAAAATTGTCTGAAACCAATGTTGTGACGCCGGTTCGACCACACAACAATATTGTTAGTTAGTTAGTTAGATAGTCGACAGATCATCTTCATTGCACATCGAACCATTCAGCCCATAAGTGCTCGGATCCCCTCCTCAATAAATCCCACAGCGTATAGCGGCTTGCGACACCACTTCTGTGTTGGTTTATTACTTTTCTTTGGCTTCCTGCGTTGTGTTCTTGTTTAGACACGCCTCTTTTAACTTGCTGTTCTCGCAGCCTCACCGTGGTTGTAGATTCCCAGACATCGCTTGGTTCTTACTTACTTAAGGACTTACTTCTCGTAGAGTATTCAGAATGCCTGCCTGGTCCATGGCTCGTCCACCTTCCACGGCTCTACCTGCAAGCCTGTAAGCCTGCTCATTCACTTGTACACCCACATGCCATGGCACGAAGATGAAACTAATCTTTGCCAGCCGAGACGGCTCCAGAGACAGCAGCCACTCTCTTCGGAACCACCCCATCTCTATCATCCTAAGCATACTCATTGAGTCACTAGGAACACATGCCCGATTGAATATCTGTGTCTCGAGCCATGTTATTGCTTTACTTACTGCCATGACTTCCATAGTCAGGCTGCATGTGGTCAAAGCAAAAGCGCCAGACTCTTCCTTCACACTTTTCCCTCCGGCCTGAGCAGTAAAGGCCCATGAACTTCTCACTCCTCGGACGACCGACCCATCCGTGTAAATGACAGCATTATTCTCTAACGAATTCTCGAAGAGCTTGTACTTCCGCTTCCACTACAGCTGGATTTTCATGTCTGCATTTCCTGTCTAGTTGGATGCATACTGAAAAGGATGTACAGAACTTGTACCCACTCTTCGCCAGGTTCTAAGTCCTCAAATGAACACACCTGTTGAAGAATATCTTCGGCTTGACCCATCCACGACTTTCATCTTTTTAACTTGCTGCTCTTTACCTTCTTAATCTCACTGTGCAGTGGATGTTGTGTGTTTGCGTTGACTCTGAGATAGGCACGTGCTTAGCAAAATTGTATTCTGTCCCTCATGGTTGGAAAATAACGAAGGTAGCGCATCGCCCTGCATGCTGTACCTCTTGTACATCCAAGAATAATGCTCATGGCTTCGTGTTGTATCATTTCCATCCTTTCTATCTGCTTATGGCTGAGAGTCAGGATCGCCTTCGCATACTCAAAAACAGAAAGGACCAGATCTTCGTAAAAAGACATAGATGGCGCTGCTTACAGTTTGTTGCCGCCATCAACCGCATCGCCGCCAAACCCCGCTTGGCCTTTGTTATCACCTGGTCTGCTTGCTCAGTATAAGCTAGGCTTCGATCAAATAGTATCCCCAGGTAATTTAGTGCCTGCGTTCTGTCCACCGTCTCTGAGCCCAGATTTACAGTTGGCGTTGGAGTGTTGACAATATGATTATTCAAAAAGAACCATGTCACTGTGGCATTTGTTGGGTTGACCATTGCACCAGCTTCAACACACGAAGTTCTTATGCGATTAAGTTCGGTTTGTAGTTCCACAGCAACCTGATCTCTATTCTTGCCCTGACGATACACTAAAACATCGTCTGCATACGACAATATCCTCCCCCTGTCCTATAATTTCCTCGCTGGTGATTATCACAGTGTAGGCACCGGGGATAATGTTGATCCATGTGGTAGGCCAAGATTTATTGTTATTGGTTCTGAAGTCCAACTGCCACATCTAATGACTACGTTCAGTTGGAAGAGGACTGCAATGATTCAACTAAGGAGGAAAGGACTTATCTTGAGTTCAAGAATCTGAATCATTAACACATCTAATGAAATTATATTGTACGCGTCCTCAAGAACAATCAACAAATGTTTCAATGACTGAGTGGAAACCTTCATTGATAGTATGGGCAAAAACTGCTGCATTGGTCCAGGTTTCTCTTTTTAGACGGTACCCTCCCATTGTAGGTGAGAAAACACCTTTCCTCTCTAGCTGGCTTGATATTTTTCTGGCAATTAATTCTCCAGCAGTTTGCCTATTGTATTCTGCATGGTTATTACTCGATATCCCTCAATTTTTTTGTGTGGTCTTTGCCAGGCTTTGGCAAGGGAATCAGATAACTGTGTAACCACTTCTCCTTGATTCTAGCGCCCCCTAATCTGTTGTACATTTCTGCTAATTTCTCTATCTCGTTGTCTGTGCACATATTGATGTCGTCATATCTTATGCCATCTGGCCCAGGAGTGCTGTTTATTTTAACGTCGAAGCACAGCCTTGATTTCTTTCACTGTCACTGTGTCTTCATTCGAAATGTTCTGGGCAGTGTAACTATCTGAGGTGACCTCCTTGGCGCGATTTCGGCCTCACATGTCTGTCTGGTTACTCTGCTCTTGTTAGCGTTCGAAGAGGGATTTGCGCTTGTTCTCATCAGTCCTCTGCCGGATGAGATCAGCACATTGGAAGTCAGGGATACTCTTATTCTTGACTACCCCACTCATACTTTTATGTAGTCGCCAGAACAATTTCAGTGAATTGTCTGTGCTTACTCTTTGACACACCTCTGCCCATTTTTCACTTTTAGCCACCTTAACCAGTATTTTGAAGTAGCTGACTTGTGTGTGCACCTCTCTTTCTAAGTGCAAGCAGTGACTAGGATGGGCTTGAAGATAATTCAGTCTGCACCGTAGATGTGTGAAGTGGTGGGCTGAATAAGAAATGTCAGAAAACTGCAGTGTCAGGCTCGTACGTACGGCCGACTGTGCAGGCTGAATGAAGTTTGAAACGGACCAGCGTGAATGGAGTCGTTCACCCGAGAAGGTAGTGAATGATGGTACTCCTGGCCCACGGGAACTTACAGCCACACACATGTGTGAATTGAAATAAACGTAGCGATACAGATCGAAATTACCCAATAGATTAGAGTAATTATGAATGACGGTACTCCGGCCCACGGGAACGTACAGCCACACAAATGTGTGAATTGAAATAAACGTAGAGATACAAATCAAAGTTACCCAATAGATTAGAGTAATTAGAAAGGAGTATAAATAGACGAGACTTTTGGCATTAGAATTAGAAGTGTCCAGTCAAAAAATCAGATGTGAACGATGTAAATGTATATGTAATTTATAGATGTCTGGTTTTCTTCTGCTAAGAATGTTTTATGGAACTATGTATGAGTTACTAATCAGCTATGCAACGAGTCTGTACCTTGTCATTTAGTTGTGAGACGTATGTTCTTGCAATGAGAGCTGTTACATTATCACTTGTCTGTATAGTTGTGTTACTATCTCATTCTTACTAACAAGTAGGACTATCATGCTATGCATATGTTCAAATGCGATTTCTAGGCATGTTTTTAATTATGTCTCTATACATGCCTCTTAGTATATTCTGGTTATACTGGATGTAGATGCTCAACGTAGTTATACCACCCCAATGGGATTCATTGTTAAGTGCATTTTGTTGTACTGAATAGTCAAATGACTATATTTCTTTTAATTCTTCACCCCGGCAGTGGCTAAGTAACGACAATCTGGCAGACTTACAATTCGGCTGTCCTGTGTTGTTACTCCTATGAGAACTGTTTAATGTCTCATGTCGCTTTATATAATCATCACCATCATTATCATCATCATCATCATCATCATCATCATCATCATCATCATCATCTTCGACTTCTGCCGTCAAGCGCCGTGGGAAGGAATAATTTGCGTTCCAGCGCCCGGTGGGCGGCACTGCATAGTGTCATTCCGTGTAGTTGTACAATGTCTCTGATGTCGTCAATTCATTTTCTTCTTGGACGTCCTCGTGGTCTCGTCGCAGATGATCTTTGATGTAAGGCCAGTGATGGTAGTTGATGATGTTGCATTCTAACGACATGGCCAAACCACTTGATCTTCTGTCTTTCAATAAATGTAGCACAAGGTGTAGATCCCACATTCTGTCTGATAACAACATTTCTTACTCGGTCTCGGATTGTTAAGTTGGCACTCTCCTCAGGCATCTCATTTCGCAGGTGTTGATTTTGCGAAAGTGTAATTTGGATAAAGTCCAAGTTTGAGATTGGATATAATAGTATTGTATATAATAGTATTACATATTCATACGTTATGCTATTATTAGGAATATCATTATATGCCTATTTTGAATTGTTACTATGCATACGTTTGAAATATTGACGTAGCAATATGTGTGTAATATGTTAGCCCCATGTTGTGCAATTGTGTTCTTACGAGCAGCGCGCATTGGCATATTATTTATGGATTGTAACTGATGCAGAGGTGTAGTGGTGCAGACATTACCCTGAATACGTACCGGGTATATGGTGCACTTAGAATTTCAGTGCGTGGTGAACAATCGTTCATCGTAACTCACTGAGGCCTGGCACAAAGAATGGTCCCTAACACATAAGCTCGGCGATCAGACCTCATATAATAACACCACTGAAACAAGTGGTGACTGAGAGGCTGCATAGGAACTGGGTGTCTGAATTAGTGACATGGACATAGGATATGTCATTCCTCATGATGGGACGTTACAAGGGAAGGCATGAGATGTAATAACTACAGACATACGGAAAAGTCCTCCCCTACTCGACATTAAGATTATATATATATATATATATATATATATATATATATATATATATATATATGAGAGAGAGAGAGAGAGAGAGAGAGAGAGAGAGAGAGAGAGAGGGGGGGGGGGTGAACGCAGTAATGCGGGAATGCGGGAGGAGAGGCGCTGCCAGACATGTCAATGCGTGTGTGAATGGGGATGAGAGTTTGCATGTATTACCTAGGATTATATTTGTGTAGAACTTAGACACTACACATATTTGAATGTTTTACTAGTGTGGCATAACGCAGCCAACATTATTCATTTCATCAACACATGCCGCAAAAAGAGGAAACAACATTAAAAGAAATTGACTTCACAAACGCAATTGGAGATTGGGACTTAAAACTTAACATCAAAACTGGAACTGAACAAGTGACAAATGACGTGGATTCTTAGAAAGATTTCATCAGACCAAGCTCAGAAAACCATTGGATAGGAAAACCACATGACCGCCTTCGCGCCAGTGCATAATTAACATATATTACTATTTCATCAGAAATGTTAATAAGCCCGCACTTTTGTCTGAACTCGCTCCATGGACGGATGTGAGAAGAAAGTGTGACCAAAATTCAATGGGCAAGGCAAAAGTCTGGATCCGAGGTACGTTTGTTAGCCCTTGATTAGACTAAGAACCCGATGTATCAAGTATCAAGTAATGTAAACCCATGTTTGTGATGTCAATTGAAATGTATGATTATTAATTAAAACCTCTGAAATGTAAAAATGCTCGACTGTAGATTCTAACGACGCAAAGCCATTCCCGGGCAGAATATTCTCTTCGATGAAACTACAATCTCTGATATTCTTAGAGATAATTATTAACTTTAAGAAGTGCATTCTACTACTATATTCTATTCTAAACAACTGTGAGAAGTGATGATTCTAAAGCAATCTTGTGCATTTCACCAGAAACATTGTAACAGATGCATCACTATCTACAGCTGAAAAGACAGTTCGTGTACTAGAACAAGTGCCTTGTTCTAAAACAGACTTATCTATGCCTATTTACAATCTAGAAAGCTGAAAGTGAAATCAATCTTTCCTTTCTCCTTTATCTATAGAATTAATAGGGTTTGGCGAAATAAATATTTATATTTATGTCAAATGTAATTAGATAAGGGCACACATGAATTGCATTACATGAGAAAGTTGTGCTTCGCGGAAAAACCATCACACGAAGTGAGCTTAACTCATTACTCAACATAACTTAAAACACAACACCACTCCACACCACTCATCACCACACAACCCAACACTCAACATCACAACAACAACAGGTAATGGAAGAGAGTTATTAGACACAAGAAGAAGAAGTAGTTAATTGGGAAAACACAGAGAATTATTTATACACATTGTAAACACCATTGAGTAGAAGAAATGTTATAAATGTATGTCATTTATTTACATGCATCTTGACACCTTCTCACTCTTGTCAATGTCTTACTGTACACGTTCACTGACCCCGGTCAAATGAGAACTTACATACAGCAGGAACAAGTTGATACAAGGCGTACACCGTGTGATAAACTCTGACCACCCCAACTTAACCCAACACTAGCTCAGAGAGAAAAGGAGGGGAGGGGAACTAGTTCCTACTTCAGGAATTTAGATTCTTCCGACCTACTTCTTATTATTGTATTGGTAGGAATGTATATATTTATGCGAATATTCATCAGTGATCTTGGTGGCTACATACCAACAACCACCCAACACATCAGCAAAGTAACCACCTAAATCAGACCTGAGGGAGGGAAGCCGAGAGAAAGAGATGAACCACAAGTGAGAGGGAGGATGACTTCGCTATGAGCAGAGCATGGGGAGGCCTTCAGAGGAGCTATACGGGCAGACCTGAAGTGGATCCATCAGTCAATGGACCCTGGCTTACCTAATCCTCCAGTCACCAGGTTACTTTTCTCATAGGTAGAAACCACACCCAATTACAGGAACACTGATATGTTTATGGTTGAGACACCACTATCATACTTAATATGTACAACATCAAAATGTTTACTATGTTTTCACACTTGTTGACATCTCATATATTGATGCTTGTTATTGATTGTCTGGGACAATGGTCCAATGTGCAACTGTTCTATTACTTTGTGTAAATCACAATAGAGATGTATGTACTGACCAGAAGGCTCAGGCCAGTCAATAAATGATTAACATGAATTGACCTTCTGTTAATTTGTCAAGTTCAAACCTATCTGTGTCTACAACTTCTTTGTACATCATGTTGTCAAAATCTAATGTGATTAATTATGTGTTTGATTGTTTAAAGATAAATTAACTCATAATGACTTACTGAATGGGGAAATAAAAAGACTCTAGATCTATCAACTGCTCAACATCCATGTTTTCTTCATCTAAATCAGGCTGAGAAAATTCTCCAGACTTTCCTCAGATTTGATAAACAATAAGGGGGCTCCAGAGCTATCATAATCATTGGAGAAGGGGCAGATTCCCAGTTAGTAATTACCATTCTTACCAGGGCCATAATCTATATCTCCTAGACAATACTTAATAGAACGAGGCCTGCAGATAACTCAAGGTTCATATTCTGGGGTTATTGAAGATAGAAGAGGATGGGGCTCTACATCTTTTATTAGAGATGGGGCATGCACTACAGTGATCTCCCAATCCCTTCAAAAATATATGACAACTAGCTCTAACCAAGGGCACCAGGTTTTCCCGTCAGTGGCAACGATAAGGGACCAGGTGGTGTCAGGGCGGAACATTGATTCCGAATACCAACTGGCTGTCTTTGCTGACCATAGATGTCCTTAGTTGACCATAGGGGTCCTTAGCTAACCATAGCGGACCTTGTCTAAGCCTACTGGAGCCAATTGAAGCTTTATGGGAGGCGATTGAGGCATCGTCTCGCCGGGATTCCCGAGGTCACACAAACCTCCACAGCAGTTACAAATTGTACTTTTGTATGTTGATGAAACTAACATCATCCAGTGTCATCATACCATTCAGCATCATGTTGTTTTAAGATTTAATCTTGATACGTATGAGAGAATTTGTAGTTTGTTTTAGCTCTATGTTATCTGTTATTTTCTATGTGTGCACGTGTGTGTGTGTGTGTACCTGGATGGGGGTTAATTATACCCAGGGAGGGGAGATTTGTCAGGGGGAAAAACCTGAACTGCCAAGTAGTCCATGAGCATATATACATCTAGGCATCTAACCTTCCCTTTCCCATTCCTTGGGGATACCAAGACCAGCTAATTAGCAACGAGCTATTAGCAGCTTTAGTTTAATAGACGCTTTGCCGGTCCGGGATCAACAATAGTCACTTCTGACAAGTGGGGTTGCTCGCCAGTGATAGTACATAACTTGGCAGCGGCACACTCCCACGTCTGACAGCTGCTTCCTGTGATAAATACTGAGGTTGGCAAACACTTGGATGTTTGTTCCCTAGGATTAAGTCTCCAGTATTCACGCTTTACAAGACATTATGGGTGTTCAAAAGTACTTCCATCTAAACATTCTGAAGGTTTCAGAACTTGATCATTCCCAAAGATTTAGTGTTTGAACATTCTGCAATCTTGACATTTAGAAGATTAGTTTATAAGGGCGTTCAAAAGGTGAAACCACCCGGTGGGTAACCCTTTCATGATCACAAAATCACACACAATCAGGGTATACTATTGAAAATACTGGAAAGAAACATCCATGGGAATTTAAGACCTTGAATCAATCCTCAAGGCATGCATGTAGAATAAAGCTCGAAGATTGTTTTGAAACCACAATAATATTACATTAACACAGAATGTAACATTAAACGAATATTTAACTGAAAACAACGAAATAGTTACTAACCAGGTACTGTATTGTCCAGCACACAAGCGAAGAAGCCGCCCACAAACGACGGATTGGACAGCAGGACTTTGATAGCGTTGGTAGCGTGTAGATTTCCTGGTGATTGATGGCAAAAGGGACATGGCAAGTTATTGGATAGTGGTTTATGAAGAACCGACACCAAGACACTACAGGGGAATGGATAACTTCGAGGCAGCAGATTCAATACTTCCGCCAGTCAGTTGAATTCAGATTGTGACTTCTCCTCCTCGACTTGGGGATGTAAATTACAAATAACTCCGAAGCCGAGGTGGTTGGCCTGATGGCGAGGGACACTGGTAATGAAAATAAACACCATGTTAGGCTGCGCTGGAGTTCAAAGCGAGAGACGGAATAAGTGGATATTCCAGACTGCCCTCTGTAAACGAGGATCTCGCCAGTAAAATACGCCATTTAAATGATTCGGATTCGTTTCCTGGTTAGCCTGGACTCAAGCTGAGAATTCTCACGGGGAAAAGAAAAATAACTAATTTCATAATCGTCCCTGTCATCTTGTCCTGCTTCTCTTGTTCGTCTACTTCTCTTCCTTCTCTACCACATACTTCTCATTTTTATCATCATCACATCATCACAGCTACGTCCAACATCTTCAGTATCACACTTTTACTTTCCCTGAAGGTAATACCACGAGTACAGTAACAGATCACCTCATACTATTCTACCATGGCCTAGTGCATGGAGTGGTCACAATACCCCACCTTACCTCCGATATCAACCATTGGATAACCTGATGGCATAGTTGATAGGAAGCTACGCCGATGACATCATGAGTACGTCGGACGAGCCTTCGTCGTCTCGCTAAGTGGAGGCCAGACTGAAAACGGATTCCTCTGTTTATTCAAAACGTTAACATGTGATAATCCTGTCACATCACAGACACTCAAAAACGTTTTTGCTTTAGATCCTGCTCAATGTTGTTTTATTGGTTTCAAAAAGTTGAATTCCTGCCATGGAAACAGCGTCCTCGTTCTTCTCTTCTTTTTTTTTTTTATTTCTGTGTTACCACATCCAACAGTCAGGAGATGTTTACCATGTCCAACATCCAGGAGATGTTTACCATATCCAACAGCCGGGAGATGTTTTCATGTGGGCAGAATACACACAGCTCCTTCGAGTTATTCACCCAATTACGTGAAGTCTCGAGGTCTTGTCCATTACTCATTTTTTATTTTGTTAAAAGCTACTGGAGTTGAGTTGAGTTGCGTTGAGTCAACAACCGACTTCACAGCACCCGGGACAGTTGAGATGAGTTAAGTTGAGTCGAGTTGAGTCAAGAACAGATATAATCGAACAAGGGGCATTCCCATAAGCGCTCAGTTATCATCTTCAACAGCCAGCGAAGAGTTCCAATACTAATAGTGCCCGTTGCGATCTTATTGTGTGTCTGTCTTGCTTTACAGCTGAGTGACGACTGTCTGTTGTTCTCCATTATTCGCATACCCCCATAGGGTTTTCACCACATTTGCCTTATCATGCATCAAATCACTCCATAAGGAGGCGACATCAGCCAATCTGTCTGCCAGCTCATTCTCAACCACTATGGTATTATATTGTGGAGAATGAAATGGCATCACATATTTGAAAATGAGATGGCAACATATAGTGGAGAATGGGATGGCATCACTTCGAGGACGAGGTGGCATCACATAGTGGGGAAAGAAATGGCATCAGACAGTGGAGAATGAGACGGCATCACATAGTGGGGAAAGAAATGGCATCAGACGTTGGAGAATGAGATCGCATCACATAGTGGGTAATGATGTTACATAACGTAGGGGAGAATGAAATGACATCACGTAGGGGGATACTGAGACGACATCACATAGTGGGGAATGAGATGGAATCACATAGTGGGGAATGAGATGGCATCACATAGTGGGGAATGAGATGGTATCAAATAGTGTGGAATGAGATGGCATCACATAGTGGGGAATGCGATGACATCACATAGTGGAGAAAGAGATGGCATCACATAGTGGAGAATGAGATGACATCACACAGTGGGGAATGAGATGACATCACATAGGGAGAATGAGATGACATCACATAGTGGAGAATGAGATGACATCACACAGTGGAGAATGAGATGATATACACAGTGGAGAAAGAGATGGCCTCACATAGTGGGGAATGAGATGGCATCACGTAGGGAGAATGAGATGACATCACATAGTGGAGAATGAGATGACATCACACAGTGGAGAATGAGATGTCATCACATAGTGGAGAAAGAGATGGCATCACATAGAGGGGAATCCGATGACATCACATAGTGGAGAAAGAGATGGCATCACATAGTGGGGAATGAGATGACATCACATAGTGGGGAATGCGAAGACATCCCATAGTGGAGAAAGAGATGGCATCACACAGTGGAGAATGAGATGACATCACACAGTGAAGAATGATATGTCATCACATAGTGGAGAATGAAATGGCATCACACTGTGGAGAATGAGATAACATCACATAGTGGAGTATGACATGACATCACACAGTGGAGAATGAGATGGCATCACACAGTGGATGTGGCATATCGTGGTCAGTCATACACATTCTCAGTCCATAGAGGCTTTGTCAAAACTTTAAGTATAAAACGGTGCCCATCCTGAACATATGACATCAGAGATATTTTGAGAACGAACGTTCCAGAATAAGTTATACTAGGTTAGTAGGGGTTGCTAAGGGCGCATGCAGTCATTTGATTGGCTGATGCCTGCCTTGAGACGCTACCTGATCCCTGCCAAAACCATAGCCTAACAGTTCAGGATTTGATTTTATCTGGGCTGGTCGCTTTCGAGATGTGGTGCAATTGAATGCCATATTACATTATCTCTGTGTCTCAGTTACGACTATAAATCATTTTAAATGATGTGGCCGTGCCTAGTGATGCGAAAGAGACGAGTATCAGTGTATTTTTATAATAAATGTGAAAGTGAGATTTGAACTTCATTGAGAAGTTATACTGAATGTTGCTGTCTGTGAGGCTAACATGTCTAACACACTGAATACTTTACCATGCCTATCGTTTCCTCTGCAATGAGAATTCTGATGCATGCTTGGTGAATGTAAACGAGTCTCAATGCATATTTGCACTTTTTATGCTGTATAGAACTTCCCTATGGACGCACATCATTGCACATTCTTAATCAAACTGTAGAAACGCTCTTGAGAATCTACGTGTTATCACTCTTGTGATCAGAATGTGTGATTTGACATGTAATCTTGTCCCTGAAATACTGAGAATATTTAAAGGAGTGATATGTTTGTTTTACGAGTACCATCTCATATGCGAAGAAAGATGGACACATCATAATATTAATATGTTTGCAGGACGTGTATTTCACGCCAGAATTCCACCATTGCTATGAAGACAGGTGATCATTTTATGTTCATGAGAATTTCCAAAATCACTCTTAACAATTTGCCATAATGCAGTTTATCTCTGAAGTTGGTGCACTTGTTGACTTGCACCACTGGTTGGGTTTACGAACTGAGTTCAGAAAACCGCTGTTCCTAAGGTCAGGGGGAAGGGACACTATATGTTCGAACCTTTGTCTAAGTTTGATGAATATATATGTGATGGCTCATGCAATGTTTCATTGGAGGGATTACATATGTTTTCATGTGTGTTTTGTTTCACATGTGAATATTGCTTATTAAATATTGCCTTACCTGCGTGGGAGAGATATTAATGTTACCCAGTGTGGAAAGAGCAAATGACTTGATGGTGATGAAGGATGGCACTTGTGAACTGAGTCTAGCCTGAGAGAGGGGAGGACTGGCTTTGTTGTATGAGTATGGATGGGACAGGACATCCATGTACCAAAGTACCACCCATAGGGATTGGTGAATTGTCTTGTCATTTGTTATTTGCCATTGGTCAAGTGATATTGAATATTGCATAATGCAGTTGTAAATTATGCCTGCCTCATGTCTGTCTCATGCTGTCTGTCTCATGATTCCTAGGTCTCATATTGTCTGGGTCTTATGAGAGTTTTGACATATCTGGACGAGTATATTATCATGCTGGTTGGTTGTGTAATGATGTTCATGACTCAGCAGGAGGCCTCAGTGTTGTAGAGGAGTTTCTTTTTTGGAGATGTGTTAATGCTGTAATGGGCTGATGGTTGGTTGAGGTGAAGTATCTGAAGTATCTGAGTTTTTTATTTCATTGATTGTGTAATCTAGGCATATATATTGTTGAATTGTATATGATGTAACTGAGTGGAAACTGGATCTTCACTAGACCCCTCCAGTCTATTTAATACAAGGGTGGTGTTAAACCTGTTGTTGAGTACATTTCATTGTGAATGTCTTGTTCAACTGTTGTTGAGAACAGTTCATTGTTGATGTTTGGTCAACTATTCTTGAGTCTATTTGACAGATGTCACTTTTGATACATATAATGTGAGATCTATGAGGTTGGCCAAGAGCATTCAGACAACATTATTAAGGAGGGAACAAATTCCTCTACTGCTGTGGCGAATCGCCAAGGTCTCTATAGGCCTTATGGGGGAACCTTTAATTTTCTAATTCTGTGTCTAATGTTCTCACAGTGGGGGTTCTTGAGCCATGTTATATTGTTCCCCTGAAGGTCTGTCTGGGAATGATTATCCATCCCATTATGGATGACCTTAGACAACTTGTCTTATGAAACCCTAATCATATGTATCTATCATACATAGATTTATTATATCAAAACCTCACAAATTGGGGCTTATATAATTTCAAAACCTCACACTGGAGAATGAGATGACATCATAATGTGGAGAATGAGGTGACATCACACAGTGGGGAATGAGGTGACATCACACAGTGGGAAATTAGGTTTCGGCCCAAGGGCGCATAACTTAGACACACCGCAATCACATCTGAAAAAACACTCCGGATGAACGCAAATAAAAAGGAAGATGACATAACACAGTGGGGAATGATATGGCATCACATAGATGGAAATGAGATGACATCACATGGTGGGGAATGAGACGGCATCACATAGTGGGGAATGAGATGATAACACAAAGTGGGGAATGAGATGACCTCACATGATGGAGAATGAGAAACTAATTCGTGTATACCTGTATCAAGTGCATTCGGGTTAGTTGCAGTCCAATATGGTAGCATCATTCCCAGCAACAGAGCCATGCCGATAATGGCCAGGTTTCTAGAGGAGTTGAGATCTACGAACTAAAAGTTGAAATACGTTAGTAACATCTACAAGACAACAAAACTGTTGGCTTATAATGGTGTTTAGAGAGGGTTAACTGACAAGTCAATCGACCTCTTTGCATCAGGTCAAATTTTGGATATCTCTACCTCTCTGTGAAGCGCAATGTATAGGAATCATCAGTTGATCTTTTCTCTAGGCTCCACTGTGTGATGTCATCTCATTCTCTAGGCTGGTGCCTTGGGAAACAAGCAAACAGAAAAATTGGCTGGGTCAGCACCGCTAGGAGGGAAAGCGGGGGAGGTGGGCGTGAATTGATTGATTGATTGATTTAGGAATCCACATAACAGCATTCTGGGCATTCCCATAAGCACTCCGTCCCCATCCTCAGCAGCCAGCGAAGAGTTCCAACACCAATAGTACCAGCAGCAATCTGATTATAAGTCCGTCTCGCCTTTCCTCTGAGCATTGAGCGTCGGCCAGATCCCCTCGTCACTCCTCGCTGTCTCATTCTTGCCAGACCATGGTAATCCATTTGCTCCTCCGAGGTGTGCACGTGCTCCCACAAGGCCGCAACTATGTCTGCTTTGTCATGTATCAATACTCCACCAAGTTCTGCAGAGCTAGCCAATCTGTCCGCCTGTTCATTTCCCAGCAAACCGGCATGACCCGGAGAAAAGAACCAGTCGATGCTTGTCACCCGTGACCTCCGAAGCGAAGCAAGACACTCCGCACGAAGCCTGCCCGTCCTCACCCTCGTCAGCATGCTTTCTGAGTCAGTTACAATTACGTTGTATGTGTGTGTGTCGTATTCTCCATCCAGCGGAGAGCCGCAGTGACTGCCTCCACCTCCATTCTTAAGTTGGATGTTGTGGTATCATATGCCAGGCTCTCCTGCACCAAACGTCGACCATTAGCTTTGGCTAAGAACCCCCAGCCACTTCTCTCACCTCTTGACACCGAACCATCTGTGTAGATAATCACATCACCCGAGTGAGCATTGTCCTGAATTAGTCGCTGGATTTCCACGTCCGTGGCCCCTGCTGGCGACTCCCTGCACTCCCGACTTAATGTGACTCTGCACAAGTCTGACTGCTCCTCTGGCACTCTGAATGGGCGTGAATTGGAGCAGGTAAAGACATGTTGTGAGGAAGGATTTTGATGGGGGTGACGAAAGGGTTACAAACACAATTCGTAATCCCGCATACAGCATTCAAAGCACATATGTCACCGATTTGGAAGCAGACCTCTTTGCGATGGTTTTTATACAATGGTATTGGTGCTAGGGTTGGTTACGAAGTCCTGTAAAGGTTATGCGACTAATTAGATTCTTTATATAGTCTGGACTGACAAATAAATCGATGTCCCTGAAGAGAATGGCACAACATGAAGTGACTAGAGGATCTGGCCGACACTCAGGATACCGAAGAAAGACCAAACGGATACGTAATCAGACTGCAAGAAAAATGAATTAATTATTATTGTGGTATTATTGAAGTCACAGGCAAACCTGTGTGCCTAATATGTGGCAATTTGTTAGCAGTATTGAACACATGCAATACGAATCATTATAGCAGCTTAAAGTATGCTTAAATGCTTCTGCTCTATCATAACTTTTGATTTAAATGCTTCTGCTCAGTATTAGCTGCTGCTTTGAATGTGTCTGCTCTATCATAGCTGTGGCTTTAAATGTTTCTGTCCTGTCCTAGCTATTGCATTAAACGTTTCTGTCCTGTCCTTGTTGTGGCCGTTGATGCTGCTGTCATGTCCTAGCTGTCACTTTAAATGCTACGGTCCTTCGCAGTTGTGGCTTTAAATACTGCAATCCTGTGCTAGAGGGCGCTTTAAGCGCTTTTGTCGCTTTAAAAGATTCAGGTGTATTCTAACTGTCGCAAGCGTTAATGGTATCTGTTTTGTTCTAATTGTCGCTTTAATGGTTTCTATCTTATTCCAATTGTCGCTTTAATGATATCAGCGCTGACTTATGGTCTTTTTAATGATATCTGCTTTGTTCTAATTGTCGCTTTAAATGTTTCTGTTCTGTCCTAGCTGTTATTGCAAACGTTTCTGTCCAAGCATCTTGTCTCATAAATGTTTGTATCCTAGCTGGTTATTTGTAAAAGCCCGTGTCTTGTTCTAAGTCGTGCTATATATGCTACGGTAATTGCTAGTTCTGTTCTGTGAGCTATATTTGTTCTTTCAAACGTGTATGTCCTAGATGTTCTTTTAAATGTTTATGTCCTAATTGTTATTCCTGCAGTCCTGAATTTATGTTACCGGACCATTGATCTGACCCAACATGGTGTAAATTTAAAATAGCAATGTCTGGCACAAGAGCTGACCTATCAAGAGTTGACCTATCTAAAGTTGACCCAGTCCTGTAATTATGTAAGGTTACCAGGGAATACGAGAGCACTAGTCACATGGTAGTGTCGGTGTACATGGAGATACGATGTAGGGAGTCTCCGTGGCGAAGTGGTCAAACCGACTACCTCGCGCTTCGAAAGTTGAGGGTTCGATTATGGGCTCCGTCTTTCGGTTCACGAGTGCAATTTTCTCGGAGACTCCTGGGGGTCATCGCCGGAGATACGGAGTTCGTGCTTTGTGCGATACTTTCGGCAGGTCATCCTGCCGATGAAGCCTAGCCATATGGGATAAAACCCGGGGCAATGAAGTCGATCCTCTTGACTCTTAAGACTTTAAGAAGATAGCACATGTCCTACAATCGTTTAAGTTTACCTGGAGGTACGATAACACCTGTCTTATACTCGTAAGCCAGTCCTGTACGAGAGCACACGAACTAAACTTGTACACCAGTCCTATACATGTACACCAGTCCTATACGTGTACATCAGTCCTATACATGTACACCAGTTCTATACATGTACACCAGTCCTATACATGTACACCAGTTCTACACGTGTACACCAGTCCTATATTTTTTTTACACCAGTCCTATACGTGTACGCATGTCCTATAATTGTACACCATTCCATTACATGTATATCAGTCCTTTACCTGTACACCAGCCCAATACATGTAAATCAGTCCTATACATGAAGATCAGTCCTTTACTTGTACACTAGTCCTATAATTGTATACCAGTCCTATACTTGTACACTAGTCCTATAATGTACAGCAGTCCTGTACTTGTACACCAGTAATATACTTGTACACTAGATCTATAAGAGAGCATCTGTCATCCACGACAGCCCCAGTCCTATTCGAGAGGATCTGTCCTATATTATTGTAAGTGTACCTGCAGATACGAGGGAACCTTTAGTATACTACTGTATGTTTACTTGAAGTTACGAAAGCAAAAGTACTATAATAACATAAGCGCACCTGGAGATACGAGAGCACCAATCCTATAAAAATTCCATTCATGACGAAGGAGATGCCTCCCAAGACAGGGTAGGGTATGGTGATAAACAGAGCTCCAGCTTTGCCGAATATGGCAAAGATGATGTAAATGAGACCACAGCCTTGCAGGACAGAGCGACTTGCTACCTGTAAAACGTCAGCGACATCCATGGTAACAGAAACATGAATACATGTCATGTTTGCTGTTTAGTGATACAATGAATACATGTCATGTTTGCTGTTTAGTGATACAATGAATACATGTCATGTTTGCTGTTTAGTGATACAATGAAACTGTATCTATTCTATGTTATCCCAGGCTCCTGGAGCATTTAGCTGTGCATGTGACTTCCTGTAACTTTAATTTGTGTATGTAAGTTCATGTAACATTTAGTTGTGCGTGTATGTTCCTGTGAGGAGGAAAAGAAACAGAAAAAGAAAAAGACGAAGAATAAGAACAAGAAGAAGAACAAGAAGAGAAGAAAAAGAACAAGGGCAAGAGCAAGAAAAGCAAACAGAACATGGATAATGAGGAGAAGGAAGAAAAACAGAAGAAGAAGAAGAAGAAGAAGAAGAAGAAGAAGAAGAAGAAGAAGAAGAAGAAGAAGAAGAAGAAGAAGAAGAAGAAGAAGAAGAAGAGAAATATATACTCAGGTGAAGGTGGTTAATGAGGAGGAGGTAGTGGAGGAAGAGGAATAAGTAGATGAAGGTTAGAAAAAAGTAGAAAAAAGAAGACCATCCACCACCACCACCACCACCACCACCACCACCACCACCACCACCACCACCACCACCACCACCACCACAACAACAACAACAACAGCAAACAAAACCAAGACGAAGATGAGGCGGCTGTCATGACTTTGCCTAATAACCCACTGAGTCCCGAATGGCCTCAAACTATTGGATTAACACCATGTACCAACTACGCCAGGTGGCACAAAAGGGGGGTTATTTCTGGCTAGGTAGAACATGTGATGGCCTACTCTTTACGGGAGCTGGGGTAGAGTAGTGGCTAGACACCTGCGTGCTGGTCTGGCTGCCACGAGAGCTGGGTTAGACTAATGGCTAGATGCCCGCCTGCCGGCCTGGTGATCACGAGAGCTGGTGAAGAGTAGTGGCTTGACGCCCGTATTCGGGCATGATGATCACGATAGCAGCGGTATCCTAGTGGCTAGACGTTCGCCTGCGGGCCTGGTGGTCACGAGAGCTGGGTTAGAGAAGTGGCTAGACGTTCGCCTGCGGGCCTGGTGGTCACGAGAGCTGGGTTAGAGAAGTGGCTAGACGTTCGCCTGCGGGCCTGGTGATCACGAAAGCTGGGTTAGAGAAGTGGCTAGACGTTCACCTGCGGGCCTGGTGGTCACGAGAGCTGGGTTAGAGAAGTGGCTAGACGTTCGCCTGCGGGCCTGGTGGTCACGAGAGCTGGGTTAGAGAAGTGGCTAGACGTTCACCTGTCGGTCTGGTGGTCACGAGAGCTGGGTTAGAGAAGTGGCTAGACGTTCACCTGCGGGCCTGGTGGTCACTAGAGCTGGGTTAGAGAAGTGGCTAGACGTTCACCTGCGGGCCTGGTGGTCACGAGAGCTGAGTTAGAGAAGTGGCTAGACTTTCGCCTGTCGGTCTGGTGGTCACGAGAGCTGGGTTAGAGAAGTGGCTAGACGTTCGACTGCGGGCCTGGTGGTCACGAGAGCTGGGTTAGAGAAGTGGCTAGACGTTCGCCTGCGGGCCTGGTGGTCACGAGAGCTGGGTTAGAGAAGTGGCTAGACGTTCGCCTGCGGGCCTGGTGATCACGAGAGCTGGGTTAGAGAAGTGGTTAGACGTTTGCCTGCGGGCCTGGTGGTCACGAGAGCTGGGTTAGAGAAGTGGCTAGACGTTCACCTGCGGGCCTGTTGGTGGTCACGAGAGCTGGGTTATAGAAGTGGCTAGACGTTCCCCTGCGGGCCTGGTGGTCACGAGAGCTGGGTTAGAGAAGTGGATAGACGTTCACCTGCGGGCCTGGTGGTCACGAGAGATGGGTTAGAGAAGTGGCTAGACGTTCACCTGTCGGTCTGGTGGTCACGAGAGCTGGGTTAGAGAAGTGGCTAGACGTTCACCTGTCGGTCTGGTGGTCACGAGAGCTGGGCTAGAGAAGTGGCTAGAGGTTCACCTGTCGGTCTGGTGGTCACGAGAGCTGGGTTAGAGAAGTGGCTAGACGTTCACCTGTCGGTCTGGTGGTCACGAGAGCTGGGTTAGAGAAGTGGCTAGACGTTCACCTGTCGGTCTGGTGGTCACGAGAGCTGGGTTAGAGAAGTGGCTAGACGTTCACCTTTCGGTCTGGTGGTCACGAGAGCTGGGTTAGAGAAGTGGCTAGACGTTCACCTGTCGGTCTGGTGGTCACGAGAGCTGGTTTAGAGAAGTGGCTAGACGTTCACCTGTCGGTCTGGTGGTCACGAGAGCTGGGTTAGAGAAGTGGCTAGACGTTCACCTGTCTGTCTGGTTGTCACGAGAGATGGGTTAGAGAAGTGGCTAGACGTTCACCTGTCGGTCTGGTGGTCACGAGAGCTGGGTTAGAGAAGTTGCTAGACGTTCATCTGTCGGTCTGGTTGTCACGAGAGCTGGGTTAGAGAAGTGGCTAGACGTTCACCTGTCGGTCTGCTGGTTACGAGAGCTGGGTTAGAAAAGTGGCTAGACGTTCACCTGTAGGACTGGTGGTCACGAGAGCTAGGGTAGAGTAGTGGCTAGACGCTCGGTGTTCATAGCTGGGGTAAAGTAGTGGCTAGACGCTCGGTGTTCACAGCTGGGGTAAAGTAGTGGCTAGACGCTCGGTGTTCAAGAGAGCTGGGGTAGAGTAGTGGCTAGACGCCCGGTGGTCAAGAGAGCCGGGGTAGATTAGTCACTAATCGCCCGTTGGTCAAGAGAGCTGGAGTAGTGTAGTTGCTAGACGCCCGGTGGTCAAGAGAGCTTGGGTAGACTAGTGGCTAGACGCCAGCCTGCCAACCTGGTGGTCAAGAGAACCGTGGTAGAGTAGACGCTAGACGCTCGACTGTCGGTCTAGTAGGCATGGGTAACATCCCCATTGCGGTGGTTTCAGATTTTTAACATGGACCTAGCCTCCCTTGTTGACCAACCTAACATGGACCAAGCCTCCATGGTTGACCAACCTAACATGGACCAAGCCTCCCTGGTTGACCAACCTAACATGGACCTAGCCTCCCAGGTTGATCCATCCTAACATTGACCTAGCCTCCCAGATTGACCCAACCTAACATCGACCTATCTCCCAGGTTGACCCATCCTAACATGGACCTAGTCTCCCAGGTTGACCCATCCTAACATGGACCTAGCCTCCCAGGTTGACCCACCCTAACATGGACCTAGCCTCTCAGGCTGACCTAAAAAGGGTAGTAAGACACTTCTGGACAAGCAAAGGTAGGTAAAGACAATAAGATAAACATACTCCTGTCATATTGATAGCTCCAGACGTAATAAGAAAGTGTATATGATACAACGCTAGGTAAAGACACTAAGAGAAACTTTTCCCTGTCATATTAATAGTTCCAGACGTTGTAATAAAGTGTATATGTTATTACGGTAGATAAAGACACTAAGACAAACTTACCCCTGTCAAATTTATAGCTCCAATGTTACTACCGTACGAGACAGTGGCGTGACAACAACCCATGGCCCCGGACAATGTACTCATCAGACCCTCCGCGGCGATGCCCCTGTTGAAGGCGTATCTTGGTGGAGGTGACGCACGGACCGCTCGGGCACAGGCGTTGTAGTCGCCAATGGAGTCCAGGACGGACAAGATGGTAGCTACGAAGAAGCTGATGAAGCCAGCAGAACTGAATGACATCGCTCCAAATTTGCCTGCAAATTGTACCATAATGCATTGAGTGGTTGCATACGTTCCATCATGGCACAGCATATTTGGTCCAAATTTGCATGACATTTTGACCATGATATATAGTGTAATCCTAAACAGGTCGAAATGTATGTCGTCTTTTAACTTGTCAAATATACCTAAACATGGTACTAGACTATTGAGTGGAGTCTTTTACACTTCTAATTTAACTAAACCTTTAGCCATAATTTATCGTTTTCTGATACGTTTTGATTTCCCTGAAACTATAACCATATTCAATTGTCTAGTGTGATCTCATACAGGTCTAATTATCCAGACAATGGGAACAGTGTGTGCAGTGATATCTATTACTAGAAGTTATAGTACAGTTGAATATAGATAAATTTGCTTGAAATGTGACTAGTGGGTATAACTTAACTTTATACAGGTCCAATTCCAGTTCCAATTTTCGAGAGAAAAAATTACAAATTCGGCCTCGTCCAACCTGCCTCCTCAGCGTCGGTTATTGTTGAGATCCGTGGCTGTCTGGACTGTTAGTCCTAGTTCCTACTGGTTTTATTAGTTCCGCTCTATTCGTCGGATATATTTATTTTGTGCTGTCTGGTTGTTTTCTTTGTCTTGTGTTGGTCCGGGTAAAGACCGGTCTTTGGTCGGGCCTACTGGGGCCCGCATTCTTTCGTTTGTTGGCTTCTTTTCTCTATTAGCACTGCTACGTGCTTGTCGCTTCTTGTGTTATTCTCATCGGGGCCGGTCCCTGCCATGTCCAGTCCACATAAGGACTCGATGTAGGCAAAGGCAGAGACTTTATACAGGTCCATATTCGGTTGAATATATAACCAACGTGGTCAAAGGTTATAGAGACACAGCTCCTTGTTGACTCTTCGTATAAAGTGTCACACTTGAAGTGGCTCAAAAACCACCACAATCTACCAAACTCCACTTGGAGTTTATGTTTCAAAATTTGAAGTTCAGTAAGTTTCATGGGATCATCATGAACCTGTCACGGGTTATTGTCAAAAAAATTTATTTTGACCTTGACCTCTTTCATGACCTCACGAATCACGAGGTGAATACAATTCTGGTAACCACAAGAAGTTAATGACCAGATGGACACTGTCGATAGGTTGACTAATGTTCAATCAGGGAATATCTTTTTAAAAAAGTAACACCAAAAATGTTGTGTCTTTTTTTGTGTGTGTGTGTGTGGAACAGCATACATGAAAAACCCTGCATGAAAAAGATACTTATAAAAGTTACAAGTTACTCGTGTTTCCTTGTTGTCAACTGGACACCTATTTCATGGAATCCGCGTGCATGATTCATATAATGAAGTAGCTTAATAACTCAATTCAACCAAGATAATCAAAACACATTGTCGTATGTTGTAATGTCACTACGGTAGATTTAAAGAGACCGGCATGTCTTTTTGATTATGTAATTGTTTATCTGAAGCTTGTGTCGTACACTAAAAACATTGGCTTGGATGTACAAACATATTAGACGTATACATACCCGGATACGGGAAAATGAACCAGTTTGTGTCATCAATGACTTTCTGTCTGGCATCAACCCTGGCCAAATACTCGTCCTTGTTAGGATCATCCGTGAAAGCTCCGGCCGATGTCATAACAGCACTAAGGATCCAGCCAAACATGATACTCAGTAGAACCTTGGGTGAGAAGCACAAACACATATTGGCATTAGTCTGTGGCGTTAGGATACATCAACACGTCGGCATCAGTCTGTGACGGTAGGATACATCAACACGTCGGCATCAGTCTGTGACGGTAGGATACATCAACACGTCGGCATCAGGCAGTGACGTTAGAAAACATCAACACGTCGGCATCAGGCAGTGACGTTAGAAAACATCAACACATCGGCATAGTCTGTGACGTTAGAAAACAGGCTTCGGAAATCAGCTAAATATGGTGTCCTGTAGAATGTTCCAATAAAGACACACCCACTTGCCGGTACCATTCAATGACATTTGAATAAAGGTACAAGGATCCAGGAAACGCGATGCTCAGTAGAAACATCAAGACCGGCATATATACATGTCAGCAACATTCTATGAATTTATTAGTCTGTTTCTTTCCCCCTACACTTTCAGAAGATAGCGTGCATACATATTTTTAAAGGCAGCACTGAACTTTATCTTGCTAACACCACATAGAGAGTGCTAGTTCCGCACTATTTCCGCTCACTACATTTTCAGAAGTCAGTATGAATACATTTGTAAAAGCCAGCACAGAAGCTTGCTAGCATCGCCGTAGAGTTCATCTTTAAATGAAGCGGGTGTACACTAATGAGCAAGTTGTACAAGAAGCAAATGAAACCCGTAAACTGATTAGACAAATTGGACGTAGACAGTTGTGATGTTTTGACACATTATGATAACAAATAAACTGGAGAACTTGGTGACAACTGGCTTGATTTGGGGGGGGGGGGGAGAGAGAGAACAAGGGGAAGGAAGAAAAGTAAATATTTTGATTTTTTGGCCATATGACATAATCAAAACAAGAATGACAGAGCTGGTCCGCGATTCTGGCGATTGTTGTCGAAATATGATGGCCCGCGCTTAGTAGCATGGCACATCATGATGATAATTTAGACTAAAATGATCGTTTGCAACAAATGTTCAGCTGCCATTTTAACACTACAACGGTTACTGTCATTAGTATGTCCTATCTTAAGTTGATTAAACTTGAGGTATTTCAGCCTGTTGTGTCCTGTGGAAAGTCAGAAGATTATTACTTGTTCTCTTTGATGGTGTTTGTAATCAGCATCACCTTATGGTGACGTGATTCGCATGTTGTTCTATAAGTGCTTCTTATAAATCATTTAGTCTCTTTACATGTTACGTGTATATCAGGTTGAATAAATCTTTACGCTTTGTCTGCCAATCTGTCTGCCTCTTCGTCTCCAGGCATGTTGAATCGGGGGGGGGGGGGATCATTACATGTATGTAACCGGGTTGATGTATTACAAGCCTGTTGGATGTCTGGCATAGCTCATGCAGTGCTGCTCCTAGCTGTGTCAGCTCTACACTGTTTCTGCTCCTAGCTGTGCTGATTCTTCATTGTTTATGCTTCTAGTTGTGCCAGCTCTACACTGTTGCTGCTCCTAGCTGTGTCAGCTCTACACTGTTTTTGCTCGTAGCTGTGCTGATTCTTCATTGTTTATGCTTCTAGTTGTGCCAGCTCTACACTGTTGCTGCTCCTAGCTGTGTCAGCTCTACACTGTTTTTGCTCGTAGCTGTGCTGATTCTTCATTGTTTATGCTTCTAGTTGTGCCAGCTCTACACTGTTGCTGCTCCTAGCTGTGCCAGCTCTACACTGTTGCTGCTCCTAGCTGTGCTGATTCTTCATTGTTTATGCTTCTAGTTGTGCCAGCTCTACACTGTTGCTGCTCCTAGCTGTGCCAACTCTACACTGTTTCTGCTCCTAGCTGTGCTGATTCTTCATTGTTTATGCTTCTAGTTGTGCCAGCTCTACACTGTTGCTGCTCCTAGCTGTGCCAGCTCTACACTGTTGCTGCTCCTAGCTGTGCTGATTCTTCATTGTTTATGCTTCTAGTTGTGCCAGCTCTACACTGTTGCTGCTCCTAGCTGTGCCAACTCTACACTGTTTCTGCTCCTAGCTGTGCTGATTCTTCATTGTTTATGCTTCTAGTTGTGCCAGCTCTACACTGTTGCTGCTCCTAGCTGTGTCAGCTCTACACTGTTTCTGCTCCTAGCTGTGCTGATTCTACACTATTTCTGCTCCTTGATGTGCTGATTCTAACTATTTCTGCTTCTAGCTGTGCCAACTCTGCACTGTTTCTGCTTCTAGCTTGTGCTGATTCTTCACTGTTTCTGCTTCTAGCTGTGTCAGCTCTACACTGTTTCTGCTTCTAGCTGTGCTGATTCTTCTCTGTTTCTTCTTATAGCTGTGTCAGCTCTACACTGTTTCTGCTTCTAGCTGTGCTGATTCTACACTATTTCTGCTCCTTGATGTGCTGATTCTAACTGTTTCTGCTCCTAGCTGTTCCAATTCTACACTGCTCTCAGCTGTGCCAGTTCTGATCTCTTTCTGATCCTAGCTGTGCTTTTGTTGCTCCCAGCTGTGCTAGTTATGCACTAGTTTCCGCTCTTCAGTATTGGAGGAACTGACATCTCATATGTAAAGAGAGCTGTATCTTACTTATATCATTTAATAACTGGTGGTTATAACTGGTAACCATAAATTGACATAGAATTCCGTGGACTCTAACAGAGTAGCTGGACCGTTTGGACTTTACTCGCGGCAATGGCCTCCTCTCCTCTCTCACACGACATCTGATGCAAGACAAACTAAACACATCTGATGAGAGGTCACAAGAATTAGGTCTAAAAATCCATAGGCTATAAACATAGATAAATGAGAAAAACAATAATAAAAAATAAGTATTCAAAGTTGGACTAATCAACTTGAAATAGCTATTCACACGAAGACAATAATTGCCAATTTAAAGGTACTATAAAATGAAAACAGATATGCGCGACTCCTGTGAAAAAGAGAGAGATAGCACTGTGTACATAGTTTCAACGAACCCAAACATAGTTTACAGAAATAACAATGGAGGAAATAACAATAATAATAACATTAAATTAATGTAAACTACAAATGTAAAACTTGGTCAGTGTCGAAGGGGTTACGAACGCAGTTCGTAAATTTACGAACAGCACATTTACCGAATTAAATCAATGTCAGACACTGAATGCTATTTGGCTTTATAATCAGACACATCTCCTTGCTAAATATATGCTGAAAGATCAGTGGAGCAGAAAGTGTGAAGGGTCAGGATAGTGTTTCATGAGGGTAGACAACTTGAAGAGGTTAACTGAAAGGCGCATGTTTAATTGTACCGAGATGATCCATGTCAGACGCTATTGGGGTCTAATTACATACAAACATGATTGCAGAAATGGCACATAATAAGGGTGATGATGATGGTGATGATGATGCTACTGATGATGGTGATATTAACATACAAGAAAGCATAGAATCAGAACCAGAACATTTATTAGAGTAAGTACGATCAGCAATAGGAAGTCTGAAGAAAGGGAAGTTACCAGGCTATGACGACATATCAGCGGAAATAACCCAGGCTGGGGAAAAGGCCAATATTCAATGTTGTGAACGATGTTTCGAAATATTAAAAGTTTACAACGTAAATAAACAAGACCACAGACATAATTTTTAACAACCAAAATTTACAATCAGCAATTAATACATTATAAATGTTACAAAATTCGCATAAAAATTCCCCCGTAGTCAACAAGAATGGAAACTCTTAGACAGAGATCGGAGGGGGTTGGTGCTGCAGTGTCAAGGTTAAACAGCGTTTCAAACTCATGGAGTGAGACAAAGTTCAGCATAGTCGAATAGATAAGAGCGCTCCTTCTTAATCTTCCCGTGTACTGAAAATTTGGTAGCAGGTTCAAGTCCTACGCGGGTCATTTGGACTCAAATGTTGACTTTTCGTCCTTGAATTTGGGACGTAAATTACAAGGACCTCAGAATTCGAATTGGATTTGCTTTTTGGCGGAGAACACTGGTAATAGGGTAAGTTAATCCACACGCAAAAATCAGTTCAGTGTTTGGACTAGAAGAAGTACTACGTGAATAGACTAAGTTTGAGTTCAAAGCAAGTGGACGCAACATCAACTATATGGAGTGAGATCTGCAAACTAATAAAAGCACGTTGATGCACAGAGATGAGATGTGAGTCTGGGATATACAAGAAGAACGCCATGTTGTTGTACTTAAATGTTACATTACTAATCTTAGATTAACTTAGAACAAGAAGAAACACACAGTAACAACTTGC